>JACJUM010005599.1:2084997-2132611 GCA_020976665.1 Heortia vitessoides
TGTATTTTTAGTTTTTTTTAACTATATTTTACTAGTAGATATATTTTTGTGTCGAGAATGGGTTCATCGTCACTGACCCCCGACCACACATTTATATAAACACGTGAATGTTACCAACCAAATATGTTTTACAATTTGTAGCCTAATATTTAGAAACAACTGCCTTCCTAATCAGGGCCGGATTTAAGGGGAAATGCAGCGCTACAACTCTGGTTTACAATCGAGTCTTCATCGTCATAACAGGCACAGCACGTCCACTGCTGGACACAGGCCTCCTCAATTAAAGGGCAGATAATAATGTATTAATCTACTCCAAAATTCACTAGAACTCTTAACCTAATTACACAAATTAAAACAAATATTTACAAAAGATTACACTGGCAGGCCAAACGACGGCAGCCGTAACAGTACGAACTGTGTTACAGATGCCCGCGGCTTCCACTCAAGTACATTCACTATTTCAAATTAACTATTTACTGAACTTACACACAATAATTAAAACATAAGAAAGGAACAACAATATGTAAATAAAATAAGGCAAGAATTAAAAGAGTGGAGTTTGGTAAAGAGGGGAGTTTGACGGGTCCGACGGCGCATATGACCTTGCGCGTCAGGGTTTGCAATTCCCGTGGATTCGTTTGCCACTCAGAGCAAATTTTTATATATAGATATTTGTATTTGTTCCGTGTCTAAGTGTTAAATATATGTATTTAAGTAGTATATATGTGATTCCTCTGTTGTCTGGCGTCCATAACACGCGTGCTTTAAGCGACTCACCACGGTGTCAGGTCAATGTAGGAGATGTTGTGGTCAATGTGGGAATAGTTTTTTTATTATTATCATCACAATCATACCAGCCATTGGGAAGTCCACTGCTAGACATAGGCCTTTCCAGGAAAGGAGCTTTTTAACCCGTAATTGCCGCGCTGGGCAAGCGTGTTAGCAATCGCAGAACGCAGCTTTCGCAACGAGGGTGCTGCTGCCTATCCCCGTCCCGTGCATTTGAGTTTACACTGTTTCGGATGTGTATACCGCCATCTGTCGGTTCTGGTACCTTAGTCGCCTCTTACGACACCTGGTGCTATTCTACTTTGATATTCGTAATTAAATATAATATTAACTAGACGATTACCTAGAAGATGTGTACACATGTTTTATTTAATTTATTTTATTTTTTTATTGATTTTTTTTAACAAACAATACGTAAATAACGAATATAAGCAAAAAATAGATTGTCTGTAAAGTCGGTTTACTGTCGATAGTTGAACGTGACAACGTCATAAGAAAATACTGATGAAATGGTTGCATTTTTTAGAAGAACGTTTTAATTTTATTTTTGAAAATGTATTATTGTGTAGCAGCTGCCGCGCGGGCGCATCGCTCACTCGAGTACGAGAGAGACAGATGTCGAACGCTGCCGAACGCGGGGCCGATTGTGCCTCTTTGTCGCTCGTCCCGCGCTCTCGCTTGCACTTCAAGCCTTAAACGGAACGCCTCAGAGCGAGGTAACGCCGCATGAGTCATGTGTTTTCGTGCGTGCAGTCGACTCCATCAAATTATAAGACGTTCTCACGTCGAAAAGGTAATATGATACATTATTTTACAGCTCTTTAAGCGGATTATGTTATTTTATGTGGAGGTTAAGGATGACTCGGCGCCAGAATTTTAGAGATGACGTTGATTTATTTAATAATATTAAAAATTCTGCTATTTCCACAATATTATTTTTAATAAAATTTTTAATAAAACGAGTAAGCGTAACAGACAGAGTTACTTTCGCATTTATAATATTAGTAGGGATTAGTAAGGATTTGTGACCAAGACAGGCCCTCAGGGTTCATAATCCGGCCCTCTTCTCAATTTACTGTTACAAAATAAAATTGAAATTTATAATTATTCTTGTATTAGCATATTGTTTGCTGCTGGAACCTTCAACTGTGTCAACAGAGATTTGCCTCTATTTGGGTATAAATACTGGAGTTAGAATTATAATCAGTACACTGGATTGAAACATGGTTAGCCTCAAATTGGTAGCTGTTGCTTGCGTGGTAAGTCTATTTTATAAATCCACGAGGTCTTTAATTTATATTTCATCCTTAAGGAACTCTTATTATTCCTGGATCACAATTGCGCCAAAAGGCGGGTCGATTAAATAAAAATAATTTAAAAAAACTTACAGGTTTTCGGGTTAAAGTGTTATATAAATTACTCTAGACAATCGTTAAAATATTTGTCCATATTTTCTATAGATCTGTTTAGATATTTCGTCGCGAAAGTACAGCTATAGATTTACATGAGGTATATTTACAAAGGTCGTCTGCATTGGTACCTCACTCTTCTCATTTCTACCGCCAAACAGCAGTGATCGCATTGCTGTGTTCCGGTTTGAAGGGTGAGAGAGGCAGTGAATTTATTGTGTAACTGTAATGTGTAATCTTGAAGTCACAAAGTTTGCAACGCGTTAGTTATATTCTTGCGATAATTCGAGTGTATCAGTATATTAGCCATTGAAAGTCCTTTGCTGGATAGAGGCCTCCCCGAGAAAAAGGGAATTTTGCCCGTATTTGCCGCGCTGGGCAAGCGTGTTGGCAAGTCCAGAGCGCAGCTTTCGCGATGGGGATGCGGCCTTTCATTCCCACCCCGTGCATATGAGCTGCATTATTACGGATGGATATACCACCATCTGTCAGCTTTGGTACCTTAGTCGCTGCTTACTACACCTGGTGTAAGGGGAGGTACTCTTTGCTTTTTCTGCCGGTACCTCACAGCTCGCATTTATAATACTAGTTAAATAGGATACTTTTGAGTAATTTTACAGATTGTACTATAAAACATTAACTTTACGATTCTCCCAATTAATAACAAGCTAGCTCGATAGACTATAACTAGTTTTAAAATTGGTTTAAATAGCCTTATTACAAAAACTGCTAGAGGTAGATCTCATACAAAGGTAGACTACCTTATGTAATAGTACCTTACTCTCACCTATTTCTACCGCCAAACAGCAGTGTTCGCATTGCTTCGTTCCGATTTAAAGGGTGAGAGAGGCAGCGAAATTACTGAGTACAGGATCATGATATTTTCAAATCACAAGGTTGATTGCTAGTGATATCCTTATGATAAAACGAACGTGTATATGCTGCTGTAACACTTATCACGCGAACCGTATGTTTTTTGTGAACCAAATTAAATAAAAAGAAGATAAGTTGCCGTGAGTTACCGGCAGCGTAGTACCTCCCTAAGTATCAGGTAAGGAGCGACTGAGGTACCGGAACCAAGAGGTGGCATGATAATGCGATGCAACATGGCGATGAGACGTGATCACAGCGCAACAATTATGGGCTGATTCCTCCTTTCATGGAGATACGGTTCAGCAATGGACGTTTTTTTAAGGTTACCATGATGTTACTTTTTTTCCAGTTTCAGAGCAATGAATGTGACGATTCCTTTAAAAATATTTTTTGGGTTGCAGCTGGCGGTAGCCTACGCTAATCCGACGTCTATCGATGGCGGATTGGTGGGCAACGTTGGTAAAGGTGTGGGCAGTATTGTCAACGGCGTGACCAATGGAGTCGGGCAAATTGCCGGGGGAACTGTAAGATAATTTTTTTTCCCACAACATTTGATACGTTGACCTGATTCCGTGATAATTCGCTTAAAGCACTTGTCACGAACATCAGATAACAGGGAATCAGAAATTAACTACTTATATATGTCACCGTAAAATTGTAAATAACGTTAGATCTATCTCGTGAGATTGTGAACAGTCGAAAGATTGTGAATCATAACATACTGCTACTGTGCCCGCGACTTCGTTGGCGTGGTTTTCGGAATCTCTATCGAGATTATTTTTTGATTGCTCACGTTGGTTTATGTTAATGTATAATCGTGAATAAGATCTTTTTTTTAAATAATATGTAAAAAAAGTACATCGGCGTAAATTACATTTTTACTTTTGTTTAAAGCACGTTGTATTCAACCGTTCCGTAGGGAGCCGGTACCTCGCAAAGATACACTCGCGAGTGGTAGTGGCAAGCACGGCGGTGGGGCGAGGCCCACCTCTCCCTCACCCGCCACCGCGCGGCCTGTTTGCACATTATAATGGTAGCAAGCCTTTTTCGACAAATACAAGTCGGACAAGACGGCGAACATGCCCGCCCTCAATCGTACCGCTACGTCTGCGCCCGCGCCCGCGCCCGCGCCCGCGCCCGCGACCGCGACCGCGACCGCGACCGCGACCGCGACCGCGACCGCGACCATCACCGCTGCCGCCGCCGTCGCGTTCACAGACGTTGAAAAAGCCGAATGCCTAGACATAGACTCGGTGAATTTGAATGGAAATTTAGTAACAAATGACGGACGGAGTGTGCCCGGTCGCTCTATGGCTGCCGGTTATCGCTCGTTGGGGCAAGGACTGAACGCGATCGCCGGCGAACGCTGGGTTAATGAACGTGTTGTGCCAGTGAGAAGGCGGGGAAACGCTACGATTTTCGCGGTAATTATGTTGGGCGGGTCGTCTAGCACGTGACGCGGTCTACGATGTCAGACGTGAACCTAACTCTGTGGACACAGGACGGTCGACTGTAAGGCCGACCGATCAGGGACAATCTACGGAAAGTTGCCAATTTGACAATTGTAAGATTGTGATTTAATAGTTTCACTTCGACAGATTATAATCTGACGAATACGTTAAATCTAATAATACGTTATATTGTATGCAGTAGGTATGTATGTATATATGTTCACAATTTATCGACAGTTCACAATCTCGCAAGATAGATTATAACATAACGTTGTGTACAATTTTACGGTGACATATATATATATAATTAACAGATACAGAACAAACATAAATTATTTATCCTGGGTGGGGATATAACCCACGACCTTTAGCGCACAAGACAGGATCACTACCATTTGCGCCAACAGACCCGTTACTCTCACAAGCATTTATTTTTTACATTCCCATGAACAGATATATTTTAAAGGTACGGACAGTATCCAATATATTTTTGTATTTTTTCAATTGCAGGGTGGCACTGGATTGGTGGGCGTCCTAGGTAAGGATATCTATAACAATGTTATAAAGAGAAAAGATTCGATTGTTTGTTTGTTTGTTTGACGGGAATAGGCTCCGAAACCACTTGACCGATTTCAACAATTCTTTCACTGTTAGGAAGCTATACTATTTCCGGTGAACATAGGCTATATAATTTTTTTTTAAGTTAGAGATCCATGCTAAATCTCCAATAATGTAAACAAAGGTGTGAAAAAATTCCCAAAAAATAATCTGACATTGCATACGCTGCACAAATTAATTATTGATTATATTATTGAACAAAATAATGTACTACAACTTTTCAGTACATATAATTATCTACAAAAAAAATGTCGCGACAGATATTTTCATTTAGAAAAATATATTTAATCGATACCGCCACAAAAGCACTTTTGTTTATACTTTGGAATTGACTATTATCAAAATAAATACTTTCACAATTAAGTCTGCTTCAATATCATTAAATAGTTTTATGTTTTATTCAATTTGGCCATTCCAATCGAAAGATATAACAGAGTGACATAGGCTAATATGTGTACCTTTCTAACCCCCTACTTCCTTAAAATAAGCGGTGGAATTTACCCCGAATGTAACGCGAGCGGGCTGCTAGTCTACACTAATATTATAAAGAGGAAAGATTTGTATTTTTGTATGTAGCGAATAAACTTAAAAAGTACTGGACCGATTTTAATAATTCTTTTTTTGGCTATATTTAGTACTAGATTACTTTAGTAATTCCTATTAAAACCGACCAAAGCTGTAAAAAAATAGCCATAAAATGTCTTTCATCGCATACGCTGCGAAGAATATTAATGATAGGACAAAAATTGTTTGACAATATTATAGAGTATATCAATATCTACAAAAACCTTCGCGAGACCATATTTCTAACTATTGTCGTTACGTCACTATAACTACTTTTTTACATTTAACAAATTGATAGAAATGCCGATCAAAATCAGACCGTGTTATTCATACCATTTATAATTGTTTATCCAATTAAATAGTTTTATATTCAAAACTGTCTTAAAACCTGATGATTACTTTTTGAGTTATTGAAATCAGACATTCCATTCCAAAGATATCATGAAATTATAATAAAAAATACATGCCAGCGGCGGCCGCCACGCAGCGTATCGAGTAACTACCTCGACGAGAGCAATGTATTTGGCACTATCTTAAGTAGGATCTCTTGAAAATCCATACGCTTCGTTGCCACCTATAAATACCACAGCCAACGTAGTGTACAGGGAGGCTTTAAGATAAGCATGCAATTTTTTCAAATTAGGGAATCATGGTCGTACTAATTTGCATGCTTATTACTTAAATATATGTACCTATTTATGTTTACCCGTGCGAAGCCGGGACGGGCTACTAGTGTTTAAATAATATGGTAAAAACGAATGTTGTTTTTAAACAATTATCACTACTTAGTATATAACAAATCCGCTTCCTGCCATCTTCTGATGGTCGCTTCCAGAATTAACCTCGGAGATCCGATATATCTCGCACTGTATGCTTCCAGCTCAAGATATAATAGACTGATTCTACTCTCCATACACAGGCTGTGCATGTGTCTAGTTAGACATTGTCTGACGAATTCTAGCTGTACTAGAAGAATAGACTAGACCATTATTGATCGGTTTTATACCTAACACTTTATCCACTTCAGACGTTTTGCGAAGCGACCACGTGAAGCATGAAGCCTTTGAGATGTAGAGGCAAATTTAAGGGCGTTTATAAGATCGCTTCGGATCTTGGCTTGACTAGTCCAAGATAAAAAATCTAAAGATAATCTATAGACTTCTTTCTCACTACTTGGTTAAAACTAGAGTAAATTCCCGCAGTCTGTCTGTCCCTATGTACGATTAAATCTTTAAAACTACGCTAGACTCATATAACTTGTATTTTTCAGAACAACTCTTGAAAGGTGTTGGCGGTAAGTCTATTTAGTTTTAATTAAAGCTAAAAACTAAACTAACCTAGCTTGAATTTGTTTTATTAAATAAATACTTTAGAATATTTTAATAAATGCCCACAACATCTCATACATTGACCTGACTCCGTTGTAAGTCACTTAAAGCACTTGTGTTACGGTCAGACAACAGAGGAATCGCAAATATGTATACTACTTAAATACATATATTTTAACACCCAGATACAAAACAAACACAAATATCTTCATATAAATATTTGCTCTGGGTGGGAATCGAACCCAGGACCGTTGGCGCACGAAATAGGATCATTACCATCTGCGCCATTGGGCCCACTAAAGTAATATTATGACGCTAACTACACATTTAGCTTACCTGAAATAGAAGAAACGACATTTAAATTTCACTTATATTGCCTTGTCAATTGTATCCTTTATTTTAAGATTCTATTATATCAATGCGCAATATAATATGTATCGATGCGCCATCTGTCGACTTCCATTTAAAGCATTTTAAAATTTAATATAGATGTAATTAAATGTAATTTCATTAAATATATGTTTAGCTACATTTAAAAGAACGTCAAAAACTTCAAAAGGAAATTTCTTATTAATTATGCCATAGTGCCGTCTTTCTGGCAATCTGTTTGGATTGCCAGAGTGCCGTCTCCAATTCTCTTAGGAAATAATTGGATATTTTATTATTGATATAGATTAAAAATATAATTATGACTGTTAATTTTGTTTGTCAACAGGAGCTACTGGCAACGTTGGGTCCATCTTGAAAGACGTGCTCAATCTAAGTAAGTAGATATTTTGTAGTGTAAATCTACTCTTCTAACAGCGGACGGACATAGGCCTTCCCAAGAAAGGGGGAATTTTGCCCATAATTGCCGCGCTGGGCAAGCGTGTTGGCAATCGCAGAGCGCAGCTCTCGCGGCGGGGATGCTGCTGCCATTCCCCACCCTGTGCATTTGAGCTGCACTATCTCGGATGGATATACCGCCATTTGTCGGTTTTGGTACATCAGTCGCTTCTTACGACACCTGGTACAGGAAGGTAATATTCTACTCTACCGGTAAATAATTAAATGGTTGGTTCAAGTCTGATGACTTATGGCAGCGAAACTATTGGTCTTTTTTGCCAACTCAAAATAGCTCAACGAGCTATGGAGATGGCAATGTTCGGATCTGACTGACTGCGCGATCAAATCAGGAATTGAGGAGGTCCGTAAAAATACTAAATTTATAGCCCCGCGGATTTGCAAGTTGAAGTGGCAGTAGGCAAGGCATTTGGTACGCAGAACCGATGTCCGATGGAGTTTTATGGTTCTGGAATGGAGACCACGTACCGGCAAGCGCAGCGTAGGGCGTCCACCCGCGAGATGGACGAAAGGTCTGACTAAATCGCGGAATCGTGCTAAATACAGGCCGCATACAACCGGTCCTATTGAATATAAAACTACAAAACTGATAATACATTTATTGTTGCAGAAATCCCAGGCACCGTCGATGATGTACTTAATACTGTAATTGGAGGTAATAATAATGATATTAATAATAATAAATTCCCACAACATCTCATACATTGACCTGACTCGATAATCGAGATAAGTCACTTATAGCACGCGTGTTATACATCAGACAACAGAGGAATCACATAAATAATACTTAGAGACATTAATATTACTTCATATAAATATTTGTGGGAATCGAACCCACGACCTTTGGCGCACAGGATAGCGGGTAGGATCACAACCGAATGCGATATCTAGATCGTCCCAATTTAATGAGGTTATCGTATAACCTCTCAAGGTTTTAGTCGGTACTATTAAATTAGATGGCTTATATCTATGCCGTCATCTTCAGCCTTCACTTACAATATCATAATCGACTAAGGAGTACAAAAACAAATCATTATAGCCTTTTTTTGCTTGTATTCTTTATCGTTATTTACATCTTGTTTGATATAAATATATATATATATATATAAAAAAACAAAATAAATTAAATAAAACAGGTTAAATAAATCTCCTCGGTTACCGTCAAGTTAATATTATATTTAATTATGAATATTAGCATGTGTGACATTAATCTGGGAGTGTACCTATCATTATCATTATCATTATCATTATCATTATCATTATAGCCATTGGACGTCCACTGCTGGACAAATACCGTCCACCACAGTAGGCTGAAACTATGGAACTCCACTTGATACGTGGCATACCTCTGTCGCTTCCTTTACTCGAATTAATCCCTTGAACTGGCGCTTCTTTAATACTTCTACCTAGTTCAGGAATATTCGCCTAGGTCGTCCTTTAAGTCAGAGGGGAAGCCTCATTAGTTTTAGTGGGTATGTTCTCCAAAGGGGATTCTCCAAAGATTAAAATAACTTCGTATAATGCCTTGGTGCAATCACATTTAAACTATCTTATCGAGATTTAGGGCTCAGTTGCACCCACAAACCTTAATCCATCGCAGAGATCGCAAAACAAGGTCTTTAAAGCCTTATTTCTATATCCCTTCCACACACCAACTATTCGTATATATGAAAAAACTAAAATGTTTAATCTATCTCAATTATACAATACATGCATGTTAGTAAAAAAATTAGTTACAAATTCAGTCAAAAGACACAAGACTGGTTATAAAAGACAACCCCCACAATCTCCGAACTAATAATAAAGTGCAACTATCAGCACCTAGAACTCTCTATGGAAAGAAGACTGTACTGTTTGGAGGAGCACAGCTGTTCAATGAGCTGCCTAACAACATAAAGGAGTGTGAGAGTATAAATATGTTTTGGAATAGGTTGAAATTGTATTTAGAGTCGAGTACCGGCTAATTTGTATATTATTTGTTAGAACTATGATATCTCATTGTAAATGAATGTGAATTCGTATGAGAATAAAGATCTTTAAACACAAGGGGACCACATAGCTCGTTGTTTATCCCCTTAAGGGGTAAGTGTATAAAAAAAATGTTCGTCCTACACCAACCCTCCCATTCACTTCCACTCTATATATTTGTGCAGTCATTCTACTTTCATCCATGCTTTCTACATGTCGAAACCATCTCAACATTCCTTTCTCTATTGTTGTCACAACATCATCTTTTACACCACATCGATCTCTCATCATCTCTTATTTATTTTTATTTAATTAAATTGTGTATTTTATTCCAGTTGTCGCAACCGTCGGAGGAGTCCTTAACAAAGTCATTCCAGGAGGTATACATTATTTATAATATTACAAATGCACCAAAATGTTATATATTTGAATGCAAACAAGTATACGGTCCGCTTGATAGTAAACGTGACCGCATCTATAGTCATTCGTGTCATCACAATGTCACAAATCACTGTAGATATAATGTCACATCACCTAGTAATTTCACTTGCTCTCTCATCTTTCACACTAGAACAAAACACTGCTATAATGGCGGTAAAAATAGATGAGAATTTGCTAACAATGCATACGTTTTTTACTATCTCTATAATTAAAAACAAAATATGAAGAATTAGCTCGCTAAACAGAACAATCTAAAATCTACATAAACTTTAACAAATAGTGACATGAAATCGTTCTTCCTCCCTCTCTCTCTCTCTCTCTCTCTCTCACTCTCACTCTCTCTCTCACACACACACACTCTCTCTCTCTCACACACACACACTCTCTCTCTCACACACACACACTCTCTCTCTCTCTCTCTGTGTGTGTGTGTGTGTGTTTATGATTGAAGTTTTAAATTTGAAGAGTCTTGACTGCTTCGTAACTCGAATGACTTCGAAAATCGACACTGCATTCTTTCTATTCACATCATCAAGATTGTGCTAATATAATTTATTCTTTCCACAGTTGGTACCAATGTTTCTAACCGTAAGTAATTTATAAATAAATTATTTAAAAATATATAATTAGTGGCAAATTTCGCCGCGAGAAAATGTTGGCTGCGCGTTGTAGAAAACAGCTAGTTTAGTGTAAGAGAACTTGTTGTTAGATTCAAATAATGCTTTTTCATACTTAATCTGTAACAGATTTTATATAAATACAATCTAACTCTAAAGTAGTTTCTAATTTAAAACTTATCAGAAGAATGGACGTGATATAGAAATATTATTATTTTCCAGTGGTCACTGGCATTGTGAAGTACCTCATCTGCATTCTGGGATCCCCTGGTCTTACCAAGGACCTAATTGGAGACTCACGCGCAGGTTCGTTTTTAACAGTAGTCTATACACAAATATTATAAAAAAGAAATATTTGATTGATGGTACGATTTAACTTAATCTACTCAATCAATTTAAATAATTCTTTTACCATCAGTATGACATCTTCATTAAGTAAGGATGTAGTATGTATAAAAATAAAACGTTTATGGTTGTGTTGGTGACGAATTAATTAAAAATTACTCGACTGATTTTAAAATATATGTCAACAATGGCATGTATCTAACATTAACGTTAAATAGCTACATTTTATCCTTGATTTCCGATAGTATCAGGATCTCCGCGGGTAAAACT
The DNA here is from genome assembly GCA_020976665.1 of Heortia vitessoides. Classification (NCBI taxonomy): domain Eukaryota; kingdom Metazoa; phylum Arthropoda; class Insecta; order Lepidoptera; family Crambidae; genus Heortia; species Heortia vitessoides. The sequence goes on from JACJUM010005599.1 coordinate 2,096,514, forward strand.
AACCTGCCAGCTACATTTTTTAATAGGTTAACCTTTATGTATGCGATTGCAAAGCAGAGACAAAGCCCCCCTATTCTTAGAGAAGTCTATATTCAGGGGTACACGATCGACATCTGCTACAAAAATCTTCTTTTCTTCCAGGTTACAACAACTCGGACGATATCCCAGCGGTATGCAAGCCAGGGTTCGGCTCCCAGTTTGGTGTCCAGAGCTATAATGGCAGTTACAGCTCCCCAGAGGACCTCATCAAGGCTTATGGTCTTGACCACTTTGCCAGCGACATCGAATCAGCTATCAACAAGTACACAAATGGTGAAGGTGTTGACTCTCTGGAAGGTGAGGGAATGTTTGTCGTATCCGCGCAACCTGGACTTTAGTTTTAGATATTGGAAAATGACGCTTAACTGTTTGAATTAAGGTTTATTCTGGAGAAATGTTGCTAGACAGTGTTGGTTAGGACATGACTTGAAAGAGATTTCTTAAAAGTACTGGAGAATGAATGCTCAAATTCACAACATGTGTGAAGGTCCCAGTGTAAGTCGTCTCTCGCTCTCGCTCACACGTCTGGTGATGTCCATTACAGAACGACGAATTGCCGCACATGATCTGAATGAAATTTGCCACATCGGCTTTAACACATTACTCCTCACCCGAAAACATTTTCCCGTAGGATATATCTGGCTTTTAATTTTTTCTTATGAAATCGGCACGACTTCTCGCGCAGTTTAGGCGTCACGAGCGACATGGTATTCTTCTCAGTATAACAGGAACTCCTTAGGGATGCAAGAGGTGTCTTGAAAGCTAATCTGACTAATTCATTTATCCACAGGATCTAAGAAACAAATCGCAGAATGGCTCCTGCAATTGGCGCAGATAGTCAAAGGTAATGAACTAAAAACTATAATACTTTAAATATATCTTGATTAGAATGACAGATGTCAATTTAGTGGCGTCACATTGGCGCTTTATATTGGCATTATTGTAGTTGGCATCATAATAGCAGGTCCGATGACACAGATGGTAGTGATCGTATCTTGATCAAACCTTCAGTTTCACCTGTGAAACAGTAAGGATGTATAGAACGAGCTGACCTTACAAACCTTGTCCTGTCTTAACGATGACTATTTAATTTGAATTGGTATAATTAATATACTAATCAAGGCCGTGCGGTACCGGCAGAGTGGAATTGTACCTCCCCCTGTACCAGATGTCGTGAGAGGCGACTAAGGTACCAGAACTGAGAGATGGCGTTATATCTATTGGAAACAATGCACCTTAAATGCACTGTGCGGGGTTGGGCTGCAGCATCCCCGTCGCGAAAGCTCCACTCTGCGATTGCCTACAAGCTTGCCCAGCGCGGCAATTATGGGCAAAGTTCCAATCGCTGTTATAATGATAGTTAATCTACTATTATCGTGATGGCGTGACCAATTGAAATAGAGATACATTTATATATATAGATAGACCTAAAATATTTATTTAATAAGATATTAAACAATTAAAATAAAGATTGTCTAAGAACACGAAAATACAAAAATAAAAATATTAAAAGACAAGACATAAAAATACAAAATATTTGAATGAAGTGGTGTGCACCTATGGCGCAGATGAAAGCGATCCTATCTTTGCGCTAAATTGGGTTCGATGCCCACTCGGAACACATATTTATATTAGTGTTGTTTATATGTGTCTAAGTAATATATATTTTGTATATATATTGTCTCTGTTTCACCACATACTCCGAAGAATCTGTCGCAGCCAAGTAACTACAACTTAATAACTGTTTTCAATTTTCAGATACTGACGGCAAAATCAGCAAACATGACGCCGCCAAGATCATAGTCCAAAGTGAGTAGACACGTTACACGTGTTTTAACACGTTAATTAACGCATTAACATGTTAACGTGCTAATAAATAGCGTTAACTAATAGCCCGTGTGCCGGTTCGTTAACACATCAACAAACCTTTGTGAACCTCTTACAAATGATCAATCTTGTCCTTTGACAACGCAGCACCAGAAAGAATCGCTTGAATTAGATATCGTATTATTATACCGATGCCGTGAGGTATCAGGTAGAGGCAGAGTAGAATAGCCCCTCCCCCTGTACTAGGTCTCGAAAGAGGCGCCTAAGGTACCAGAACCGATAGATGGCGGTACATCCATCCGATACATAGCTCAAACGTATAGGACGGGGTTGGGCAGCAGCAGCCCCGTCGCAAAAGCTGCGCTCTCAGATTGCAACATGCTTGCCCAGCGCGGCAATTACGAAGAAAATTCCCTCTTTCTTAAGGAGGCCTATGTCCAGCAGTGGACTTTCAATGGCTGGTATAATGATAATTATTAAACATGCATTGTAATGGCTTCGAAACAGTTTATTAACTACACAAGAAAAAAGACGTTTCGAAGCCGTTAAAAAGGACTTATATTATGTGCATTAAATACAATTTATTTCAATGCCAATCTCCTTTTGTTACAGTCACCATTATTCTTGGAGGCATCGGCAACTCCTGCGACAGCGATGGCAAATGTAAGTGAGGACTTGTAGTAATTCTAAAATTCCATCAATTTGTAAGTGGCCTTGAAACGGTTCCTGTGTGCCGTGAAACATCCCTACTAATATTATAAATGCGAAAGTAACTCTGTCTGTCTGACTGTCTGTTACGCTTTTCCGCTTAAACTTCACAACCGATTTTGATGAAATTTGGCATGGACAATCTTTAGACGAAATCGAAATAAGGGTTGTAAGGGGCCGAAAGGGGGGATGAAAAGTTGTATGGAAGTATCGCTATTTTTAGAGCTAGAAACTTGAAACTTATTTTTCAGGCCATTGATTCGATATAAATAAACATGACATTCAAAGTTTATATAAGTTGAGGTAAAGAGGTTTGGTACCCAAAACAACTATTCCACGCGGGCGAAGTCGCGGGCACAGCTAGTAATGAATAAAGATTTTTCAAAAAATCGCAAAATTCATACAAAGTAGTGAATACAAATTAATCATTAATTTACATTAATTAATAATAAGATATTTTTAACGTTGTGATCGCATTATTAAATATAAAATTACTAAAATGTGCATTATACGTTCTTATTATGCACATTTTGGTAATTGTTTTATTTTGAGAAGATAAGGATTATATGGGAAATGTGATAATGCCATATACATCAAATTTGCTGTCGCCCTGTGTAGCTACTCAATCTAAGAATCATTCCGAATAGAGATCATTAATCTAACACACGCGTGTAATCTAAATGAAATTTGGCACACAATTATTGATACTCGATAATACAAAGGCAAAGACCTGGCTTTTAATTTTTTCCTATGGAATCGGCGTGACTTCGTGCGCAGTTTAGATATCAGGGAGTGACATGGTATTCTTCTCGGAGCAACAAGAGTTCCTTACTTAACTATCACGATTTTATTTAATTCAAAATTTTCCTTCTACGAATTGGGTTTTATAACTATGTATATATATTTTTCAGTTTTGTGTAATGGTTGACTGGGAGATAATGCCATCTGGCATTAAGTCCGCCATTTGTACATTTTGTAACATTTTGTGCAATAAAGTTAAATAATAAAGTAAAAAAAAATATAGGTTAAAAATGAAAAAGAGAAATAAGTTATTTCTTCTAATTCTTATCTGTCAGCCTATATAGATATATAGACGGCCATAAATTCAATTATCGTAAGGGACACTGTGCAGGTTCAGAGAAATAACTAAAAAAAAAATAAAAACAATGAATTCGTTACAACTTTATTATTTGAAAAGCTTAATTATGTTTAAGCTGTTTTAAACAAACATTACTAAAATTTAATCCTCTTTTACTTGAAACTATTATCAAATGTCACATTACCTATTTATTAACCGAATTTATTTTTTCTTCTAGTGGGCAATCAAATCGCGGAACGTGAGTATTGAAATATTTTTACTGCATATTATAACACTACAAACAAAGACGTTTCCCGCTGTCTGTCTGTCTCTATGTATGCTTAGATTTTTAAAACAACGCACCGGACTTTGATGCGGTTTTTTTTTATAGATAGAGTGATTCAAGAGGAAGGTTTATATGTATAATACATGCATAATATAGTAGAGAAACACTGATAATTCTGAAGGTTTCCGATGTGATGTCGTACATAAACACATTTTTGCAATTTTTCGCTCAAGCATTAAAAAATGAACAATATCTTTTCAGAATTCATCAAATACATCACCTCAAACATTGGAACTGACGCATTCGGCGGAGTTGGTAAGTACCTACTGACAATACTTCACGTGTCAGGGTGCGGTAGTAACTCTTCGAACCGGCAAATAGATGGCGTTAGCAACGACTGTAATGTCTGCTCCAGCGTCACCGAAGGAAATAGGCCAGATTATTAATGAGCAGCCCTATCACACTACCTTACCCCCCCCCCCCCCCCCCCGGGCGGTCACTAGAAGCACCTCTAAGGCACGGACCTCGGCTTGATTGGCCGTCGTGAACTGTTCCTGCTAGATTATCACTGTCCCTCCGCAAACAAAACCACTATCTACACTTCTTAAGCGTAGTGCACAGTGCACAGTGCAGTACACTGCACTCGCCGGTGCAAGCGACAGGCGGCAGACCGCACCAGTGCGACCGGTCTCAATCAGTCCCATTCCGTTCTCACGAGACGTTTCACATGGATGTAGTCCAAATGCAGTCCAGCTTTTTATCCAAAATTTAGCAACCCTCGCCCTTGTACGGGAATGTCCATGTGATACTGGCAAAGTAGAATAGTACCTCCCCTTGTGTCAGGTGTCATAAGAGGTGGCTAAGGTACCTGAACCGATAGACGTCCGTCACGAAACTATGCTCTACGATGCTATGCGAACTATGCTCCCACCACGCTTACCCAGCTCGGCAATTATTGCAAATTCCTCTATGTCCAGCAGTGGACGTTTTATGGCTACTCTAGTGTTGATGATGGTGGTAATAATGCCACCTGCGTGGTGGACATTATCACGAAACTTCACTGTCTCGTGTCGCGTACACTTTTCTAAGCCTGCATTCCCAGTTTCTCGTTAATCATATATCGACTCAAGCTACCTATTCCTTTATAGGACAACAGTTTCAAAAACAATTCCTACCACGTACGCTAAGGTTGTGGAATGACCTACCTCCGGAGGTTTTTCCAGAGGTTTTTACAGCATACTGTAGGTTCCTCAAGAAGGAAGTAAAGAGGTTTTTACAGAGTCAACAACGCGTGATGGACGCCTCGGTGTTGTAAACGTCCATACTTCGGTGACGTCCTCCCATCAAGCGGGCCCGTCTGAAATGTAGAAAAGAGTATGAACTTCTTGAACTCCGCCCTCATATTGATAAACGTTTTCTTTTCCAGACCTGACATCCAAATTGCCCGAGATCAATAGCGAGGTCTCAAAATGCTCACCTGACGGTTTGGACGGTGCCGTGAATGTCGGCTCACGGTCGTGTGACAGTTAAATACTGTCACCTGACTGATAAATATAGTCACCTGACTGTCAAACACACTGAATATTACGATAGACCATGTTAAATAGACTTCCGATTTATTAAACATCTACAAAATACTTTTTGAGTTTCTATTCATTTTCCGTTTTCACCAATTTTAAAAACTACTTTTTACGGCCTTATATCTGTATAGTACTATTTTAACGACTGACTCGAATTAAAGGAAATGTCAGACGTAAAACCGATTTGGAGCCGTAAATTGTATTATAAATAGTGAACTCCGTTTTATCGTTTATTAAAACCGATAAAACGGCCGGTAGAATGTGAAGTGGGAAAACATATTTATATATTACTATTAACCTAATTACTTTTAGAAGTTTTATGCATTCAAAATCATCATCATACCAGCGATTGAAAGTCCACAGCTGGACATAGGCCTCCCCAAGAAAAGAGGAATTTTGCCCATAATTGCCACGCTGAGCAAGCATGTTGGCAATCGCAGAGCACAGCTTTCGCGACGAAGATGCTGCTGCTCATCCTCGCCCTGTGCATTTGAGCTGCATTATTTCAGATGGATATACCGCCATCTGTCGGTTCTGATAACTTAATCACCTTTTACACCTGGTACAGAGGGAGGTAGAATTCTACTACGCCGGAACCTCTCGGCTTCTAAATGCTCATAATCCTAATTATCATTAAATAAGTACTCATAAATGCCGTGAGGTACCGGCAGAGTATAATAGTACCTCTCCCTTTACCAGCTGTCGTAAGAGGCGACTAAGGTACCCAAAACCGACAGATGGCGGTATATCTATCCGAATCAGTGTAGCTCAAATGTACGAGGCAGGTATGGCAACAACATCCCCATAGCGACAGCTGCGCTCTGCGATTGCCAGCACGCTTGCCCAGGAGTAATGAGCAAATATCCTTCTTTCTTGGGGAGGCCTATGGCCAGCAATGGATTTCTTAAGACTAATATGATAACTAATAAATGCTATACTAAGTATGTAACTTAGATTGTTTAGTTGTTCCCTCTCCACGCTTATCTACTCATCCAATATTCTTGAAATGGACAAATATAGATCATTTGCAGCTAATTATTCTTTCGTGCCAGTTGTTATTGTAACATCCAGATGTTTATGGAATAAAGAAGGAAACTTCTTTGTAAAAGAATTAGGAAAGCGTTTAGGATTGGACCAACGTTTCGGGGCTTTTCTGATGAAGAGGATCTCGCTTGCTGTGCAGCGTGGAAATGCTGCAAGTGCAAGCATTCTGGGGACCTTTGGGTCGGAGGTCTCTTTTTTGGAGTGCATAATTTTTGTAAATTGTACCAATTGAATATGTGTAATAAAATATGATAATCTTGATATTTTGTATGTATATATATATAGGGAGTTTGGAGGACATAGCTAGGTTCGCTCGTTCTTAATTAAATTGTCAATTGACAGGCAGATCATGACGTCATCAAAGCGAAGCCAGTTCTTTCAGTAACAAGCAAGTACTCAACAGCAGCGAGTATTTTTGTCATTCCATTATGACCTTTAAAACATACGACATAGATGTTATGAAGTCAGCAAACAAGCATACAGTCCTTGATGATAAATGTGACCGCAGCGTATAGACACTCGTGTCATCACAAAGTTATCACAAGCGTGTCGACAACTTTGTGAACTGAAGATACTATTTCACTGCCTTTCTCACCCTTCCAACCGGAACAGCAGCGAACACTGCTATTTGGCGGTAGAAAATGGTGAGAGTGAGGTACCAATGCAGACGATCTTCGTAAGATGTCTACCTCTAGTAAATATAGATAACTTAGATAATTTTTACTTTAATTCGACGATAAATTTTATTAAATTATTAACAATTACTGCGAGCGTATATATCAAGTTGTTTAGCCTTCACTGGCCAAAAGGTTGCCACCTACTTAAGTAAAGTATAAAATAAAACACTTTGAAAACCATTTATCAGTATTTAATTACAAAATGTATACTATCAATTATAATTGATTATTGTTCGGGTACAGTCAATCATGCTGCCATCTATCGTGTGTAAAACGAAACTCCTTAGTAAGACAAAAATGGAATGTAATCGACCGGACGTATCATGAGAAAAAAATAACAATCCATACGAAAATCAATATTATTATCATAGCAGTCGTGGGGCCGCGAATGTCCACTGCTGGACATACTTTTGTATTCGACCAGGAACCATCGCGATCCCGCTTAGTGGATGTCCTACTGCGTCGTTGAGTCTTCGTTCTTTGGACGTCTCTCCATCGGCCATCAATTCTCCTTGCACCCTTCCCAATACCACTTCAACTAATCCACTGGGTAAAGGATCTTTGGTTTATTTATGGATCTTCTGATTTCTGATTACATCGCGCAGAGAGATCGGTCATTGCCCTCGCCATGTCTCGTAAATTGTTAGTGTAGGTTTTAAAATATATATTTTATTTTTAGTACATATATATAGGTTGGTTATAATTAGTTATTAGTCTAGGTGAAGGTATTTCCTGTACAATCCCTTCTAATATCATAAAATCTGTCGATCTGTCTGTTACGCTTTCCCGCTTAAACCTCTCGACCGATTTTTATGATATTGCCACAGACAACCTTTAGACCCTGAGAAAGGACATAGGCTACTTTTAATTCGAAATAAGGGTTGTAAGGGGTCGAAATGGGGGATGAACAGTTGTATGAAAGTATCGCTATTTTTTAAAAAACTTGAAATTTATTTTTCGGGCCATTGATTCGATATAAATAAACATGACATTCAAAGTTTATATAAGTTAAGGTTAAGTTATAAAACTATTCTACACGGACGAAGTCGCGGGCACTGCTAGTATTAAATAAACCGCGTTTTGAAGCCGTTAAAAAGCAGATTTATTATAATAACTTTAATTTAAATTACAGTTAACTTCCCGATGCATGTCCTTATAAAACAACACCAATGTTCGAGGTCAATAATCCCAAATAACATTACCTGCCTGATCACTGGCAACACACATTATTCTCCAATTAAATTCAAACATTTGTTATCATAACGGAAAAAAATAAAAAAAAAACAAATGCAAACGTTAGGAACATTATTGCAATCATTTATTATATAAAAATTAATATACCAAGGTTAATTCATTATTAACAACACTTTATGGTTATGTAGTGATTCATCATCAAGTGAGGGTAATTTTGCCCATAATTGCCGCGCTGGGCAAACGTGTTGGCAATCGCAGAGCGCAGCTTTTGCGACGGGGATGCTGCTGCCCATCCCTGCCCTCAGCATTATGGATAAGCAGCCATCTGTCGGTTCTGGTACCATAGTCGCCTCTTTTTAATGTCGTTTTAATTTTAACGCCTTCAATACTGCGTTAAGAAAGACGTGTTGTGTGGCTAGACAGATCTGTACTGTCTGTCTGTACACGCCTGTCGGCGCGTGGTCAAGGAATACATTTTGGAATAGTTCTTTTATATAAATTCCGACCTTGACTTGACTCCGTGGTAAGTCACTTAAAGCACTTGTATTAAGGATGCCAGACAACAGAGGAATCACAAATATACTACTTTAACACATATATTTAACACCAAGACACAGAACAAACACAAATATAATCATATAAATATTTACTCTGGGTGAGAATCGAACCCACGACCTTTGACGCACAAGATAGGATCACTACCATCTGCGCCATCGGGCCCGTCGAAAACTGACATTAAAATGAAACTCTTTATCAAAAGTATTTTATTTAATATTTAGCATTTTAGATAAACACACCAATGGATGTATATTAAATCTAAGGTCATAAATTCAATTGCCGGAAGGAACAAAGTGCGTCCTGCACACAGGAACAACAAAATAGAAAATAAAATCAGTTAATTCGTTATAACTTCATTAGAGATCGATATGGTGTAAAAAATTATGAGCAATAGAGAAAGGATGGATGAAAGTAGAATGACTGCACAAATATATAGAGCGGAAGCGAATGGAAGAGTTGGTATAGGACGACCGAGACGAACATATCTTAACCAGGTAGAAGAGGTGTTAACGAGAGGCCAGGTCAGCAGTACAAAGAATAAACGAGCGTGTATGAAAGGAGTAATGCGAGTAAGGGAAGCGAGAGAGGTATGCCAAGATCGTAACAAGTGGAGATCGATAGTCTCTGCCTGCCGCGATGAGAAACAGGCGTGATGTATGTATGTATAACTTTATTATTGAAAGCCATTTTTTTAATAATGTTTAGTATGTTATCCCTACTAATATTATAAATGCGAAAGTAACTCTGTCTGTCTGTCTGTTACGTTTTCCCGCTTAAGCCTCTCAAACCGATTTTGATGAAATTTGGCACAGACAATCTTTAGACCCTGAGAAAGGACATAGGCTATTTTTTATTCGAAATAAGGGTTGTAAGGGGTCGAAAAGGGGGGTGGAAAATTGTATGGAAGTATCGCTATTTTTAGAGCTAGAAACTTGAAATTTATTTTTCAGGCCATTGATTTGATATAAATAAATATGACATTCAAAGTTTATATAAGCTAAGGTAAAAGAGGTACCCACAAAAACTATTACACGCGGGCGAAGTCGCGGGCGCAGCTAGTTTACAAATATAATTGAAATTGAATAGTCTTTTCAGTCAGAAATTAAAAATAAAAAATAAAATGCCAATGGTGTCCCTTACGCCAATTGAATTTCGGGCCGTCAATATTGTTTTAGTCAATTATTACTAGCTGTTCAGTATAACAAACAAAAATGTAAAAAAACAACAACCTACTTGCATTTTACAGGACGTCGATCTATGCAAAAAATAGTACCATAGTTACTAGAGCCATCTAGCGTCTAAGTGCAAAGTCTAATAGTACAATGACCTCAATGATGGCGAAGTGTGCGTAAACCGATCGCGCGTCACCGCAACCTACACACGATCGCGTCATCACAAAGATATCACTAACGCGACCTTGCAACCAGAGAGTATAGAGTACCAGAGAGTGCGATGCAGAAATTATCTACCTCTCTCACCATTCAAAACGGTAACACGACAACCCGAGGGTTTTGGCGGTAGCGGTGAGATTGAGGTACCCATGCAGGGGTAATTAGTAGTTATAGTTATTTTTTATTTACTATTACGTTTCGGTACCCAAAAACTTCACTACCGCCCTCAACCTTGACTCGAGGGTATTTGTAATCGGTTCAGATCGTCCAATTAAATACAAATAGATTGTTTAAGTGCCAACCATTCAAACTGCTCATTGGAAACGACATCCGAGAAGTCTACCTGTTATAAAAAAGAAGATGTTATAATCAAGCGTGAAATTTCTGCCTCACTCATTCTCTTTCGGAATGGAAGAGACAGAATGCAATGTCAGAATCGACATTCATTGTTTTCTCTCTCTCTCTCTCTCTCTCTCTCTCTCTCTCTCTCTCTCTCTCTCTCTCATCTTAGAGGAATGAAAGAAAGAGAATGTCAAAATATACACTAATTAATTATTTTGTCTTGCGATATTTCTCAGAATCGATCCTGAATATTCTATCTCACTCACACCAGTTCGACATGAAAGAGAAAATAACACAATCGATAACTCTCTTTTTTTTTGGACGAACCTATTGCTGTTCTATTCAGACGTCAATTCCAGCGCCACCGAAAAAGAGGGCGGGGCCTCTCATAGATGAGAGGTCCGATGCCCGTATCCATCCTGCGTGCCCCGCGGCCGCGACCGCGCGTTCAGCGCGATCGCGTCCGCAAAGCTCGCGAGATCGGAGCGGGACCGACGGCGCGCCCGAGGGCACCTCTAGAGGCTCGACCTAGGCTCGGCCGCCGTCGTTGGGGTTTAATTTACTATGAAATTTTTAGCAAAAGGACGGACAGAGTGAGCCCGAGTGCTCTAGGGCTGTCGGTTATCGCTCGTGGGGGCAGGGACTGCACGCGTTAGCCGGCGAACGCGGTGTACTGCTCTTTTGTACGAGTGCATGTGGAGTGTTAATGATTGAGTTGTGCCAATGAGAGGGCGAGGAAGGGCTGCTGCGATTTTAGCGGTTATACTATCGGGAGGGTCGTCTAAGACGTGACGCGGTCTACGATATCGGGTGTGATAATCGATCACTCAATTTTCTCCCCCTTTTTATTTACTGGAATATTTTCCTTCTCTCTCACACTTACAGTGAGTGGAAGAGACAGAATGTCAAAATCGATCCAAAATAAAAACTCTTTCTCTCTGCCACCTTTAGGGAATGGAATACACAGAATGTCAAACTCGTTTCCCTGCTATTATTATTTTGCCATTACACACAGCTTGAAGAGAGAAAAGTGTGGGTTTCTTTACACACAAATATATATTTCTAATTAAAATTATATGATATAACACACGGAAAAATATATTATTTTCTTTATATATTCATATCAATATAGTAAAATATTTGATACTAATAAAAACTTTGTACTAGATCAGTAAAGACAGGCGCTATATATCGTTGACGAGTAAGCAATTAGTTAAAGAATTGTTTTGTAAATATATACTATCATCATATATATACACAGAATCATATTTAAAGAAAATCACAATAAAATTAAACACCAGTATATATTACATAAATCACCTCATTTTCAGACGCGCTTTGAAAAGCCGTAAAAGCATGAATATACTGTGAATGGACGCCATTTTAAAAGCTAGTTTTTAAGTAAAATTTAATGTATATGACAGAATGCTCTTTAAAATAATATTTTTAAAAATACGTTTGGTCCATGTTTCTGTAACAACTAATACTACTAAAAAAATTTGACTGATTCCTATCAACCTGGTGACACCCGTGGTGTGTCACGCAATTCTCGGAAGCCTCTACGAGCGATTATTATCCACCGTCAACGATAGCAGTGGGCTTTGTATTAAAAACATCGAGAACACTCTATAAAAATAGAAATATCTATATGTAGTCAAGTAAGACTGTAGAAAATCAACAGAGGTATATATTAAAATATTAAAAATATACAGGAGTACTGCACATTGAACACTATTTAACAATTAGCTTCTGACACGACATATGAGTCACGAGGGTACATACAAAATGGCGTGTGACACAACAGTTGTGTCACGGAACATTTATATAGACTAGAAGTCAACTAACAGCCGAAATTCGATCGATTATTCTATTTGAACATGTTTTTGTATTAAGACTCTTATATACTATATAAATAGTATATAAGATTATTATATACTATATAATACTTTGACACGTACAAGCAGCTTTGACTTATAAGTACTATGATTGCAATATATTAATTGCAGACATACTTAAATATACTTAAAACTGAGTTAGCTTCAAAAAGTGTACAGTCTGCTTGTCGAGAGTTAACAAAAAATAGGGTTTTCTTAACGCTGATATACATAAATATTTACTTATAGTTTGCGATAATTAATCTACAGTCACTATTCCGAGACGTTTTCACAACGCTTTATCCGCTCTCGGTAAAAAAACTTCAGTCAAATAACCCTTTCGGGTCAAAGTAATCGACAAAACAGGAGCCGGCCACCCCCTTTTTTGATTAAACGGATTGTTAGGAAAAGCCTATTAAAATGTTTACCCAATGATATGGTATCTATTGATATGCTATCGATAGATATGTGCCGGTAGACTAGTTAAGAATAGGCTTCTCAATTACCTGTTTGTCCAAATGACTCTAACGTCATCAGGGTCATCGTTTCGAGTTGTAGAATTATCTATTTGTATATATATAAATAATTCGAAAAACCTGTAATGAGCTTACACAATCAACAGCTATCAGTAACATAATGTTAATAGTTACTAATAAAAGTATCCTATTCACTGTCGCTTATCCACGCATTCTTACATGCGAAAATAAACTTTACATACTATTTCTTATGTTATGTTATAGCCTGACAAAAGTATGACGTGCAACACTTTCGCTATTAAGCCCTCTCTGATACACAGCCACGCAAATAAATGCAATAATAAGAGGAATTGTAATGTGTATAGAGGTTATAATTGCTTGCACGCTTTTCAAAATCCTTTCAATTAGTTAGGTTTATTTCAATTAGTTTTCTGAATTCTGTATATGCTCACCCGAACTGTTTTAATTCGGTGAGCCTTTAGTTGTAAGTGAACAATTTGGTCACCACTTTAATATGGTTGTCAGTAAACAAGTCTAGGAGATACCATATCAAACACTAAATGCGGTACCAGCCCCTGTTTCTATGATAAAAAGGTATTCAAAAATGGCAGTAGACTAAAGAACAAGTTATAGCTTACTAGCGGGCAGGAGCCGCATCGCTTCCCTGTAACCAGTCTCAACCGCGCCATTGACGGTCGAGAAATGATTAGGATGGGTCGCCTCTCCAGCGAACAGGACCCTGGGCTTCCCAGACGAGTCGACCAGTGGTTCCATCAGATCAGCCCTCGCTGTTGGATGCTGTGGTGAGGTTATACTATCGTACGTGTAGCTGCCTCGAGTGTATGGGTTCGTATGCCATTTGGACCTGGAATTGGAGTGCGTCAAGTTAATTTTGTGATATGATAGGTGTAACGGTTCTGATGGCGCAGATGGTACTGATTCTATCTTCTGCGCCAAGGTTCGTTGGTTCGATCCTCATCAGGGACAAATATTTATATAATATTTGTCAAGCTGTAAGGTACCGGCGAAATAGAATAGTACCTCCCTTTGTAACAGGTGTCGTGAGAGGCGACTGAGGTACCGGACCAGCAGATGGCAATTTCCACCCGGAACAGCGCATATAAGATACTACAGGCTGGAGTTAGGCAGCAGCATCTTCGTTGGGAAGATGCACCCGGTGATTGCCACCAAGTCTGCCCAGAGCGGCAATTATGGGCAATAAACCACTAATATTAAAGAGTCCTATGTCCAACTGTGGACTTTTATGGCTAATATGATGATTTATGACTCCTCTGCTGCCTGATGACCGTAGCACGAGTGCTTTAACTTATCTTATATATATTTATATATATAATTTCGGAGTCAGGTATAAGATGTTTTGATATAAAGAAATAGATACCTCAGCATCGCTATAGGCTCTGGGATGGTCACATTTGCACCCATAAACCTTCTCAATAGCTGCATCACTTTGGTCTTCACCTCTTCTTCAGGTAGAGTTTCCACCTAAAAGTTACAATTGTTTAATAATACATAAGGAAAGCAATGAACCTGTAGCGAAAACTCATTTCAGTCAGACCCGTCCGGTGCCGGTAGACTAGTTAAGAATAGGCTTCTCAATTACCTGTTCATCCAAATGACTCTAAGATCATCAGGGTCATCGTTTCGAGTTGTAGAATTATCTATTTGTATATAGATAAATACTATCAACATTTTATTACACATTTTAAAGATTATATGTGGCAGTAATAGGTCTATTTAACTAAAGAGAATTTTGAAGTCTGGCTACTTCTTATGTAGTCTTGGGCAACCGCGAATGAGGATGCAACTAACTATTAATATTGCTAGGTTGAGAAAGGCACATTAGAAAGCGGTATATCCAAGCGATACAGTGTAGTTCACATATAACAGGACGGGGATGGGCAGCAATACCCCTTAAAGGTAGTAGTGTAATTGTGATGAAAGGTCGAGCAGTGTAATAGTACAAACAAACAAACATTCGCAATTATAATTATTGATTATGTAAAAAATCCCACAATAGTACCATGTAATGACGAAGCATGCATGTTGAATTTACCGATCTTAAAGCTTAAGATTTTATGGTTTGAGGTTATAATGCTATGAAACCTCGTTTATGAAAATACAAATATACACTCATGCACACATGTGTACACACACGCCTGCACACATGAAAAGAACACGTACGCATATGCAACCACAATTACATGCAATCGTGCACTTAAACACTGCTTGCTATTTTAGCTATGGACACATTTGAAAAAAATGTTTTTAGTCAACGCGTCAGTCTCAACGGAATATACAATTGAAACAAGTTATAATTAAATACATTGAATCATGTCATCAACGATCATCATCAGAATTCATTTTTGCCATGGCTACGAACGACTTTTCTATGACACGTCTAGTGTGTCAAGCGTCTTAGCAGTTGAAGGCACGCTTGTCGCGCCACGAGAAACAAATCGGTCGGTGCACTCGATTTGTGATTTTTTCCATTGTCTATGTTTAAGACTATATACATAGACATAGAAAAATATTTACAGGCTAAGCTTATCACTTTAAACGACAAATAATACACATAAAGCCTTTTATAAAATACAAAATACGTAATAAACGAATTAACCAAGTAATTATAAAGCAACCCTTCGCGCTACTCATGTTACCGCGAAAACCAGCCAGCGTTAACAAGCGATTACAAACACTATCACAACAGCGCAAGCGTCAGTTTCGCTTGCTTGTTACTTACTAACTTCCCAGTCTCGCCGCTTGTCCACAGGGTCAACGACCTCGACGAGCTTAGAGGCGTGCTCGCGCCAAGGATTTTCGTTACCCAATCACCTTCCCCCAGTTTTCTCTTCGTTTCCTTCTCCCAAATGAACCCGAAAAATGTGTTGTTTGTCGGCCACCATGCGTGAGGGAATGATAGGATGATTTTATCCATTACCCCTATGGTAATTGCAGTTATGGCGTTGGCTTTGCGTTCAGGCAATTTTGGTTTGAACATATTCAGCCTGAAAAGATGTTTGTGTAAATTGTTACCGAAGAGTAACAGAATGGAGTACCTCCGTGCACCAGGTATTGGAACCGATAGATGGCAGTGCCACCTGGCACGCCTGCTGGCGCGGCAATTGTGGGCTAAATTTCCCCTTAAGGGATGTCCAGCAGTGGATGCTATGATGATAATTATTTTGTGTTGGAGGAGTGTAAGTGTCAGCGTAGTCAGATTTTTTTTGACAAGTCGGAATTTTTGAGCGAGAGAACTAAGCGGTATTCTTTCGACTAATGCAGAAAAAGTTTTTGATCATTTATCTTGCTATTAAAATTCAAATTATGTTTTCGTGACAATAGATAGTAAACGCCGTCTCTATCTCCAGGATCCGAGTAGATGGAGTTAACAGAGAAGCTTCGGGTTTTCTGTCGTCTTGAGTCTAGAGACTAGCCCAACCGCGTGACAGTTCTTGGCAAAGTTCTCATATAGACATATAGAGAAACACCGGTCTCTGAAATTGAGGACGGATTCGCAGTGGCATATATGTGGTTAGCTGAAGAGGTGGGTAAATGTGCGTATTATTCCTGTAACAAGGTCTAGAAGTGACGATGGGCGAATGCGACGATGAGGTCGATACCCAAAGAGCCTTTAGCGGATTGGTGGGGATGGTTTACTTTGTCATAAAGCATCTACGGTGCCAGCACCCGACAGCTGAAGATATCATGAGCGGCTACATCAGTGGCTGTTGACCCAGCAGCGTTGGGAGAACTTGGGGAGATGTATGCAATTACATCGGGATGTGAACGCACCTTACAATTCCGACACCTCGGAAAGAGAGGGAATCAGGTTATCCGATGTCTCGAACGAAAATCAATTCGTGATTAGCCGATTGCGACTTCAGGTGGTGAGTGACTTCACAGGTCCTAAACCTCTCTGGACAAGAAGGAGTGGACTTCAGTCCACGTGGTTTTCGTTATTAACAGCAATGATCCCTGGTCCATTGGTAAGACCTGCAAGATCTGGTGCTTACATTAGTATTATATGGTATTAAAAATACTCCTAATCCAATTTTCTTTTTAATTATCATTTTAGTTATTTAATAATTTTAAATGATTTGGCAGAAGTACGTGTGCCGGGACAGCTAGAGATTTATGCCTTGGGATCGGCTGGTTGGATATCGTTGATGTTTATCGGTTAAAGTTTATAAAACGGCCGAACGAATGCTTGACTTACATACAAGTAAAAAAATGAAAATGAGACATACGAAAGATCATGACAATCGTGGTCTACCATGACAGGATATGAGAGCGTCCCTGAAAATCTATTCTCATGATAATCGCGGTTCATCACAAAGATATCACTAGTGCGGCCTGAGAATGATACCTCACTCATAAATTTCACTAATTCTCTCGCCTTTTGAACACAGCAGCAAACTTTACTGTCTACCGATAATTATGAGAGGTACCCATGCGGATGGTAGAGACATTCATATTTTGACCAAGGCAATAGTGATATCTTAAAGATATCATCACTAGCTCGATTAATCTTACGTCACATTACCCAGCATCTTTCCCTACCTCTCTCACAAGATTGGTGATAGAGGTACCCATGCAAAAGAACTTTAGTGTTCCCCTGATGAATTCAAAATGCATTCAAATAGCCCCATTTTAACCCACTTGGGACCTTAGCTTAAGAAATAGCACCAATAGACTAACCAATCGCCCGGTATCACCATGGGTCCAAACATTGAGTACCCTGTTTGAACCCAACCCATGACTAGCGGCTTCTAATCTTAGGGTCCACAGGTCGTCTTTGACTTGTCTTTTGTCCTCAGCATTCCAAAGGAAGCCGAAGAAGGTGTTGTTGCCTTTAGGCCACCACTCTTCGGGAAATTCCAGGTAAATTTTACCCAGAAGACCCATCACCAAGTTCTGTATTGCGTCTACCTTCTTTTGGGGTAGCGCAGGGGTAAATAGGGTTTGATATCTGTGCAAGATGAAAAATATTATCAAATTAAAAAATATTAAAGCTTTTACAGATGTCTTACATCA
Organism: Heortia vitessoides; assembly: GCA_020976665.1. Lineage (NCBI taxonomy): Eukaryota > Metazoa > Arthropoda > Insecta > Lepidoptera > Crambidae > Heortia > Heortia vitessoides. Next base: position 2,114,643 of record JACJUM010005599.1, read on the forward strand.
AAACGTCATGTATGACAAGTGTCTTACATCAAGATGAGCTATAACGTATATATATAACGTATATAAGTATAACAAGTGTTTTGTATCAAAAATAGGTGTATGACAAGGGTCTGATATTAAAATATGGTTTAAAACAAGTGTCTGATATCAAAAATGATTAAAGACAATTGTCTGATAACAAAAAAAGGTTTATGACAAGTGTCTGAAATATTAAATGGTTTGTGACAAGTGTCTGATACATAAAATAGATTATGACAAGTATCTGATGTATAAAATAGTTTATGGCAAGTATTTGATATGGAGAAAATGGTCTATGACAAGTATTTGATATGGAGAAAATGGTCTATGACAAGTGTCTGATACATAAAATAGATTATGACAAGTATCTGATGATAAAATAGTTTATGGCAAGTATTTGATATGGAGAAAATGGTCTATGACAAGTGTCTGATACATAAAATAGATTATGACAAGTATCTGATGATAAATAGTTTATGGCAAGTATTTGATATGGAGAAAATGGTCTATGACAAGTGTCTGATGTCATAAAAAATGGTTTATGACATGTGTCTGATAACAAGTACATATTTTATGACATTGACATTAAAAGTGTGAGCAACTGTCTTTTTCTAAAAGAGTACATATGTTTAATATGAAGTGTACACGGCATGTTTCTGATATCAAATGGCATATTTTGACGAGACTTAAAAAAGTGTAGTGTGTCATACAAAAGGACAAATTACAAAAACTATCTTGTGACAAATGTCTTTGAGTAGTTTATAACACGAGTCTTTAGAGTTTGCCTCATAATAATATTCGACGCAATCATTAATAGACTTGGGATAAATCGGATTTTTTCAACGACCTAGTAAACGTTCCTCCAACACAATAACTGCAGAAAAAAACCAGTGTCAATTAATATTAACAAGAAAAATATGAACTTGTCTCCGGTGTTAAGACTCGAACCGACATCTTTCCCATACCGGAGGACTGCACCACCGTTGTGCTACAGGACCTTACCGGACATGTCGAATTTTACACAGTTCTTTTTGTGCTGAATAGTACGCCATTTCTTCAATGTTGTAGGTAAATACGAGAATGTAAAGTGTTGATTATGAAGAACACACGGACAAATACAAATACAAATATATATATATTAAAAATGCTATTTTTTTAAAACAAAAAATTACATGGAACTGTCTCCCAGCACAAAAAAAACTACTAGAAAAAAAGGTCGCAGTAGCATAATTGGTAAAGCGTACTCCCGGAAAGGGAAGGATTCCGGTTCAAGTCTCGCTAAACTTGAGACAAACTTTGCTAAAAATAAATTACCTTAATTATCTTACAAATAGTATATTAATGCATATTTTAAGCCACCTCACCTCTCCTTTAAAACTCCAACGGACACGGTGACTATGGCATTATCAGCTGTATACTTGGATCCATCAGCGCATGTGACCTCGACCTTCTTGCTAGGGTCACTTGGCCAGCTGACCTGCGTGACCTCTGTGTTCAACTTGGTCTCGAGAGTTGGTAGTCCTGGGCCATTATTGTACTTGTTCTGCGGGAAGGAATTGTTTTGTTAGAACCAGTGCCGGCTATCTGCTACTATTTGACAACATTCGACGGGTCCGATGGCGCATATTGTAGTGATCCTATCATGGACTCCAAAGGTCGTGGGTTCGATCCCTACCCAGGACAAATATTAATATGACGATATTTGTGTTTGTTCCATTCCTAGCCATACATAAAATCAACATTATGTTTTACTAGCAACATTAAATTGTAGAATGTCGATACTAACTCTACACCCCCACTTTTTCCCCCTCATGGGATGAAGTCCGAAAAAATATTTTACACGTGTTTCATGACTGTCTGAAGGATTATTGTGGATTCACCCCCTAAAGGGGTAGGGAAACGGGGCGCACAGTTAGTATGAAACTTTGCTGTTTTAGAAGTTATTATAATGAAATTCAGTATAGCGAGCCTTCATTAAAAGTCATGAAATACGTGTACAATATTTTTTCGAATATCATCCCTTAAGAGGGTAAAAGGGAGGTGAAAAGTTCTTATGATAATTTTACAACTTAACACGGGTGACACCGCAGGGCGCTGCTAGTTGTTGGATCATTGCCATCATTATATTTGTCGTAGGACTACTCCTAGACTTAAGCTTCCCAAGATACTTTAGGCGTTGTGGCAATCGCAGAGGATGCTGCTGCCCATCCCCACCCTGTTGCTCTTAAGCTTCGCTATTTGGAGTATACCGCCATCAGCCAGTACCAGCCACCAGAAAAATTGACCACTCACCAGAAGTATCTCGAACAGAGTCTTATATCCGTTCCTGGCCCAGCTCATGTGCTGATGCCCGCCGAGTGTGTCGTACTTGCTGTCTGTGGTCACGTCGTTCCACGAGTTCGTGGCTTCGTAGTTGTCCAGCACCAGGTCGGCGAATGCTAGGAATTCGGTTATAAAGTCCTGGTCGTTGAGCAGGTCGGGCCGCTTCTCGCGAATGTATGCCATAATTCTGCGAAGCAGAGAAGAAAATGTAAAATGCCATCGGAAGAAATCAAAGTGGTAATTCAAATTAATATTTTCGTTACCGACATGTTGGTGAACCTTCTATATTTTTTATTGTTATATTATATATTACATACACAATAATTTATCATTAAAATTAATAAAAATATTCACACATCTCAATATTGACCTGACTCGGAGATAATTCGGTTAAAAGACTCGCGTTACAGACATCGGACAACAGAGGAATCACATATCGTCAATGATACTTCAATACCGCGTATGTAGCTTAAGTTAATAAGGTCCATTTTCCATCTTTTCTAATTGAATTTTCAACTTTATTCGCAACTGCTACTTACGCGGTATTGCACTATCATCGACGATATGTAATACTTAAACACATATATAAAACCTAGCCGTGTGGTACCGGTAGAGAACAGTACCTTCCCCTGTACCAGGTGTCGTAAGAAGCGATTAAGGTACCAGAACCGATTCCTTAAATTAACACGTTTAAACAAACTTCAGATTTATAATATAGATTGGTAGTTATCGGGCCCAATGGCGCAAATGGTTGTGATCACATCAGGTGCGCCAAGGGTCGTGGGTTCGATCTTTACCCAGGACTGTCATATAATATTTATATGATAAATATTTTTGCTTGTGCTGTGTCTGGGTATCAAATATGTATTTAAGCAATATATCTGCAATACCTCTTGCTGTCTGATATCCGTAACACGAGTGCTTTAAGCGACTTGTCTCGGATTTTATTTTTACACCAGGTCAACATACAAGCATACAGTCCGCGTGATAATCAGCGTCACTGCAGCTTATAAACGTTTGCAATATCACAAAGATATCACTAGCGCGATGCTAACCTTGTGTCTTGAAGATATTATATCACATTATCCAGTAATTTCACTGGCTCTCTCACCCTTCAGATCGGAACTGAGCAATGCGAACACTGGTATTAGGTAGAAATAGGTGAAAGTGAGGTACCGATGCAGACCGCATCGGTACCTCATGGTCTACCTCATGAGTTCGGTCATTGTATGAGATGTTGTATGAATTATATATTATTAGTATAAATATCATAAACCAACTTATTGGTAATATGTTGCCCTAACGGCATGGCTTCAGCTGGAGGGTTGTCTGAAGCCACATAACTAACTTCCAACAGTTCGTTCACCAGCTCCTTGTCAGCCTTCTGTCCGTTGGACAGGAAGATATCCATTGATATGTCTTGAGGGGTTAATGGGACATTGTGCGATGTGGCCAGCTCGTATAACTTGCTGTTTTCTGTGCCATGGATCCTGGAAAAGAATCATCGATCATCATCATCAAAGAAGGTGTAGAACGTCTGCTCAAAATTGCTGCGCTGGGCAGGCGTGGTAGACATCGTAGTGCGTACTTCGCGACGGGAATGTTGCAACTCTTCTCCCTCTTCTGTTACATTTGGATATACCCCCTATCTGAGATTCTGGTATCTTCATCATACCAGCCATTGGAAGTCCACTGCTGTATAGGCCTCTCCAAGAAAGGAGATGTTTTTGCCATAATTGCCGCGCTGTGCAAACGTATTGGCAATCACAGACCACAGGTTTCGGGAAGGGGATGCTGCTGCCCATCCCCGCCCTGTGCATTTAAGCTGCACTGTTTCGGATGGATTTACCGCCATCTGTCGGTTTTGGTACCTTAGTCGTCTCTTACGGCACCTGGTACAGCGGAAGCACTACTCCAATCTGCCAGTAAGTACCTCCCAATAATAATAATAATTTATATTTTCTAAACTAATATCTTACTACCAGCGCTCCGCGGTTTTACACACGTAACAATGTCGGAATACAATGTTACCTATGTCACTTGCTAATAATGTAATTTTCTATTCATGAAATTTTTTATAAAATGAGTTCAAAATTTAAATCCTATTTACATAATTCTATTAAAGGTACCGGACTCTTATTTCTCTGAAATCTCTTTCTCTTCCATTAAAAGGTCTTTTTCTTTCAAAAAATGGCCTCTTTTTTTTCTTTTAGAAGAAGTAAAGAAGTAGCTCTCTAATAGTGAAATGACGATCTGAATAGAATCGCGCTCGATGCTGGCCGCCTGGAATCAGTCTGATCCGAAAACGGCTGGACCGATTTTAATGATACTTTCTCTGACAGAGAGATGGTCTTTTAAATGTAGCTTAATTTGAAATACTGCTATTAAGGCAAAATCTTTTAAAAATGTTTAAATGGTCATTTTTGTCTTAATTCTATATTTTAAACAATATTAATAAGACATTCCGATGCCTAATTCCATAATTGAAATATATAAAAAAATAGGTAAAAAACTTTTTAAGTTAAACGGTTTTATGTTAAACATACATTGCAATGTTTAAGATAAATGTACTAAAAACCAAAAAATAATAAAATAGATACAGTCGTGGGAATTATAAACATATGCATAGACTAGACTAAAATAAAAACCGTGGGGCACGTCAATTGTCTACAAATTATCGACTTAATGTGCTATAGAAGAATCGTTTAATTCGTCGTTAGGCAGTTGGTCCGCAGACGGTGAGGAAATTACTTACTTTTTTCTTGCTCACTTGTCCATCGTTGTCGGTTAAACAACTGCCTAATTATAGTGTAACATTACAAAACAAACATTTTAATCAACGATTGTAGACAATTGACGTGCCCCACGGTTTTTATTTTAGTCTAGTCTATGCATATGTTTATAATTCCCACGACTGTATCTATTTTATTATTTTTTGGTTTTTAGTACATTTATCTTAAACATTGCAATGTATGTTTAACATAAAACCGTTTAACTTAAAAAGTTTTTTACCTATTTTTATTTTCTAGTTTTTAGTTTTTATTTCGCATTCTATTTGATATTGGATTGATAAAATATTGTTATCAGCCATTTGGTAGCGGCGGCCATCTTAGATTTCAATTTTGCATAGTAAATTGTATTCTACTTGTTGAGCACTTTCATTTGATACCCATATTGATGGGATTGATAAAACCTACGTTATCCGCCATTTTGTAGCGGCCGCCATCTTGGATTTCAATTTTTTATAGTATATTGTATTCTGCTTGTTGAGCCCTTTCATTTGATACCCATATTGATGGGATTAATAAAACATAAATTATCCGCCATTTTGTAGCGGCGGCCATTTTGAATTTATAATGATAATGAATAAACATAATTGTATTGTCACCAAAATCCAAAGTGTATACAAAATTTCAGATTAATCGGTTGACAGGAAGAGGGTGAAATTTGAATTACTAAATTTGACCCAAGAATAAAACAAACAGGGTGAGCTAAATAAAACCGTTTAAAAATGAAAAGCTGATTAACTGACTGTTTGACACATCAACGGGGCATAAACTATTCTGTAATATAATTAAAGGGCTACTAACCTATGTATTAAAATTTATAACAATAATTACAGCACAATTTGGACAGGGATACCCTAACACAAGCTGTGAAGTGCTGGCAGAGTAGAATAGTACCTCCCCTTATACCGGGTATCTTACTAGAACCGACAAATGGCGATATATCCATCTGAAACAATGTCAACACTCTCGCCCAAAACCTACTAAACCGCAAAACCAATTTTATTTAACAGTAGGTATTCCCCTACAAAACTGATTCACAATTAATTCTTTTAAAAAATATTGTGTGGAAACTTAAAGCTTCTCAAAGTATTAATCCTGTGCAGACATAGTCGCAGGCATTATCATCATTATATCAGCTCTGGGAAGTCTACTGCTAGACATAGGCGTTTCTAAGAAAAGGGGTATTTTTTATTATTAAAGGGGCCATAAAACCCAGTAATATATAAATATTAAATTTAAACCTGAGTCATTTAAAAAAAAAAGATATATAAATTTGAATTGTGCTTACCATTCAGCCCCCACTTCGACCACTCCATCTCCAAATGGAGCCGTATAAACACGACCGCCAATCCTGTCCTGCGCTTCAAGACCTAGCACCCTCTTGCCTGCCTTTGCTAGCAACGAGGCAGCAGTCGTTCCTGCAGCTCCTAGCCCGATAACTATGGTGTCATACGACATTTCTGGGCTGAAAAGAAAGAAGTTTGTTAATTATGTAAATTACAAAGTTTTCCTACACTTCCTAGAAGTGCTGTTTGCAAGAGTTTAGCCAACAGTCCAGAATGCCTCTATGAAAGGAGCGGAGAGGGGTGGAGTTGTATGTATCACTCCAATCTCAGGATCTTTTTTCTTTTTTTCTTAAAATCTTTTTTCAATACTAATTTAGAATAAGTAAACTTAAACAAACACACTTAAATTGTAGTAAACAACAGTAGAAAATATTTAAAGAAACAATTGTAGAAATTATTTATATTGTACAATTTAAATTGTGAATTTTGCATGTCAATTCATTTCAATGTTGGATTCTAGTAGTATGAAGAAATTACATAAAACAGAATGTATAACACAAGTATTTTATAAGATAGGAATAGCAATAATTTAAATGAAAAAATCATAAAAAAAAACATGTAATGCACATATAAAGCAGTGATAAAAAAAATACATAAAATCTTACATTCAAACCTATGGTTTAAAAATGGAACCGTGAGTACTCCGCGTCTTTTCAGCCACTAGACTAACAAACAAGAGGTAACTGAATTTAAAAATACACAGTTACTTCAAAAGTATTTTTTAATTTTCCTTCAATGTTACAACAAAGACTATTCAAACAATTGTAACATTAATATAACTTCACAATACGTAGTAAATGTAATTGGATAATTAATCATAATTATATAAAGTCAAGCATGATAATTATTTAAACAATTAAACATTAGTTTCGCATTTCAATATATTAACACCAATGGTAATTACCTGTATATAAAAACTTACAATAATGTAGATAACAATATAATAACAAGCTCACACCTTTAATAACGTGATTATCGATAAGATACTATCATTAAAATTTGGGACTAGGTTAGAAGAACTGAAATATTTCCAATGCATTTGTTTATTTTAAACCTATAAAAATGTTACAATCACATCTCACAGTTTGGTTATCCAGAATTTTATATGAAGAATTTAAATAAAATACATACTTTAACAAATTATACAGAAGTATTGTATAAAAGGAACATGCCCATAAAATTGACAGCTGTCATACGGTACGATACATACGCAAGCAAAGGTTTACAAACTAATGTTCATTTAAAAATAAATAAACTTAGGCAACATACTTAGATAGGGCAGTCCGCTTAAATTATCCTAATTTAAGTAAATGTTAAGATATAGATATATATTACACTGCTATATAGTCATTTTGCGGAAGGCATACTTGAAGTCGATTTTGTATAAAACGAGTGTGCTGATAACGGGAAAAATACCAGAATAATCAAATTGACTCCAGTTTTTGAGATAAACGCTTCTAACATTTTCCATAAAATGCATCAATTAATGGGCCAAAAGATGTATTCAAAATTTATTTTTATTGTTTATCTTTACAAAAATACACAAAAATAATAATAGTTTGAGGTACCTTTAACTAGAATAAATAAATGAAGATCATGAAAAACTTTTTCTTTGGGATTTTCTCTTATTTATTGTCAGGACAATCTCTTTTCAAGGTCCAGCAATAGTCAGCCATCATTTGGCTGTCCCATCGACCTTGATATCTTTCTTCCATTATCCTGATATCCTGATGGAACCTTTCTCCTTGTTCCTCACTGTAATCACCCAGGTTCTACGGGAATCGGTCCAAATGGCTGTGTAAGAAATGCAATTTTATGCTCATGTTGACTCCTACTCTGTTAAAATTTTTTGATTGAGTTCGTCTTGAGAAAATCCAGGTTTCTTAGAAACATCTTCTTCGAACTCACTTTCACTGCTGCTCGACTGACCGCTTGATCCCTCTAACATTTCAAAAACATCACAATTTGATGTAGATGGTCTTGAAACCACTGGAATTGGCAAATCATCACTGTGAGATACTGGAGTTGTAATCGATTTCACACTCGGGTAAACCCAAGTACGTTTTTTGTACCGGTTCATACCTTTAACATTTACGGCACAAAAGTAACAGTCGTTTAAGTGATTACTTGGCTCATTCCACATCATCGGCACTCCAAATTGTAACCATTTACGTCCTCCTTGGCTCCAGTAATGCAAAGATTCTACGCACGGCTTGCGCACGATGTTTTGCACCCAATATTTATTCCTTTTCACTAGTGGTATCCCGAAATATTCTCGGTAGACTGTTTTTACAAACTCTGCGATCTCTTTTCTTTGCTTTTGTATACTAAACTTGCCACAAATAAAGCAAAAACTGTTAGGATCGTTTGAACAAGGTTTACGTGGGAAACTCATTTTTATGAAAGGAAAAATGCACTTTAACACAAAACAGCCGATTTATAACTGATAACTACAGATTCTGATAGCTATAAAGTTAAGTTGTTGCAAATAAATCCGTGAAAAGATAACAAACGTAAGTGAAAACAAATCAATCAACCACAATGTTTGTAGGGTAGTTTGAAATTTTCAATTATTTCTTAGTTCCGTTTATCGCAATAACCAGAGCGAATCAAAAAAAAAATTAGCATGCAGCGTAAAGGTCTAATATGAGAGAGTATGAATTAACAAAAACCATTAACAAAATCCCTGCCGCAGATTTTTTTTTTGTATAGCGGCGTTATTAAAGTTGCACATATAAATTATGATATTATAAAAACAAATAAGGTCGCTAAAAGTATTTAATATATGAATAAACAGCGTTAGAAAATATGAATTGCTATACAACCTGCAAATGTTGTGAGCCTCCACTATAAATACAAATTTTAAGTATAATATTCCAGATACTCTAATTTGTTTATGTAATTGTATGTTTAATAAATTGAAATTATCAAAGTATTAAATATAAAATTAAGGTTTAATTGGAACGCGTTGATATTTTAAAACAACATAAATAAAATGTTATATCTTGTATTAGGAATATGTTTATTTAAGTCACAATACATGGTTCTTTTTGTTAAACAAATAACCCGGTCACGGGTTATCGACAGATATGCATAGTTACAATAATGTAATGTCAACGAATACAAAGTCAAGTACAATGAAAGACGAGATAAGAGTAATTATTTTGTTTGGTCTACTTCAGCTATGTTGAATTTGATAAAGTTAGATAGCAAATTATGGGGCATTCATTTTGAGGGTCATAAATTCAACCCCACCGGGGATAAACATTTATATGGTAAATATTTTTGTTTGTTCAGTGTAAAATTATTAAAATTTGTCTTCAAGAATGATATTTGTGATTACTGCTGTCCGTAACACGAGTGCTTTGAACGACTTATTTCGGAGTCGTGTGAATTTATTATAATTTTTTATATATTATTTTGAAAACACTTGTAGTTAACTACAATAGGTAAATCAGTTTAATAATAATAATCAAATGTTAGGGAGTCACGGTTCATTTATCAAACATCAATATGTAGAATTGAGTAGTCCAAAACAATTAAAATCACGAACACATGGACAATTTCCGTGAGAGTTCATATTCACAAATTGGCTGTTTTTCATATGTAACAGTCGAATAATTTGGTCGATGTGACTAATATTATAAAGCTGAAATGTTTGTTTGTTTGGTTAAACGTATTTATCTCAGGAACTGCTTGTTTGAATAGAAAGATTGTTAGGGGTAGTTTAATTAACCAGGAAGGCATCTATCTAAGCATACATAGGGTACGACAGTGGGAAGTGACTTCGTTTTATACTACGTGGTGAAGCTGTAACCAAGAGGTGCAAGACCATCAATACAAATTGTGTGCAAAACGGGAAAAAAATCCTTTGCGTACGAGAGCTTTCAATGCGTAGGTTGCGTAAACGGTTTAAGTTACAAAAAAATCATGTATAATATATAGGTATGTTAATTTTTCATTACCATTATATCAGCCACAAGACGTCCACTGATGAACATAGACCTCTCCATGTCATTTCCTATAGGACCAATAGAATGAGGCCTGTCTCCAGCGCAAACCTGCAGTTTCAGATCGTGTGTCCATCTTGCGGATGGACGCTACGCTGTGCTTGCTGGTACGTGGTCTCTATTCTAGAACCTTACGACTCCATCGGCCATCGGTTCTGCGTACCAAATACCTACCCTGTCCATTGCCATTTCAACTTACTCATCTACCGGGAATAGTCGATAACTTTGGTTATGTTGTTAGTCTCCTCATTCCTGATTCGATCGCGCAAAAAGACTCCGAGAATTACCCTGTCCGTAGCTCGTTGAGCTATTCTGAGTTGGCTTAGAAGGTCAATGGTAGGAGACCAGGTTTCGCTTCCATAGGTCATCGCTGGTAACACACATGGGTCAAAAACTTTCGACTTGAGACACTGAGGTGCGTCTGACGAGAAGATGTTTCGCAGTTTTTCGAACGCTGCCTAGCCGAGGTGGATTCGGTGACTGAGCTCTTTCTTGAAGTTGGACTTACTTAATTGGACTCTTCGTGCTAAGTATACATGTTCATTTTTAAAGGTTCAAAAGTTTGCTACATATTATGTCTGTTTTTAAAGAATAACTAACTATAACGTTCTTTATGGTATTCAAATTTCATCGAAATTAGTGCACTATTGTTTATTAGACCAGGTCGACAAATAAGCATCCAACCCGCGTGATAGTAAACGTCACTGCAGCCTATAGACGTTCGAAAAATCGCAAGGATATCACTAACGCGTTGCCAACCTTGTGACTTGAGGGTATTATGCCACATTACCCAGTAAATTCTCTGACTCTCTCACTCTTCAGACCGGAACAAAGCAATGCGAACATTGCTATTTGGCGGTAGAAATAAGTGAGAGCGAGGTACCAATGCAAACGATCTTTAGTATGAGATTTGCGATAGCTTTTTAACTACATGATTTTAATCCTTGTCTAAATAAATACATTATTCGTCACAAGTGAGTAATTGTAAATAAAATTGCTCTTGACTTAACCTGTTTTAATAAACATCTTAGAAGATATCATAATTTTAAAATTACTCCGCATCAAAATGGCGTAATCTGGCGTATAACGTGCGAAGCGGGCTTGCCGGCAGGTAAGTTAGATCAAGCATAGACAATAACAGGTACTTTTTATTTAATCAATATGCAAATGGACGGAGTCCCGGACAAAAGCTAGTATTTTATTATTGTAGTAAAATTTGCGTTTTGTTTATTTTGTGCAATTTATTTTTTTCATTCCCAACAAAAAAGAATACACTGAATATAAGGATTTTTATTTTATTTTATACGCTTATTATAACAATAATTACAGTATTATATTCTATTACAAACAATGACATTAACTATTTACATTCTTTTCACAATTAACAAAAATAACCCTTTAAAAAACCGCTTTGTGATATTTCCAAACTAAAGTTTACCAAAATACTTGCAGCATTTCCACGCTGCACAGCAAGCGAGATCTTTTACATCATAATAGCAGGGTAATCCAATCCTCGGCCCACCAAATGCCTGGCCAACTCTCCGATAATATTTTATGTTAAAAATAAATATAGCGTTTATGACAGTTGACGGCCGACAAACAATTTCGTCGTTGACATGAGTTATAGATGTACGTTATTTTAATATGTCACATTTTTCACTTATATAAAGTTTTTATTACACACAAGTGTATTTTTACTATTAAAAGTCATTACAAACTCACCCTTTATTATCAATACTGGCTGCGCAAGCGCAACTCAGAGCTGCGAAGAGCAAAACACAGATCGCCATTTTGATGTCGACTAACAGACTGACAACGGTTGACCTTCTTATATAATACTGGGATAATCATTGTAATAACATAGTTTATTTTGTAACGATTGCAGTTAAAGAGCTAGTAGTCAATTTGACGTATGTAATAGCGCGCATGTATTCACCCACGTACTAACAGTTTCCGTAAGAATAATATATATATATATATATATACACTCTTTTCCAAAAAAACGGGCACCTAAGCAATTAACCATTTCAAATGTTACTATTGGTTTGTTTCATAATTATAGGTAGTTCTACTTTCACAATTTTGTAAATTAATAACCGTTTTCGTCAGTATTATCATAAAATTTTGATACAAATTTTATACATATATGTTTATATAATACACACACACACACATATATATATATATATATATGTGTGTGTAAAATGAATATTTTATAATATATATGTATATATATATATATATATATATATATGTACATATATATTATAAAATATTCATTTTTCATCATCATCATCATATCAGCCACAAGACGTCCACTGCTGGACATAGGCCTCCCCAAGTGATCTCCAATAGGACCGGCTGTATGCGGCCTGTGTCCAACGTGATCCTGCGGTTTTAGTCAGATCATCTGTCCATCTTGCGGGTGGACGCCCTACGCTGCGCTTGCCGGTACGTGGTCCAGAACCTTATGAGTCTATCGTTCATCAGTTCTGCGTACCCAGCCCTGCCCACTGCCCCTTGAACTTACAAATCCGCCAGGCAATTTTGTTCTGTTACTTTATATACGTTTATATAAGTTAGTTTATATACGTTTACAAAATTGTTTGCTAGCTCTCTTGCTATAAGAATCTATCAGAAACACACACAGATGGTCCCGCACACACACATAGTAATAGATCAATCTGTATATACTTTTTTTTGACTACCTGATCCTGGCCTGTAGTACCGGCAGAGTTGAATAGTACCTTCCCCTATAGGAACACATATATTCTTCTTAAACAGTAGAATCCGCTTATTATGTGCCCACCTATATTAACCAACCGTTTGAAATTAAGTCATCATCACAGCAGCCATTTTAAGTCCACTGCAGGACATGGCCTCTCCAAGAAAGGGTTTTTGCCCGTAATTGCCGCGCCAAGCAATCGCAGAGCGCCGCTTTCGCGACGGGAATTCAGCTGTCCATCCCCGCCCTGTGCATTTGAGCTGCACTGTTCCGGATAGATATACCGCCATCTGTCGGTTCTGGTACCTTAATCGCCTCTTACGACACCTGGTGTAGTAGGAACTGAATTAAGTAAGTATTGTAAAGTTTGGTTTTCATACAAATTGTTTAGCAACTTGTCGGATATGATTTCACTTGCGCCGGATATAGACATGTCGCTTTTTATGACCCATTTAAAAAAATGATTTTATAGTGACTGACTTGATTCCTAACATCTTATTTCCGTGAACATACCCACCTCTCTCTTTCCGACTACTTTTTCTTGATTTATTTCCTATTATTCACATACGCTTTGTAATGTGTTTATTAAACTGAATTCCAATCAAAAACACATAGTTGCTCTCACATGAGCCTTTACCGCCAAATTATCGTAAGCGACACTTTTGTTGAAAATGCTTTGTTTTTTCGTAACTTGTATTTAAAGCCGTAACGGACATTTCCCAGTCGACGTTTCCCTCCAAAAACAACCGTTATAAAGTTATAGCAATTGCTAAAATTTAATTGCTTAATAATATTTATAAAAATCCTTCTCCTGTAAAATTTGGGTTTTGTCGGTTTCGCTAAAACGGCGGTAAAGGCTCGATATGTTTTACGTCTTTGCTTTGTATGAACTTCGCTTAATATGATGAATTTATCACTTCCCTTCGATGACATTATGAACAAATTCTATTGTAATTATTTTAGTTGCTAGAGGATTGATCCCACGACCTTTAACGCACAAGATAGAATCAATACCATCCGCGCCATCAGGCACGGCGAATTACACTTGTGATTGTTGTCTTGTTGTTGACTTACCACGGAGTCAGATGTTGTGAGAATATTGTTTAACGGGCCGATGGCGCAGATGGTAGTGGTCCTGTCTTGTGTTCGCTTAAGTTCGTCGGTTCGATCCTCACCCAGTACAAATATTTATATGATAATTTATGTGTTAATTCTATGTCTGGGTGTCAAATATATGTATTTAAGTAGTATATTTTCTGATGTCCGTTAGACAAGTGCTTTAAGCGACTTACCACGGAGTTAGGTCATTGTATAACATGTGGGAATACATTATTATAGTATATAGAGGAAAAGCGACGTGTGCCCGCGACTTCGCCCGCGTGGAATAGTTTTTTTGCGTACCATACCTCTTTACCTTAACTTATACAAACTTTCATGTGTCTGAATGAATGTCATGTTTATTTATATCGAATCAATTGCCTGAAAAAAAGTTACAAGTTTCTAGCTTTAAAAATAGCGATACTTCCATACAACTCCCCCCCCCCCCTTTCGACCCTTACAACCCTTATTTCAAATTTAAAAAAAGCCTATGTCCTTTTTCAGAGTCTAAAGATTATGTGCCAAATTTCATCAAAATCGGTTAAGAGGTTTAAGCGGGAAAGCGTAACAGACTTACTTCCGCATTTATAATATTAGTACGGATAACAACCTTCCTCTTGAATCAATCTGTCTATTTTAAAAGCCGCATCGAACTCCGTTGCGTAGTTTTAAAGATAAAGCAAGCATACATAAGGACAGACAGCAGAAAGTGACTTATTTCTGTACTATGTAGAGATAAGGCAGACGATTGTTATGAGTCGGTAAGTTCGGGTTGTCTATTCTATTTACAACAATTGTCAGCGGTGAAGTTTGAGTCTGATAAGAGTATATTTTTTACAATTTATAAACTTGCCGTGAGATACTGGCAGAGTAGAATAGTAGCTCCCTCTGTAACAGGTGTTGTAAGAGGCGACTGAAGTACAGTGTAGCTAAAAATCACAGTGGGAGGGCCGCAGCATCCCCGTTGCTTAAGTTACGCTCTGTGACTGTCAACACGCTTGCCCAGCGCGGCAATTGTATTATTATAAAGGGGGAATTTCGGCTGTAATTATGATATAATCTGTGGATTCGGCTGCATATCTTTTAAATATTCTTTTTCTAATGTCTGATATAAATATTTTTGATAATTTTACACGTAAAAACAATACGATTTGTCCTCACAAATATTATGAAAGGAAAATTTTAGATTGTTTGTTTGTTACGGTTTAATTCAAAAGCTATGGGCCGATTAAAAAATAATTGTATGTCATTAAAAAGCTTCATCTCCACCGAGTAATATATGTAAAACAACAGTAGAACGATACATAGATTCCTTATTTTTCTCAAAGACTTGCCTTATAATATGGAAGTGATCTACTCTCGAGTAACTTGTTTTAAAACTCGCCTGCTCCTAAGGCTGATTTTCACCCAGGGCTTTGGCTTTTGCGAACACTTCATAAATGTGGTGTGTGATTGTTTTTAATCATTTTTGTCGCCTTTTTTATTTAGTAATATTATTTTTCATTTTGCCCATTGTGCTGGAATTACTTTATAGTGCTGCAGTATATCATCAATTTATTTTAGTATAGACGCAATATAGTTTTTACTCGATATTAGCAGCTTATTATTGATTTCGTCTGGACCAGTAGCTTTATCTTTCTTCTGTGTTTCAATTGCCTTGAGTATCTCTTCAGCTAGTATGGAAGGTACACTATCGTTGCCATTTAGGTCTGTACTGCTTGTGCGATTGTTTTCTGACCATAATCTTAATCTTCTCTCCCCTCCCTTAAGAAAGACAGTTCTTGGTTCTAATTCCCCGATTCCTAGACTGTGTAGACTTCACAATAAGTATAATAATAAGATTGTCTATTTTCCTCCCCTTTCTATAGAATTAAGCGCCAAATCCATCAATTAAACTTAGATTAAATTAGAAGAATAAGACATGTTTAATGTCGTGTGATCGCACAACGCTTGCTGTGTGAACCTACTTATTGTACACTTAGTTTTAGAACTTAAAAATGGCTTTTGTATACATATTATTACGGTGTAACAATTACTGGTTTACCAATAAATAAATAAATAACAAACGACAAAAATAAAGAAATCAGTCCAGCCGTTGACTATTGATGGCTTGACCAAGAGAAATAGCGCTTCTTGTATAAATATGACGATTTAATAGGTAGGTATAGGAATTACGCAGGTGAAACTACGGGAGTTGCCAGTTGCAAATAAAACAACATAAAAAAAACAACAATATATTCCATAAATTACATGAAATTTAATTAAAAAATTAAAACATTTAAATCAATTAATTAATAATACTATATACCTAAAATTGACTCGGGTAATTTTGAATTGTTAACTCAAGTTCTCACTCTATCCCGAAGAAATTATACGTAGGCAGACGTAACGGCAGAGTAGAAAAGTACCTCCGTATGTAGCAGGTATCGTAAGAGGCGACTAAGGTAGGCCACCAGAACCGACAGACGGCGCTATATCCATCCAAAACAGTGTAGCTCAGGGCGAAAGTGACGTTCTGCGTTTGCCAACACGTTTGCCAACATGCTTGCCCACCGCGGCAATTATGGGCAAAATTCACCCCTATTTTTTAGAGGCCTATGTCCAACAGTGGACTTCCAGGAGCTGATATGATGAGAATATTTATTATTAAAAACTATAATTACTATTTTTCCGTAAGCGCCGTTTCCTTAAAAAAGGTAAGTTAAATACTAAGTCTTCCCTTCATTAATATAAAGATATTTTTGATTCCTCTATTTTTACGAATACCTGTACAAAACACAAGTGCTTTATTCTGCTTTCTTCGGAGTCATGCTGAGGTATGAGATTTTGTGTGGTTTTTTAAACAAGGGGTTAATTCAGGACTCACAGCTGTTAGGTTCTGGGATGGACACCACGTAAAGTGGCAACGTCCCTGCCGCGAAAGCTGCGCTCTGCGATTGCCAACACGCTTGCCCAGCGCTGCAATTATGAGCACTCTTTCTTTTTTTTTCGGACGAAGTCCAGCAGTTGTCGTCGATAATGATCAAGATGATGAAGATAATGAAGATAGTGAAAATGGCGTAGATGGTGAAGATGGCGTAGATGGCGTAGATGGTGAAGATGGCGTAGATGGTGAAGATGGTAAAGATGGTGAAGATGGTGAAGATGGTAAAGATGGTGAAGATGGTGAAGATGGTGATGATGATATGCAATTATGTGGAAAGATGAATCCCGATTTTCGCTAATTATACTTACACGGTTAATACTCAGTTCCACCTACCGCGTACCTCCGGGGCATTAGTCTATGGCTAACGTTATCAAGGGTACCCGAGTCATACAACAACATAAAAGCAGTTATGAACAGACAATTAAATTGTAATAAAATGTAAATAAATAAATCATACAATTGTGATATTGACGTCATTTTAAATGCTAATATACTTCCTATTTATACTTATCATGTACCTACAGTCATAAGTAAATAATAGTTATATAAACCTTTTGAAATTTACGTTTTTTTTATAAGACCGCCACAAGCTTCACCGCATTCCATACACGGTCGTGATATCACAAGGATATCACTAGCGCGACCAACCATGTGACATGAAGATACTATGTCATATCAGCCAGTAATATCTCTGCTTCTCTCACCCTTTAAGCCGGAACACAGCAACGCGAATAC
>JACJUM010005599.1:2140678-2203939 GCA_020976665.1 Heortia vitessoides
CATTGGTACCTCATACAAAAGGTCGCCTGCATTGGTACCTCATACAAAAGGTCGCCTGCATTGGTACCTCACTCTCGCCTATTTCTACCGCCAAATAGCAATGTTCGCATTGCTTTGTTTCGGTCTGAAGGGTGAGAGAGACAGTGAAATTACTGGATAATGTGGCATAATATCCTCAAGTCACAAGGTTGGCAACGCGCTAGTGATAATACGATCGTCTATAGGCTGCAGTGACGCTTACTATCACGCGGACTGTATACTTGCTTGGCGACATGGTCTCATAAAAAATAACCATTTTTGTCTAAGTTTGAACCATATTTCCCATATATAAAAATATATATTAGTCTCTTTCTATTTTAATAGAATGGTGAAAGAGTATTTATCAGTCACTTTGATTTTGCTTTCTGATTCTGTCACTTTCGTTGTTCTGTAACTTGTATATCTATTTGAATGTATGTGTATGCAAATGAGTGTGTATATATATGTGTATGTATATATATATATATGTTTATATGTTTGTTTGTCGTACTAAATTCACCTTTAACTTCAACCACCTTAACATTATTTCTGTCCAAAGGTTGCCTGTAAGAGATTGCATTTAGCGATAAGGTCGCCCCTTGTACCTACTGTTCTATGTGTTTATGATGTTCTTGTGTAGTTGTTATTGGTGTACAATAAAGTGTATATTTTTATTATTATTATTGCCTTAAAATATTTACACTTAATAAAAAAACTTAATATACAGCAAAAAGTTTCATATACAAATAGATTGAAATACAACACATACAAACTACACTAGACCTTAGTTGAAAAAAAAAACAATAAATAATACTACAAAATTAAATTGAAACATTCACTTACTGAAAAGCAGCCCATGCCTTTGGAGAAGCTACCTAGAAAACTGAAAATATACACAAACAAACTATCTATATAAATACATAAAAAACACACATCTAAACATTTTCAACTAATAATAATCTGTTATATATTTGAACGCTTTCAAAAATGACAAAAGCAATATGTAAGTCCTCTGTAGATGTTTATATTTGTTATTTATTTTTTTTAATTTATCATCATCATCATCATTATCATCCTCCTAATCATCATCAAATCAGCCAGGAGACATACACAGCTGGACATAGCCCCCCCCCCCAAGTATTCTCCAATAAGACCGGTTGTATACGGCCTGTATCCAGCGCGGCCTTCCTCGATAAATGGACTATCTAACACTGGAAAAATTTTTGAAACCGGACCAGCGGTTCCTGATATTAGCGCGTTCAAACAAACAAAAATACTCTTGATTTATAATATTATCATGATATAAACATTAAAATAAAACATGTATGAAATGAAAAAATCGCGTAAGTGTCAATAAAAAAAAAATAGAATGGAGACCACGTACCGGCAAGCGCAGCGTGGGGCGTCCACCCGCAAGATGGACAGACGATCTGACTAAAACCGCAGGATCGCGCTGGACACAGGCCGCATACAACCGGTCCTATTGGAGATCACTTGGGGAGGTCTATGTCCATTGGCCGCCTTATGGCTGATATGGTGAAGACGATGAAACATTATCTTATAAATAAATTCAATAATTCTGTATGAATAAAACCTTTCAAGTATTAGAGAGATTCGTCTCTCCCACCGGAACCGCTAGACAGTCTGAACAAAATACATTATTGGATAATAACCTCACCTAGGACAATTTTTTATATAACGACTAGCTGTGCCCGCGACTTCGTCCGCGTGCAGTAGTTCCTTTGGGCACCATGCCTTTTTACTTTAACTTACATAAACTTTGAATATTATATTCATTTATATATACAAATCAATAGCCTAAATAAGTTTTAAGCTTCCAGCTCTAACAATAGCGATGCTTGCATACAACTTTTCATCCCCCCTTTCGACCCTATCTAATGAAAAAGTAGCCTATGTCCTTTCTAAGACTTTAGACTATATGTGTACCAAATTTCATCGGAATCGGTTCAGTTGTTTAGGCGTGATGGCGTAACAGACAGACAGACAGAGTTACTTTCGGAATTATAATATTATGAGGATATTTCTCTGTTTGTTCTGTGTTTGGGTGTTAAAAATATATAGTTAAATATTAAATTTGTAATTTCTCTATTCTGATGTCCGTAACACGAGTGCTTTGATCGACTTACCTCCAAGTCAGGTCAATGTATGAGATGTTGTGTGAATATACAGACTTTACATTGTTGAATAAATAAATTTAGAAAATGTCTGTTGGTGTATTTTTCAAAGTTTTGTTTCGAACATTTCGCTTTTCTCATTTTAAAAAAAAATACATGTAGTGTACACATCTCCTGGGTTACCGTCTAGTTAATATTATAATTAATTATAAATATTAGTACGTATGTCTGCAATCTTTAAGTGGACCTATAATAAATAAATAAAAAGAGTTTGTAGGAGAATCCTCTTTTGTACTGAAGTATTACAATGTCCAATGCTGAAGTCCACAACACGTCCACCTCGACGGCCGCGGGTCTCCCGCCCGCCCGACACGTCCGGTGACGTCCATCACGGAACGAGGTGTCGTCGCACATGGCTCGTTCCTTCGCTCTCGCCCCAGTAAAGAGTACCGTTACACAAAACATGAAGTAGTACTTCACAATACCCAGAACCGCTCTACATTTTGACGTTGAGTACGGGACTACGTCGAGTACAGATTCTAATATGTCCCACTCATCACGTGGTACATGTGAAGCAGTGAAATTACCGGGTAATCGGACATAGTTATATCACAATGTTTATCGCGCTAGTGATATCTATGCGGTAACACGAACGCGTGACAATATATAGAATTATCGACAGGTCTGATAGGTGCAGATGGTAGTGATAATATATTGGGCGCTAAACGTCGGTTCGATGGACCCCAGGACAAATATTTACTAGATAATATTTGTCCTGTGTCTGGGTGTTGCCATGTATACTTGAGTGATTCCTCTGTTGCCTGATGTCCGTTACACGAGTGCTTTAGGCGACCTATTTAGACGTCAGGTCAATGTATGATATGTGGTGAGAATAAAAACAAAACAGACACGTTACAGTCAGACAGTTATAAATGTGCGCAGACTAAAAAACATCTGCGCAAAAATAATTCGCTGATAGCACACAAGCAAAACGAAATAAAAAAACAAGACCATCGATGTGAAGGTACACACGCAACAAATCCAACAAAACACTTCCAGACATTCAACAACTAAGCTACTGAGATCCTCTCAAATTTTACTTTGACTAGAAAAACATTCAACTTGTCTCAGGTTTCTAGCTAGACTTACACCTCAATGCACTAAAAATTGTGCTACGAAGACTTCTATATCTTGGCGTACTTTAAGCTGAGCGTCATAAGCTTAAATTTGACTAATAACTGAAAAAAAACATATAGTCGTTTGAGGAGGCATGTGGAAACCGTATCAACCCTTCACCCCCTTAAGATCAAGCTTATTAAACTCCTACCTCCTCACATTGATCCCCTAAAGACCTTTCTCACGCCTCCTCCTTATTTTTGTTCCGCGAACCTACACATGTTCCGGCACAATTATCTTGTCAACTAAACCAGCATATTTTCAATCCGGTAGTGCGCTCCGCGCCGACCTATTTCGAAAAAATGCGCTGACACATCCAGATTTTGCGTAATTGCGCTGCACAGCGCAGTGCAACCAATCTCTAACACAAATATTATACAGCTGAAGAGTTTGTTTGTTCAAACGCGCTAACCTCAGGAACCGCTTGTCCGACGAAGTCGCGTAGTTTATTATAAAAGAGAACCAGAGACAAGTTGAATGTTATCAATGCGATTCCGACAAAGCGGCCAATGCTCAAACCATTACCTTCTGTTGCTTGGGTACAAATGCGATAGATCTATGATTTCCGTGTTCACTTCCACCACCTTCATCGACGTGTTCTTGTCGAGGCCCCGCATCAGCAGCGTGTTAGGCGCTGTCTTTCGTATCTCCACGATACTCTGGCTGTTCAGCACCTTCTCGAACCAGACCTGGTTCACCTTCTTCTGGTCGCAGTAAGGCACCTTCGCTATGAGATTGAAGTGCTCCCTCCTGACATGGATCCGGAGACGGGTGCAATTGGTGAAGGTGAACTTGCAGGCATCGCACTGGACTCTATTGTTGTTCGGACTGCAAATAAATGGGGTGGAGTTTAAACGCTCACCAAATAGAATTATGACGGACCGAATAGCAGTGTCTCGGTACTCAGTCTTGAGCGCCATGGATTTTATATCCACTCAGGGCAAACATTTATATGATAAAAGTGACGCTGATTGACTGACTGACTGACTCACTGACATATCGACGCAGGGCCTAAACTATAAGGGGTAGAAACTTAAAATTTTGCACCCGGGTACCTTTTATAACGTAGAAGAGCACCAAGAAAGGATATTTAAAACGTCACCTCCTAAATAGGAAAACGGGGGTGCAAACTTAGTATGAATCTGTTTTTTGAAGTTGTGATATTCAGTATGTAGGTTCTTCATTGAAAGTCTTGCACCATGTATAAAATATATTTTCGAAAATCATTCCTTTAAGGGAAAAAGGGGTGCAAAGTTAGCATGAAATTTCTGTACCAGGGATGTTGCGGACGCATTTCTTTTCCACATCCGCGAATGCGGATTCAGATTCTATAGAGACTAAATAACTGTTCACTTCCGCATATGAATCACCTCCGCGTCGATTTATATGGATACGGATGCGGATGCAGATGTTCTGCATATGCGGATACTAATATTCGCAAATTCTCTACTCTGTAACAGGTGACGTAAGAGGCGACTGAGGTACTGGAACCGAAAGATGTGCAACAGGGCGGAAATGGACAGCAGCATCGCGTCGCGAAGCTACGCTTAGCGATTGCCACCAAGCCTGCCCACTGTGGCAATTATAGGCAAAATTTCCTCTTTCTTGGGCAGGCCTTCATTCAGCAGTGGTAGTAAGTACATACTGCTACTATAATTATACATTTTTATTATCCCATAGGGTCATCAGGGTCATCAGTAATAATAGTGTAAAATATAATATATATTGTAGTATTGCCTATTTTGGAATTTTTATTGATGATTTGAAATTATTCGTAATGGCCCTACTTGAATAAAGTATATTTAGACTTCCTCTGAGCAGATTCCAAATAAAACAGATTCAACTCCATGAAATATAGGCAAGGGCTTAATACAATTTCTAAATTAATTGGAACATAGGTAATTGAATAAATTCAAGAAGGTTAAGATTCTGTTTATTTAAAAAAAGTTTTATTTAGTTAGTTACTACACAAATACACTAGTTATTCTTAAGACACTGCTATTGTTGGTGTATAACGATATTTTGTTTATAATTAGTCATTTCTAAACATAAGATTGCCTACATATCAAAATAATATTCCAATGTATCATACATACATTGTGCAATAAATATTGATTAAAAGAATATTCAAATTTCTTTATCTCTACTTATAAATATTAAAGTTAGTTTATTTCCCTTCACACTTTATCTTTTCAACAGCTGTTCTTAAAATTTCATAAGGAAGCATATATAGTACATTACACCTTTAAAATAACACTATTTCCATGGGAAATTCAAGAAGGCAAAGCCTAGTAAGATATTATTACCAAATAATATTACGATTTTTCTCCCAAATATAATTTATATTACTGGACTGAAATATAGTACTGGTCATGCCTTTGATGCTTTATGTGAGAAAACAGCTTTTAGAAGTAGAATGACCTAAGTTTTTTTTTTAATGCAACAGCCAACTATTTCTGCATTGACAATATAGTGCCTATGCGAAAGTGAAAAAAGGTTAAAACACCAACCTGATTATACCATGAGACCGCTTTCGGTGTGACACCATAGCGCCTTTATTCTTGAACACTTGTTTGCACACATCACATTTGAAAATTCTATTTAATTGTACGCCCCTACAAACCTTATTCTTTACATGGCGATAAATAGCAATTTTTTTTGTGAATTTTCTACCACAGTGGTCGCATAAACAATAGTTATTCAAGCTGCTCGTAAAATTTAGAGTCTTTTCAACGTCAGAAGGTGGCATTTTGTGATAATATAATGTATATTTTATTTAATATCGTGATGATATCTACGCAACACCAGTTTATTTACTATTATCTTTTTTCTTATTTACGTACTATGACAATGAAATGACATTTCTAGAGTTGTGCTCTTATAATGTATTTTAATTGAATCACATTATTAAAATAACACTACAAATAAAATTAAATCTAGAACAGATCAACCTAAACAAATACGTGTGTAAAAAAATAACTTAATTTGAACTGCTGCGTTGCTTTTAAATAGGAAGTTTGAAACAGAATTGTAAAGAGTGTACTAATCCGAAATGATTTACCAATTTTAATCGTAGTAAATGTCTTAATACTGTTGAATATATGTGCTGTTTAAATAACTAACCTAAGTCGATGGTTAACTTATTGAACACAATTTCTATCCGCAATTAAAATCACAAGTGTGATTTTGACATTTGAGTTGAGGCGAAAACATTTTAATTTGGCTTACAGGAATCCATTTCTTTGCTAGCACTAATAAATTTAAAAAAATACAAATATATTGACATTTAATATTTATTTGGCAAAATAATATGATATCTATTACAAATACATTTTACATAGAAAATTATAATGACTACATCAATTAGACTTTGATTGAACTTGAGATACTAGTTGTGGTTTAATGTGTACATAAGTGTAATACAGACTTTAAAATTATAAATAAAATGGGTAAAAACAAAATGATAGCTAAAAGTTGCCCAAAATGTGAAATGCAGGTCAGAGGTTTTATTATCTCATTGTTTCAACTATTACACTTAATTAATATACATTCTACATATTATTATAAATGTATTATGTACCAAGTAAATATTTTTATTCGCTATTACTTATCTATCACAAGAAAACCCCTTTTATTTTGGAAAAGATATATCATTTCCATATGGTATATACTTCGCCCGTGCAGACTTTACGTTATTTACGTCTCGCTGAATCTTCCTTAGAATCCACTGGCTAGCTGTTTAGTTGTGAAAAGGCAACAAACAAACAGAGAGACAGATGCATTTTATGTATATAATAAATTTAGCCACAGCTGCCCATAAATTTGTCCACAAGATACAATGTACAATGAAATACCAAAATCCACATCATATGTATTTCTTTATTATTCCTTCAGCAAGATACACTGTTCGCTGACTACATAAATGTATCTTAACCTGTAACTATCAAGTTTAAAGTTTCAGAACAGCTAATAAGTGCAAAAAATTGGGATTTCTCACAGAAAAATAATAAGCCGGATTGCCTATAAATGGTTACTCTTACCCATAAAACTATTATGATACTAACAGTAGGCATACATGATCCTTCCTATTGTCCAATCTGCATTACACTACTAATTGGAATAGTTAGAATTTCACGTGTGTGTGAGTGGAATTGCATGACAGTTTTTTCTCTGTCTTGATGTTAAATTTGTATTATATTTATACATATGATACCTCTATTTCTGATGTCTATAACACAGTGTTTTAACTAAATTATCTTTGGAATCAGATCAATTAATGAAATGTTGTGTGAATCTATTTAGTTATACTTCAACTTATCAATATATTCACCATAGAACAGATGTGGTAATGGGTAATTGGCAGCATAATTTTCATTGCAAAGCTATGCTCTGTGATTGCCAGAACACTGGCCCAGCGTAGCAAGTATGGGAAAATATACATTTTACAGTTATGATGATGTCGATGATGTACTATGTTTGTGATTCCCCTGTTATCTGATATCGGTAGTATGAGTGCCATTAGCTACTTATTTGGAGTTTGGCCAAATTATGAGATGTGGAGTCAATGTTTATTTATATTTTTAGCCATGCCAAAATATTGCAATTAAAAGTATATATATTTCTAGGTGGCAGTAGCATCAAAATCCTGCAAATGCGGGCACACCTTCTTCGCAGCGCGTCGTGGCGCCGACAATTTGCCAGCGGTGGAAGACACTAAAAGGCGGACAGGTCGAGTTAGACGATCCCGAACGCAGTTCTACGACGCGCAACATTACCAGAAACAGATTAAACGAAGAGTATGTATCTTGGAACGGACAGATGGTGGTATATCCATCCAAAACAGCGCAGCAGACACTACTACAGGGTGGGGATGGGGATGACAGCATCCCCATCACAAAGTTGTTCTCTGCGATTGCAACCACGTAGCTGGAAAGTGTAATAGTACCTCTCCCTGTACCAGGTATCGTAAGAGGCGACTGAGGTACCGGATCCAGCAGATGGCTGTATATCCACACGATACAGTGTAGCTGAAATATAACCTGGCGGGAATAGGCCGCGATATAGAATAGGCAGGTCGCAAAGCTGCGCTCTGCGTTTACCACCACGCTTGCCCGGCAGGGCAATTATGGGGGAAAATCCCTTTATTTTAGGAAGGCTATGTCCAAAAGTGACATAGAGAGAAAGAGAGAGGGAGAAATATGTATCTTCTTTACTCCGACTGACAGCATAACTACTTTACAATTCACACACATTCTTTTCGAGGCAGTACGCCATGTTCGCCGGCGAACGTCTGCAGTCTAAATAATATATCACGCACATTCTTCTCGTAGCATAACATCACTGGCGAACGCGTGCAGTTCCCTCGATAGCATAACGAATGCTAATTGTTGCACATCTCGTGGAGCAGAAAAGCGATATCTCTCTCTCTCTCTCTCTCTCTCTCTCTCTCTCTCTCCCCCCCCCTCTCTCTCTCTCTCTCTCACTCTGTCGTCTTTTGCAAACTTAACGTCCTCCCGACGGCCAATCGAGGCTAGGTCGAGTCTTTAGAGGAGCGCCGTCGGGCGATCACCGTCCGTCCCGCTCACCCTGCGGGCGTAGCTGAACGCGCGGTCGCTGCCCGCACGCGAATACAGGCACAGGGTCACTTACTAACAAGCAGTGTTCCACATTGAGGGGAAATTGCTCTTTTAAGAAAAATGTGGGGTCAAGAGGGGTAGGTAAAGGGAAAATTGCGGGCAATTATAGATAAAACCTAGCCTGAAAATCCTGAAATATTGCAGAAAATTTTTGAAGTAGTGAGTCGTATGAGAAGTGATGGCTCTAACTGCTACGTAATAGGTGAATTTTGACATTATCTACCAATGTTATGCCAAAAATATTTAAACCTTTTTGTTTTTTTAGTTAGGTTTTTTTTCAACTAAAAACTACAGCAAAATAATTTTTGAGGGGAAAAAAGTCCGGGGAAGGGGAAAAATGAATTGCTAACGAGTGACCCCGCTCTCTCGTTCGGTGGCACTGGAACTGACGTCAGAGTAGTCCAGCAATAGTTTCGCCATTATAAAATTACAGTTTTAAGTTGTAGCAATCTTCACCTAGGGGTGCGATATGTTCGTAATGGAAAAAAAAATTGGTTGCCTGTAAAGTGAGTCTGCCTTTGAGTGGTAAAATAATTTTAATGTGAATATTCATTCGTATAGTAGGAATAAGGATGAAATAATAGTAACAATTTAAAACATTTATTTATACAAAGAATTATATTTAAAACATTAATTTATACAAAGAATCTCGCACTGAATTTCATATTAACAAAATTTTATTTTTACCTTTACACATACATACGTATTTATATACAAATATACATACAATAACTTGCAATACATTTGCGTAACACACGTCACAATGAGAGCTAGTGAGAGGGACGCGTGCCGGAGCGGAGCGTAACGCAGTTTCTTGAAGTGTCACCCGGCAAATCAATTTATAAGACGTTGTCACGTCAAAATTTACGAGCATAAATTGAGATATGTATGTATGTGTATTCTACGATGGCGCAGATCACAGTGATACTATCTTGTGCGCCAAAGGTCGTGGGTTCGATCCGCACGCAGGATAAATATTTATATTATGATATTTGTTCTGTTTCTGGGTGTTATTCATGTGTAAATATTGTGATTCATTTGTGTATTTATTATTATTATTTATGATTTCAGTCGCCAAAGAAGAGATCTCTGTCCAGCTCTATGGATTATGATTATAAGGGAAAAGAAAAATCAGAAAGTGGTGAGAAGTCAATTCTTTTTTATTACCCGTTTTTTCTTCCTAATATTTTAAACTCGAATGTTTGTGAATGGATGTATGTTTCTTACTCTTTCAATTGAACAGAAACTGCATGTAATTTAGGTAAATATTGATTAGTTCTGTGGTACCGGCAAAGTAGAATAGTACCTCCCTCTGTAACAGCTGTCGTAAGAGGCGATTATGGTAGCGAGACCGACAGATGGCGGTATACCCGAAACAGCGCAGCTTAAATACTACAGGGTGAGGATGGGCAGCTGTATCCTCGTCGCGATATTGCGCTCTGCGGTTGCCACCACGTCTGCTCAGTGTGGCAATTATGGGTAAAAATCCCCCTATTTTACTTATTAAGGCTATTATGATGATGATGGATGTTGATGGTCTGGAATAACACATAGGCGACAGCTGGAATAGATCAGGGTCTTGCAATCGCAGAGCGTAGCTTCTCGACGGGAATGCAGCTGTTCCCCGCGCATCTCTACATTTGAGCTATATACCGCCGTCTATCGGTTCCGTTACCTCAGTCACTGGTACAGGGTGAGGTACTATTCTACTCTACCGGTACCACACGGCAAAGTACTAAATATTTACCCGCAAATTAAACGAAAATGATGGGATGTCTCTGACACAATATTTAAATTGCAAATATTATTAAATTTTGATACTAGCAGCGCCTGAGAATCCTTACTTCTTTACTAATATTATAAATGCGACAGTAACTCTGTCTGTCTGTCTGTTACGCTTTCCCGCCTAAACCTCTCAACCGATTTTGATGAAATTTGGCACAGACCCTGAGAAAGGACATAGCCTATTTTTTTAATTCTAAATAAGGGTTGTAAGGGGTCGAAAAGGGGGATGAAAAGTTGTATGGAAGTATCGCTATTTTTAGAGCTAGAAACTTGAAACCCATTTTTTAGGCTATTGTTTATATTATAAAAATAAACATGACATTTAAAGTTTATATAAGTCAAGGTAAAGAGGTATGGTACCCAAATTAACTATACCACGCCGACGAAGTCGCGGGCACAGCTAGTGATAAATATTTTCTTCTACACAAATGTTTTAAGCTACTTATCTTGGAGTCAGCTCAACGTATGAGATATCGTGTGAGTGTACAGAAATATGTGAAATCAGCTGCCAAAACTAATTGAACTTAAATATGGTCCAAGGTCGTGTGTTACCACTAAAAACGTTTATGTAATTCCGACATCCGCCTATCATACGCACTTTCACATCGTCAAAATAACAAAATAAAAAACTATGAGCATAGACTTGCTATTCAAAATTTTACACAAATGACTGACAACCCTGCCAACCAGTGTTATAACAGTCATTTAAACTAACAGGTCACTGAGTGTTCTATGACGTAATATGTCTCAGGGTATTGCGGCAGTATTCTGCGAATTTCTCACCAGTAAATCTCGGTGAAAATACTCTTGTTATCTATAGCAACGGCGCTAGCACGGCGCAGGCGCGCGTTGCGGCGCGCGCGCCGCTCGCCCCCCGCGGGGGGGGCCAGCGCGCGCGATCCCCCCCCGCAGCTGCGGCCCGCGCAGATCGCGCGCTGCCGGCTCATACTCCTCGAGATCAACAGGAAAATGGCTTCGGTCACGTGGCAGCCGCCCAGCGAATGCTAGCGACGTCTGTCACTCGCGTACCAACGATGGAGACAACTGGGTTGAAGGGAATCTGGTTATGACGTGAGGTGTTTCAGAGACTTTTTACTCCCTCCCTCCTAGGGTTTTGGTTTGACCCATATAATCTATAGTGAGATTTTTCAAACTGTTTATTTCCTTTTATTAATTTTATAAATTCGATGCATGTTTGAAAATCTTTCAAGCAAAACTATCTCGGCAAGCTAGGGCTAGGGCGTCCACCAGCAAGATGGACAGACGATCTAAAACCGCAGGATCGCGCTGGACACAGGCCGCATACAACCGGTCCTATTGGAGATTACTAAATATTTTTTTACTAAAGATTACTATTGGAGATTATAAATACTTGATATACACTGCAATATTTTTTTTAAATCGACCCAGAGGTTCCTGAAATTAGAGCGTTCAAACAAACAATCAAACAAATGAACTCTTCAGCTTCATAACAATATATATATATATTATTCCCACAACATCTTATACATTAACCTGACTCCGTGGTAAGTCGCTTTAAGCACTTGTGTTACGGACAACAGACAACAGAGAAATTACAAATATACAACTTAAATACATATATTTAACACCCAGACACAGAAGATACACAAATACCGTCTTATAAATATTTGCTCTGGGTGGAAATCGAACCCACAATCCCTGGCGCATAAGACAGGACTACCAGCTGCGCCATCGAGCCTGTGATATTAGTATAGATTCGTATCTAAATTGTTTTTGTATCTGTTTGGACTGGAGTACAATCAAGAGTATTATTATTATTAATACTAAAACTAGATAACCTGACAGACGCTCTGACGGTTTTGAAGTTCACCAAGAAAAAAATATTGCGACTATAAATTAAAATATGAAATAACCTATCTCTCTTGTTGGATCAAACTGTACATTGCAAAAATTTTTGGAAATTCGGTTGGTTCAGATGTTGATGCCGGACAAACATTAGACACGAGAAACGAGATTCGTATACATGTTACAGTCATTGACTTGAATTGAATTGAAATTAAATTGATTTATTGAATTGAAAAATTAGAAAAATTGTAATCCTTACATATATTATAAATCCGAAAGTAACTCTGTCTGTCTGTCTGTTACTCAATCACTCCTAATTAAAATAAAGTAAATTACTGAACCGATTCAATGATTTGTCTAGGCAATGTGATAAAGGCCCGATGGCGCAGATGGTAGTGATCCTATCCTGAACGCCAACGGTTGTGGGATCGCCACGTCGGACAAATATTTATATGGTGATATTTGTGTTTGTTCTGTGTCTGGGTGTTAAAAGAGATATGTATTTAAGTATTATCTTTGTGATTCCTCTGTTGTCTGGTGTCCGTAACACGAGTGATTTTATTCGCTTACCTCGGAGTCATGTCAATCTTATGTAACTATATTTATATGTAATAATAATAATACTTTTATTTCAGAACAGTCATTGTACTATATAAATACATACCTAGCTATTTATAAATATATATATATATATATACACACTCCAGTCAACGATAATCTAGTTGCACATTGACAGTTGGACACAAGTGTATATGATATTTGTGTTTGTTACGAGTCTGTGTTAAATATATGTATTGAAATAGTATAGTTGTGTGTATGAAATGTTTTGGGAATTTATTATCATGATTAATTAATCACTTTGTATGATATTGCAAGGTATTGCAATTTATTCCGTGTCACAAACGAATATCGTGCAA
The DNA here is from genome assembly GCA_020976665.1 of Heortia vitessoides. Lineage (NCBI taxonomy): Eukaryota > Metazoa > Arthropoda > Insecta > Lepidoptera > Crambidae > Heortia > Heortia vitessoides. Next base: position 2,154,173 of record JACJUM010005599.1, read on the forward strand.
ACAACATTTGACAAACTTTAATTTGGTAAACATATCACTTTAAAATTAATTTATTTGTCGTCAAACAGGTTTTACAAATGTTACACTTAGAAAATGTTGCAACATATCGACGGTCATAAATTCAACTGTCGTTGCAGGTTTACATGAACGACAAAAAAGATAATAAAAATTATTAATTCGTTAAAACTTTATTAATAAAGCTATTTTATTTTATTTGAACTGTTTTTAACAAATGTTATTGTAATTGAATTAAAGTTTCTAGTAAAGGAGACTAGAAACTTTACAAAAGAATTAAATACAAACATGTTTGCCTATATGTCCCTTACGCCAATTTGAATTTCCAACCGTCAATATTATTTTTTTATTCTAACCTATTCCAACTTTAAGTTCAGTTGATTGATAGACATATAATTTAAGAAATAATGTTTTAGTATTTTGATTGATTCTGTGTCATTTATCACTGTCTATTATTGAGTTAACATAATAATAATAATATGCCACTATCCAGACATAATCAATACGTATGAATATAAAATACAATCATGTAAGAAGAGATCGTCGGCAGCTGTGCTAGTATCGAACTGTGTTATAGCTGCCTGCGTCTCCCATCATCTTTAATATACCTATAAATAAAAAGCATAGTGCAAAAATGTAAAATAAAAATAAAAGCTCCGGTTGTCACAATGAGTGCGTGTATGTAAAGGAAAAGAGATGTCTAAACGCGCCAAATATCTTGAGTTTGCTCGTAATTTAAAAGTGATAGCCAGTTTCTTTTTCTTTACATTTATGAAATGGTAATAATAATAATGGTTGCATAGTATATATAATATCCTGATTTATTACTTTTGCTGCAACATATATACTGAAATATTTTTAAACCAGAAACTACGTCGACTCACATTTTTTACGTCAAAAAAATTCACGCTAGGAATTAAGGAAATTGTTTTTTTTTTCAGTTACGTCATGATAGCCATAGACAATATAATTGTGTAGATATTTAAAATTGGTAGTTTTATTAATGTTATGTTAATTGTACAGTTCTAGTGCGATAAATGTTTTATATCTTTATGGTGTTTTATTTTTAAAATAATAAATTGACCAACAAATATCTGTACACCGCACTCGCCAGCAGTCTCGACCGGCCAGGTGGCTCAGGTCGCTACAGTCCTCTTTTGTAAATCTCCCGAATCCCGGCCGTACAAGTCAAGAAACATCATTCTTTAGCTGGCCGACAGTTGCGTTGAGCTCTTGTGAGTTCTTTGTTGACTGCAGCGAGGAGTTTGCCTGGATCTGAGGTATTAAGATATTCAAACTTATGTTATGAAGTCGGCAAATAGCATACGGTCCGCTTGACTATAAACGTGACCGCAGCCTAGTCACTCGTATCATCACATTAATATAATTTCAGTGTCAGAAACCTTTTGAACTGAAGATAAAATATCATATTTGCCCACTAATTTCATTGCCTCTTTCATCGTTCAACCTAGAACCTAGCAATGCGAACACGGCTATTTCGCGGTAGAAATAGGTCAGAGCGATGTACTTTACATACTTTTGTATGAGATCTACGTCTGAAGAGATTTTTTTTTTTTTGATGAAATAATAAATATTGTATAATAGAATAAGCCTTTCAATTTTATTCCAAGCCGTAGAAATAATTCGTGTAAAATATTATAGTAGTTTCTGGCAACATTACGTTTGAAACGTCACTGTCATTTTCTGTCAAGTGCATTAACAACTTCGCTTGCTTTGTTTATTTACGATTTTCCGGCAATTAATGAAAGAAAAATATGTTTGATTCGTGTAATGTGAATGTAAACTTGACGAACACATGCCGGGGCTGTCTCTGCGCCGGCGAAAATGTCCGCGAAATGAGCGATGATGAAAAAGACTGGTACCGATGCTATTTAGTTAAGGTTAGTTACATTCATTGTCTTTGTATCAAAAACCAACGGATCTCCAACTAGATTTAAACAGTTTGACGAGCACGATGGCGCTGATGGTAGTGAGCCTATCTTCGGCGCCAAAGGTCATGGTTTCGAAACCTATTCAGGAAATATATTTGCAAGACAAATATTTGTTTGTTTTGTGTCTAGGTGGTAATAAATTATATTTGTGGTTCCTCTGTTTTCTGATGTCCGTAACACAATTGCTGTAAGTGATCTACCTCAAAGGCAGGTCAATATCAGATGCTGTACGAATATATTTATTATATTCAATAAAAAGGCAGTAAATTGTCTGTTATTATAGAGAAAGTCACGAAATAGGGTTTAATGGAATATTTTTTATTTTTAATATAAGACCATCACTATAACTAAGTCGGTTTCTGCTGTATGTTTGTTCCTATTTATACTTTAGTCATTAAAACTATACTGCAAATTTTGATACATTTTTTTAATAAATAGAGTAATTCAAAAATGAGATTAATATGTACAAAAGAAAAAACTTTGAAAAGTTTCTTATATGATGGTATATTTGTATTTTCTTATGTGATGGTACATTGTAAACACTGGCTGAACCTAATGAGATAGATTAAAATAATGAATTACTGTATTATGTCCTTAGATCCATGTTGGTATATGTTGATCTCTTACAGATAACCCACATAACGGGTATTTTTAAACCTGGGAAAAGGCTTAATTACTCATAATAATAATAAACCTTTCTTTCGTACCATAACATGAAATACAAATTGTACAAGTACAATAATAAAACTACTTTTTTATGAGACAAGATTTATGTTTAATTTGCCACTACTTCATTAGTACTTATTGTTCCGCAGCTTCTCCGATAACGCACAGGCACGGAGCTTGCTTGAGTTGCTAATGGAAATAGCCTTGACAGTTATAAACATTCAAGAGTAGGAATCAGGATAGTTTTAGAAAACTACTTTCTTCTTTATTACTAATTAGGATGCTTCATGCTGTATAATGTTCTGTGCACTGAACATTTTTCATGTCATACATTGATAATCTGTGTGGTACCTGCAGAAAGCCATGTGATAAAATCCCATTGTAAAATAAACACATGCAGTCATGGAAGGGTGCTCAGGGCAAAGATTGTTTTATACCGATAAATAAATTCACATGTCTCAAGCAGTGACCTGACTCTAAGATAAGTCGCTTCAAGCATACAAGTTACGGACACTAAACAATAGACAAATCACAAATATAATGTTCGAACACATACTTAACATCCAGACACAGAATAAAGATAAATATCTATAATATAAATGTTTGTCCTGAGCGGGAATCGAAACCACGACCTTTGGCGCAAGATAGGATCACCAAAATCTGAATCATAACACCTGTTTATGATTTATTTGTAAATAGCTCAATGCTCGTCGTCTGTAACAGAAAATTGTATGAACTTCTGTCGTTAGTAGCGGTCGGTCGCTGTACGCGGAGTCGTAATCAATGAATGTACTTTCGTACTGGCCCATATTGAAACCAAACTGGTGCGTATGCCATTCTAAAAAACCGATACGATACGATTTTCTAAAAGCCGATTCAGATCGGGCATCCGTAATATCCGTCCGGATCAGTGTAGCTCAAATACACAGGACGGGAATGGGAAGCTACATTACAAACACGCTTGCCCAGCGAGGCAATTTTGGGCAAAATTTCACCTTTTTTGGGAAGGTTTATGTACAACAGTAGACTTCCAATGGCTGATATAATGAATTCGTATTAATAGGACCACACATATTTTCGCTTAATTTTGATATAATCGACTTGAAACACTTGTGTTACATAATTAGACAAATGAGAAAAATTAAATGTGTATGCCGTAAGGAATTGGCAGAGTAAATAGTAGTATCGTAAGAGACGACTAAGGTACCCATCAGAAACAGTGCAGCTCCCAGGGCAGGGATGGGCAGCAGCATCCCCATAGCGACGGCAGCACTCTGCGATTGCCAACACGCTTGCCCAGCGCACCAATTATGTGCAAAGAACCTCCTTCTTGGAGAGGCTTATGTCCAGCAGTGGACATCCAATGGCAGGTATAATGATGATGATGATACTTACCATTGTTCCAGACTCCTGCAACATACAACAGTATGCAGCTGTGTTACGTCTGTGCGTATTTATTGAGGAAGCTGCAGAGGTTTGTGAATCAATGCATCAGAGCCAACAACATGTTAGAAAATGTTTTAGCACAGGTTTGTATCATATATACACTTATATCATATTCAATACAGTTATGTCATATCTTTGATGATACTTCAACACCGCGTGTGTAGCTTAAGTTAATAAGGTCCATTTACCATAATTTCTAATTGAATTTTCAACTTTATTTGCAACTGCTACTTACCTGGTATTGCACAATTTCGACGATATGGCTCTCACAGAAAATTGTAACTCTTTGTCATATCACAAACATATAATTTGTTTATTTTAATGACAAATTCAAGTTGTGTATGTATTGTAAATAGTTGTTTATTTTATAACAATATACAACAATTTTAATAAATAAATTCACAGATCTCATACATTGATCCGGCCCAGAGATAAGTCGCTTAAAGCATGCGTGTTACGGATATCAAGCAGCAGAGAAATCACAAATATAATACTTAAATACATATTTTTAACACCCATACACATTTAACCCTATTTCTGATGTACGTTATTTTATGTATATATATATTTATATCATATGCATTTATTGCGTTTATTTATACAAATATGTATGCCACGTTTATTTATTTTGTATATATATATTGCCTGCACCACTATATATATATATTTTTTTTCAGTTTTGTGTAATGGTTGACTGGGAGATAATGCCATCTGGCATTAAGTCCGCCATTTGTACATTTTGTAACATTTTGTGCAATAAAGTTAAATAAATAAAAAAATAATAATAAATAAAAAAAAATATTGTATTTACATACCTATATATTTTGTCCTAGCATATAAACTCAAGGCTTCAAAACCAGAACATACAACCTATATTCAAATTAATGAGAACACAAGTGCAGCATGTTGATTTTGTTGACAATAATGCGAATTGCAATTCATTCATGTTTGACGACATGTACGTTGACGAGGAAGATGTGCCTTTGGTGATGCTGAAGAGTGAGGATGTGGCTGATGGAGAAGACGTCATGGTAAGAAATTCAAAGAAGAAGAGGAAGAAATGGAAGAGAGAGAGAAATGAGGTAAGAATTAAGAAGCGAAGTTTCTTATTTGCTGCAAAATTATGGTAGGTTTGAATTACGCATGCCAGGTGGCCGTATGGTACCGTCAAACTGGAATAGTACCATCCCCTGTACTAGTACCCTGTAAAAGGCGATTAAGGTACAATTATGCTAGGCCAACAGTGTCATTTGGTGTTAGTTAATTATGTTAGATAAATTGTAAGTTTTGCCAGATATCATCATATAAACCATTAAAAGTCCACTGTTGGACATGGGTTCCCTTGAATACGGTGATTATTGCTCATAATTGGCGCGCTGGGTGGTGGCATTAGCAGAGCGCAAATTCGCTGCTGCCCACCCTCTCCCTGCTGTATTTAAGCTGCTCTGTTCTGGATAGATATACCGCCATCTGTCGGTTCCGGTACCTCAGCCGCCTCTTCTGACACCTGGTACAGAGAGAAGTACTATACTTCGCCGGTTCCTCACGGATATAATATTAGTAAATATTAAAGTCGTGAGGGATAGCAGCATCCCCGTATCGAGAGCTGCACGCTTGCCCACCGCGGCAATTATAGGCAAAGTTCCCTCTCTCTTGGGGAGCAATGGATCCTCAATGGCTGGAATAATCCCTACTATATTAATATTATAAATGCGAAAGTAACTCTGTCTGTCTGTCTGTCTGTTACTCTTTCCTGCTTGAACCGCTAAACCGATTTTGATGAAATTTGGCGCAGACAATCTTTAGACCCTGAGAAAGGACATTTTAATTCGAAAAAAGGGTTGTGAGGAGTCGTAAGGAGAGATGAAAAGTTGTATGGAAGTATCGCTATTTTTGTAGCTAGAAACTTGAAACTTATTTTTCAAGCCATTGATTCGATATAAATAAACATGACATTCTAAGTTTATATAAGTTTAGGTAAAGAGGTGTGGTCCCCAAATAAAAAAACTATTCCACACCTAGTAAATTATAAAAATGTGTTCCAGAAGAAAGAATCGAAGAAATCAACGAAGCTAGAAAAAAATATAAGTGACCTGGTAATAAACGATACATGCAACGCGGTGGTGAAATTGGAGAAAGTTGGTATTGGAAAACTTGAAATCGATGGAGATGAATTGGGTAGAAAGAAGAATTCAAAGAAGATTCTCAGAGAAGGTTTCACATCTAGAATGGTGCAAGAGACGGATGTATACAGAGTTATAAAGCTGACCAAAGAACAAGTTGGTATTTCTCCTATTTTTTTAGGGATTGCTCGCTTTGGCTGCGTACGATTACAGTAATAATAATAATAAATTCCCACAACATCTCATACATTGACCTGACTCCGTGGTAAGTCGCTTAAAGCACTTGTGTTACGGACGCCAGACAACAGAGGAATCACAAATATACTACTTAAATACATATATTTTACACCCATACACAGAGCAAACACAAATATCATCATATAAATATTTGCTCTGGGTGGTAATCGAACCCACGACCCCTGGTGCACAAGACAGGATCACTACCATCTGCGCCATCGGGCCCGTCGACTGTGTACTAGAGCTATAGCGCACAGGTATATTTATATTCTAGGTACACCTTACACTTAATTTTGCAAACTCCACGCTCAATCCAGTCAACAGATATCGACATCTGTTAAAATCTTTTGGAATTAACAGATCATTGCGACTGTCAAATAAATAGACCAATAATTTGCAATAATATATATCGATTATCCTTTAATTTTAGGTTAAAAATAAACTTATGCGTTGCTTCTGAAAACGAAGAAACGACAATTAAAGTCTATTCTTCCACCAATTATTCTTATTTATCTATTTTAATCTAATACAATGCTATTTTTTTCATAACCTCTCAACTGACCATTGACCTCAGACTCTAGCGCTTGTCAGTCAGTCAGTCAATGTCATTGGTAATGTAGTAAGCGCGGCAAAATTCAAAATTAGAGAAATATTATTTCTTTACAAATATAATATTGCGGCTAAATTTAAGATGGAAGTTGACCTATCCTTCGAGTTGGATAAAACTTGTTTTTTTCTTCGGACGAACCTATTGCTGGACTACTCAGACGTCAATTCCAGCGCCACCAAAAAAAGAGGGCGGGGCCTTTAATAGGTGAGAGGTCCGATGTATTTGTCCTGCGTGCCCCGCGGCCGCGCGTGCACCTACGGTCGCGGGATCTGAGCGGGATCGACGGCAATCGCCAAGGGCGCCACTAGAGGCTTGACCTAAATTCGGGCGGCCCGATTTGGGAGGAATTTATTTATGAAATTCAGCAACAGATGACGGACGGAGTGAGCCCGACCGCTCTAGGGCTGTCGGTTATCGCTCGTTGGGGAAGGGATTGCACGCGTTCGTGGTGTACTGCTCTATTATACGAATGCATGTGCAGTGTCCATGACTGTGTTGTGCCGTGAGAGGGCGGGGAAGGGCTGCGATTTTCGCGGTAATTTTGTCGGGCGGGGCGTCTAAGACATGACGCGGTCTACGATGTCGGACGTAGTACTGACTTACTTACTGACGGACTTAATACGAATTCTCGCACAATACGCCACTTTACGCCAGTGTCTACAATTTAAGACATATTTTCATACATTTCTTAATGCCTAATACGATTCAGCATCCCGTTTAATACGCCCGATAACAGCATTAATGACAGATAAATCCTATGTTTTCAAGGAAGAAACTTGTCATGGTGGTAAAGTGCGTAATGAGAGACTGACGGTCCTGGCCTGTGCCAACACTGATGGGTCAGGAAAGTAAAGGCGTTGTACTCAAGAATATCAAGGGTTTCAGAGATAACGTAATTGACGTCGTGTTGGAAGAAGAAGAACCCGAGATACTGCGGAGTTTTCCTGGTTATTCTTCCATTGACGACAATGTAGCACGCTACCAAATTCAAACAATTGAAGATCTAAACGAGGCCCTAAGTGATAATGATGAAGACAGGCATTATCATCTGTTAATGATTTAAAACGTTATGTAGCTAATTTGGATCAAAGTGAAGACGCACTGCAAAAGTTAAATTATGTTGAACATCTTATAATTGCTAATGCATCAAAATCTTTCAGTCAAACCAAAATATATACACAATTCATAAATGTATAATTTAATACGTATCCAACGCACCAAAATTACAACAAAATACATAATAATATGTAGTACGTTTAATTTTCCCTATCCCGGTTTAAGACGCGTTCTTGGTGGGGTCCCTGAATCGTCTTAAGCGGGTAACTTTGTTTCTGTATTCCGTTGATAATAAAGACTACGCGTGTAATACCGCGAGGTTTTAATGTATGTATTTACGATGCTCTGTTGTTCGATGTCCGTAACACGAGTGCTTCAAGCGACTTATCACCGGGCCAAGTCAATGTTCGAGATGTGCGTTGTACAGCTGACTTATTGTTGTATTCAAGGTGCTGCAAGAGATGGTGGCGAAGTCCAAAAGCGAGGAATACGCAAAATTTCTATACAAATGCGACCAATGCGTGAAAGGGTTTAACTTTGAAGATGTGTTGACCACCCACATGGACAAACATGCGGCGGTAAGTTGATATGCTTTAGTGCATAAATCGGCCAGGGGGCCGATTTAACGGCTTCTTACTAGAAGAGGCCTTTCGAGGCCTCTTCTCTACCGGTACAACATAGCATAAATCACCTTTGTTTAATTTTTCAGAAGAAAGGCTGGCTGGTGTGTGATATATGCAACCAGTACTGCCCTAGCGTTGTATCCTTAAGAGGACATTTGAAATCACATACCACCAGGTAATAACCAGTTAAACACGCTGGGGATGTCTGAGTTTCGCATCACCTTCTGTACCACCACCAACCCACCTGATAGTATCAGTTCACAGAACATCTCTTTGATGTGTGAAAGAGGCAGCGAAATTACTGGGTACATACATACATACATCACGCCTGTGTTCCACCGGGCAGAGACTATGGATCTGCGCTCTGCTGCACTTACTCGCATTAGTCCTTTCATACACGCTCATTTATTCTTGGTACTTCTGACCTTGCTTCTTCTTTATTACCTCTTCTACCTAGTTAAGATATGTTCGCCTTGAGTAATGTGACATAATATCTTCAAGTCACAAGGCTGGCAACACGCTAGTGATATCACGAGCGTATATAGGCTTCTGTGACGCTTACTATCACGCGGACTGTATGCATGATTATCGGTCTAATATTGACCTGAATCCGTGATAAATCGCTTAAATCACTTGTATTACGGACGCCAGACAACAGAGATATCACAAATATTATACTTAAATACATAGATTTAACATCCAGTCCATATGACAAACACAAATATGATCATATAAATATTTGCTTTAGGTGGGAATCGACCCCGAGACTCTTGTCGCAAGACAGGATCACTACCATCTGCGCCCATGGACCCTTTAAATATGAAGTCCTTCAGTCACCACCTCACTGTAACTCCATAATCACAAACACATCACACGCATGCCCGCACTAGAGCACGCGGGCTAACTTAGTCATCTTGTAAACAACGAAGTAACTGTTTCAAACAACGGCCACTTGAGCTGAGGTCTGGCCTAAGAGGCGCCCTCGAGTGCCAATTAGTCTAATACTAAACTATGTATACACGAGGTAGCGGCAGAGTAGAATAGTACCACCCTCTGTACCAGGAGTCGTAAGAGACGACTAAGGTATCAGTACCAGGGAGGTACTTTGCCGGTACCTGACGGCACACCCTGCCGGTACCTCACAACAATCGTGTAGCAATACAAGCAGGCACTCCAATTTTATTTATGTGTATTTATTTCTCTATTTTCTGATGTCAGTCACTATGCTTTATGCGACTTATCTCGGAGTCATATCAATGTATGATATGTGTGAAATTGTATATTATAGAAATTATATTGCTTGCCTAGCGCGGCAATTATGAGGCTTATGTCCAGCATTGGACGTTCTATGGCTGATATGATGGTGATAATGATGAAGATAATGATAATCACCACCACTCTACTCTCTGCTCAGGTACGAATGCAAAGTGTGTCACTGTGTTCGTCTGTCGCGGCAAGTGTTGCTGGAACATCACGCGGCGGCACACACCGCCACAGAGATCAGCTACAGCTGTCGCTACTGCGAGTTCGTGTCCACGTGAGTAAACATGGGACATCCGAGATCATAGTCCTGAGGAAAGTTTTACTACAGATAAACCTCTTACTTACTAGAGCTAGATCTCTTATGTAGCATTGGTAACCTCACTCTCACCTATTTCTACAGCAAAATTGCAGGCAGCGTTGTTGTGTTCCGGTAATTTCACTGCCTTTCTTACCCTTCAAGATGAGAGAGGCCGTGAAATTACTGGGTAAATGTGACATTGTATCTACAGTTCGCGAGGTTAGCGACACGCAAGATTTTAAAACAAATATTTATTTAGTAATAAATTCCCACAACACCTCTACATACATTTATTATTACATACATCACGTCTAAATCTCATTGGGATATGACGAAGTCGCGGGCACAGAAATATAAATAAATAAAGTAAGTGAAGATGTTGAGACAACAATAGAGAAAGGAACGTCACAATGGTTTGGACTTGTAGTAAGGATGGAAGAAGGTAGAATGACTGCACAAATATAAAAGGCGGAAGTGAATGGAAGAGTCGGTATAGGACGACCGAGGCGGACACATCTTAACCAGGTAGAAGAGGTATTAAAGAAGGGCCAGGTCACAAGTACCAAGAATAAACGAGCGTGTATGAAGACTAATGCGAGTAAGGGAAGCAAGAGAGGTATGCCAAGATCGTAGCAAGTGGAGGTCCAGTCTCTGCCTACCGCGATGGGTCACAGGCGTGATGAATGTATGTTATATCTTTTCGATACAGCAAGCGTACGTCGATGCAACGCCATGTACGCACAGTTCACAACGCGAGCGAGAGACGCGCGTGCGACCAATGCGGGAAGATGTTCAACAGTTTGGAAGCGTTGCGTGTTCACAGCGCGTAAGTATCATTCATATGTTGTCTGAATGTAACACGAGTGCTTCAAGCGACTGATCACCGAGTCGGATCAATGTTTGAGATGGTTTGTGAATTTAGCGAATTCACGCCCCTCTTACCCCCCCCCCCCCCCCCCTTCCCCCCACCCTCCGAAGGGATGATTTTAAAAAAATATTTTACACGTGTTTCATGACTTTCAAAGAAAAAAAATACTGAATTTTATTTCAATAACTTCATAAACTTGGCATTTCACACTAACTGCACCCCTGTTTAAGGGGTGAACTTTCAAAAACTCTTCTTTGCTGCTCCCCTTCGATATAAAAAGAACCCCTGTGCAAAATGTATGTGCTATGTGTCAGTCAGGTTCTCCTTTTATATATATATATATCGTCATATCAGCCATTGAAAATCCACTGCCAGACTTAGGCCTAAGTAAAGGGAATTTTGCCCATAATTGCCGCGCTGGGCAAGCGTTTTGGTAATCGCAGCGCGCAGCTTTCCCGACGAGAGTGCTGCTACCCATCCCCGCCTACTGCATTTGAGCCACACTGTTTTGGATGGATATACCGCCATCTGTCGGTTCTGATACCTCAGTCGCCTCTTCCGACACCCGGTAAAGGAGGAGGTACTATTCTATACTGCCGGTATATATACTTATATAGGTTTGTGTATTATTAACCATAAGAAAATAATTTCAATGATTTCCAGACGTCACGACAAATCTAAATGCGTGTCCTGTGACGAGTGCAAGCGGTCGTTCATATACCCGTCTCTGTTGGCGCGGCACAAAGCGGCCGTGCACGAGCGAGACGACTACTATTGCGTCGAGTGCGACCTCAAATTCAGTTCTAGGGTGCGTTTTCATATGCTGTCTGATATTCGTTATTAGTAATGGACCCTGGGCTATCGGTAAGTCATTATCCAGTGCCTGCACTGGTATTGATTCCGACACATCGCAAGATCAGACAGTTGTTCAGACAGCTCCTTCATAGATTGGTAAGGCATTACTTGAGGTAGACCACTTACCTCACTCACCAATTTCTACCGCCAAATAGCAGTGTTCGTATTGCTGTTTCAGTCTAAAGAGTGAGAGGTAGTGAATTTACTGGGTCATCATTATACCAACCATTAAAGTCCACTGCTGGACATAGGTCTTTCAAAGAAAGGGGGAATTTTGCCCATAATTGCCGCGCTAGGCAAGCGTGTTGGCAATTGCAGATCGCAGCTTTTGCGACGGTTTTGCTGCTGCCCATCCCCACCCTGTTATTTATTGGGAAGGCCTGTGTCCATTGGTTATCCTGCGTCGGGATGGAATCCACGACCCTTGGCGCACAAGACAGGAAAACTACCATCCGTGCCATCAGATCAGTTTACTCCACTGATGTATGGTCCCCGCAAGGTCTTTCCAAGAAATATATAGGTATATATATTTTTTATTTAACTTTATTTTACAAAATATTACAAAATGTACAAATGGCGGACTTAAAACCAGTCGGCATTATCTCCCAGTCAACCATTACACGAAAGAGAAAAATATATATATATTGTGGTGCAGACTATATATATACAAAATAGATAAACGATACATACATATTTGTATAAATAAACGCAATAAATACGTATGATATACATTATAATTAACAACATTACATATATATATAATAACGTACATCAGAAATAGGGTTTTAAAGTTAGAGAAGCAGCATCAGTAAATAAAGTACGGAGACAGCGTTTCAGGTTAAATTTGTTTGGGGATTGCTTAATATTCAACGGAAGCTCGTTCCAGAGTCGTATAGCTGTCACTGTAAAAGAGTTTGTCAAAAAACTAGAGTGATGAGAAGGAGTTAAGAGCGAAAGAGTATTAGAAGAACGGAGATTACGTTCGTGAGAGGAAGATAGGAATTGGAATATTCAGTTTCCGGTGAAATTATAACACCATAGAGACTAAGAGGGTTTAAAAGAAAATATATTGCCTGTTTCAGACAAATCTGACGCTGCATTTCAAGAGAGCAAAGAAACATAGAGACATTAGCGCGTACAAGTAAGTAACTAGATATTATGTTGTGTGGTATGTTAAGAATGGCCCGATGGTGCAGATGGTAGTGATCCTATCTTGTGTGACAATGGTCGTAGGTTCGATCCCCGCCCAGGATCAATAGATGATGTTTTTTTTTTATTTTCACCCGAGTGAATGGATGCTCCGGCTGCGTAGCTTTGTTCTTTGTAGGTATCAAATTCTTTTTTAGTGAACTGAAGGCCGTGAGGTACCGCCGGAGTAGAATAGTACCTCCTTCTCTACCAAGTGTCTTAAACAGCGACGAAGGTATATAACCGGAAGCGACAGCGGTATAGCCATCCAATACAGTGTAGCTTATTGCATAGGGTGGGGATGGGCAGCAGCATCTCTGTTTCGAAAGCAGCGCTCTGCGATTGTCAACATTGATGATGATGAAACGAATTGCGGGTCAATCATATACCTTATGTGTATTGTTTAGCCGTGAGGTACCGGCAGAATAGAATAGTACCTCTTCCTATACCAGGTGTCGTAAGAGACGGCTAAGGTGCCAGAACCGACAGATGGCACAGGACAGGGATGGGCAGCAGCTTCCCCGTCGTGAAAGCTGCATTCTGCAATTTAAAACACGCTTGTCTAGCGCGGCAATTATGGGCAACATACCCCCTTTTTTGGGAAGGCCTGTGTCCAGTGGACTTTTAATGGCTGGTATGATGATGATTGTTTTAATGATCAGATTCGAATGCGAGCAGTGCTCCCAGCGGTTCCTATACCGGTCGACGCTGTCTGCCCACCTCGCGTCTGCCCACGGCACTGAGAAGAGGCACACATGCGAGTCGTGCAGTCGCCGGTACAGCAGTCGGGACGCGCTCAGGTCGCACGTGAGGCAGGCGCACAGCGCTGCGTGTGCGCACTGCGACCGAAGTATCGCGGTACGTGGTATTTTGTCGCTGTGATTTTGTATTATCTAGCCGTAGATTACTATATACAAAATAGCTTTATTGTTAGCTACGAGTAATTTTTACACACTGCAGCTGGAATATTGGGGTACGTGATTTTTGCCGCTGTGATTTTGTATTAGGTATGAGCGTGTGATCCTGTTGTATGATAAATATTTGTATTTGATTTGTGTCTTTGTGCTTTTACGCACGGCAACCGAGTATCGCGGTACGTGGTATTTTGTCGCTGTGATTTTGTATTCGATGGGCCCGATGGCGAAGATGGTAGTGATCCTGTCTTCTGCTTCAGGAGCCGTGTGTATAATTCCCACGCATAACGAATATTTATATGATGGTGTTTGTGTTTGTTCTGTGCCTGGGTGTTAAATATCTGTATTTAGGTAGTATATTTGTGATTGCTCTGTTGCCTGGCGTCCGTAACACAAGTGCTTTAAGTGTTTTATCACGCAGTCAGGTCAATGTATGAGATGTTGTGGGAATTACTATTATTTAGATTACTAAATACAAAGATATGTATTATGTACTTTATCACTGTAATTTTGTATTGGGTGGCCGTAGATTACAAAATAGCGTTTTTCTTATCTGTCAGTAATGTTTACACCCTGCGGCTGGAGTATTGCGGTATGTGATACTTTGTCTCTGTGATAAAGTATTAGGTGGCCGTAGATTACTAAATACAAAGATATTTATTGTTTGTACCTGTATATTTACACACTGCGGCCGGAGTATCGCATTACGTGATACTTTGTCACTGTGATTTTGTATTAGGTCACTTAATCTTGTTGTATTCGGGCCATTTGATCTTTAAGCGCGTAATCCTGTTGTATGATAAATATTTGTATTTCATTTGTGTCTTAGGCTTTTACGCTCTACAACCGAAGTATTGCGACATGAGATTTGTTTCGGAGTCAATGTGTAAGGTACCGGCAGAGTAGAGTAGTACCTCCCCCTGAACCAGGTGTCTTAAAAAAGTACAAGACGATTAAGGTACCGAAACCGTCAGATGACGGTTTATCCACCCAGTGCAGATCATATTCACATGGCGGGGATGGGCAGCCGCTTCCCTGCCGCGAAACTTGCGCTCTGCGATTGCCAACACGCTTGCCCAGCGCGGCAATTATGGACAACATACCCCCTTTCTTGGGGAGGTCGATTTCCAGCAGTCCATATGCATTTAGTAAAAAGCACATACATCACGCCTGTGTTCCATAGCGGTAGCCAGAGACTATAGATCCCTACTTGTTACGATTTTGGCAAACCTCTCTCGCTTCCTTTACTTTTTCACACACGCTTGTTTTATTCTTGGCACCTCTGACCTGGCCCTTCTTTAATACCTCTTCTACCTGGTTAAGATATGTTCGTCTCGGTCGTCCTATACCAACTCTTCCATTCAATTCCGCTCTATATATTTGTGCAGTCATTTTACTTTCATCCATCCTTTCTACATGTCCAAACCATCTTAACATTTCTTCTTCTATTGTTGTCACAACATCACCTTCTACACCACATCGATCGTATCACACAATTCTTTAATCTATCTCTCAAATTCACACCATACATACTTCGAAGTGCTCTCATTTCAACAGCATTTATTCTACTCGCGTGCTTCTTCTGCTAAAAAAATCTGTTGTTTTAATATTACAAACAGATCACAGATACAACCTTCTGTATAAATAAGTAAATAACATCACCTTGACTAACATAAAATCCTTGATTCACTTGTTGTGTAGAGACGCTCTCGTGCTAGCGACCGCCCTTACACCTGCGCTTGCGGTGCAGTTTACGCATCAGATACGCTTGGCGTCGGTGACCTCAAGCTACAGGCAAGTATCATAATTGCGTCAACTAATCGTGTTGTGCGGTACCGGCGGAGTAGAACAGTACCTCGCCCTGTACCAGGTGTCGTTAATGACTGAGGTACGAGACCGGATGGTGGTATATCCGTCCCAAACAGCGCAGCTTGGATGTAAGGTGGGGCTATCGTGAGGGATGCATGCTGCTGCCCATCCCCGCCCAGAGCATATTAGCTGCAGTGTTTCGGATAGATATGACGTCTGAAACAAAGGGAGGTATTATTCTACTCTGCCGGTACCTCACGGCAATAAGTAATGTAGATATAGATACTAGATTTGTCCTCAGTGATCCAAGTCAAATCTATATCCCTATCCTGAGGTGTCCAATATTTTTTTTTATGTTTTCAGAAACAAGACGAGGTCATCGACCTCCAGCCCGTTCATCAAATAACAGACAATGTACAAGTTGAAACAAACTCGTAACGATCGACAATCGACTGACCCAATGTATACCTCAAAAGTAATAAAGAGAAGATAGTGCCGTGAGGTACCGGCAGAGTAGAATAGTACCTCCCTCTGTACCAGGTGTCGTAAAGCGCTTGAGGTACCAAAGCCGACAGATGGCGGTATATCCATCCGAAACAGTGCAGCTCAAATGCACAGGGCGGGGATGGGCAGTAGTATCTCCGTCACGAGAGTTGCGCTCTGCGATTGCCAACACGCTTGCCCAGCGCGGCAATTTTAGGAAAAATTCCCCCTTTCTTGGGAAGGCCTGTGTCCAACAGTGGACTACCAATGGCTGGATTGATGAAAAGATAATACTCGATTAAATATAAGAGAGGGAAACATTTTTGTATTGAAATATTTAACTAACATTCGCCCGCGACTTTGTTTGCGAATATACTTTGTATCTAATCCCTGAGGCACTCTTGTGTTGAAGAAGTCTCACACAGATAAAAACAAGTGCTGATTCCAGAGCAAGCCAAAACTATCCCAAGGGATCGTGTTTGGGATAAAAAGTAGCCCATATATTATTCCAGACTATCTATATTATCTGCGACAAATGTCACTCTGAACTATTTCGTTGTTTGGCGTGAAAGGATTACATACATGCTTAAATACTCTGCGATTGGCAATACTTGCCCAGAGCTGTAATTATGGGCAATATTCATCCTTTTTGGAGAATACCATGGCTTCTATGGTAATGATGTAGGGGACCTCCCAATGGGGGGTTGGCGTGATATGTATGAAAAATAAAACACTTATATTTCTAATATTGATTTTTATTTAATAAAAATAGACTCCGAACTTGTAAATGCGAACAGTGCACCATAATTTGTATATATATATTATATACTTAAATATACAATAATGAACACAAAACTTAATCTAGACATCCGTCTCGCTCTGTTACTAACAATTTTCATACATTAAAGTGAGATAAGCATCAAGTACTGCTTACCCAAGTGGTATCTAATAGTCTTCTAGACATGTCTCCACACAACCATATTGTCGGGCTCGGTGGCGCAGATTGAAGTGTTTCTTGTGCGCCAAAGGTCGCGGGTTCAATTCCCACCCAGGTCAAATAATTACATGATATTTGAGTTGGTTCTGTGTCTGGGTATTGAATGTATGTATTTATATGTGATTCCTCTTGATATATAGAGAAGGAACCGCGTGGATCGTGCCCGCCCCAAGATGGTCTAGTGCCCTCCCTACTATGGTCTAGTTTCCGCCCCAGGATAGTCTAATACCCACCCCAGGGTGATCTAGTGCAAGCCCCAGGATGAACTTGTTCCCACCCCAGGATGAACTTGTTCCCGCCCCAGGATGGTCTAGTGCCCGCCTCAGGGTGGAGTAGTTCCCGCTCCAAGAATGACTAGTTCCCGCCCCAGGATTGTCTAGTTCCCACCCCAAAATGGTCTCGCGCCCACCCTAGGATGTTGTGTTACCGACTCGTTGTCTTACTTCGAAGTCAGGTCAATGTAAACATGTTGTGGAATGTATTATTATTAACGTAAATAACTGGTACTAGCTTTTAACCGCGGCTCCGCTTGCGTGAATTAGAAAGGTAGTATATATATATTTTCCTTATGAAGTTTCACGAACATCAGTTGAGTAGATAAAGAGTGAAGAGTTAACAAACAAACTTTAATATTTGAGATCGAACAATTTGAATCGGAATGCATTAGTTTATATTTGGCAGCTTTTTAAAATCGCCCAGTGCCATCTGTTGATTTCTTTATGTACTAAAATTTTAGTCTATCGTTAATCCTATGGGAATAGTATGTTTTCTCGGGATTAAATGTGCCTTTGTGCTTCTACCGTATATTCTATTGAATATATAAAGAATTTCAAAAGGATTCCTCGAGAATTTAAAGTGTAAAGAGGCAACAAACAATATGACTTCCGCATTCATGACATCGTATTCATCATACCGGCCATTGAAAGTCCACTGCTGGACATAGGCCTCTCCAAGGAAGGAGATTTTTGCCAATTATTGCCGCGCTGGGCAAGCGTGCTGGCAATCGCAGAGCGCTGCTTTCGCGACGGGGATTCTGGAGGCCTTGTTCCGGATGGATATACCGCCATCTGTCGGTTCTAGTACCTTAGTCGCCTCTTACAACACCTGGTGCAGTGGGAGGTACTATTCTACTCTGCCGGTGCCTCATCGTACATCATATTTGGGATTTACAAAAAAATATATATTTCGCTATAACTTTCTTTTCCAGAAATAATTCTATTTTTCATCACATATTCCTCAAGGAGCACAAAAATACAGAATTTATCTAGCTAGTAATAAGACAACTCGCTTCTCTAAGCCACGATGGAGCGTGTCGTTTCCTCAACTTACGCTTCAAGGGTCATGGGTTCGATCCATACTCGTTACAAACATTTATATGATAACCATTCGTGTTTGTTTTGTGCCTGGGTGTTAAATGTGTATTTTATTATTATATCTGTGGTACTTGACCGATGTCCGTAACACACTGCTTTAAGGTACCATCACGGAATCAGGTCAACGTATGAGATGACGCAGGTGAGTCTCAACTTACGCCTCAAGGGTCGTGGGTTCTATACCTACTCATTACAAATATATAAATGATGACTATTAGTGTTTGTTTTGTGTCTGGGTGTTAAATATGTATTTTATTATTATATCTGTGGTACTTGACTGATGTCCGTAATACATTGCTTTAAGCTACTATCACGGAATTAGGTCAACGTATGAGTTGACGCAGGTTAACTCGATCCCCACTCACGACAAATATTTACACGATAATATTTCTGTTTCTTTTGTGTCTGGGTGTGAAATATGTATTAAAGTATAATATTTGTGATTCCTCCGTAGTCTGCTCCGTCACACGAGTGCTTTAAACGACTCAACCGATTCAAGTCACCGTACGAGACGCACTGTTAATTTATTTACAACAAAATGTACACATATGTATTGTCCACAGACAAATACATAATAGTGTTATGTTATATACAAAGTTGGAACCGTTAGTCTACCCAATAATTCACCCAGCCCATGCACTTGGTCCGCCGTCAGTCTTTCCTCATAGACTTTCTCTGCTCCATCACAATTATAGACTTCAACGCACTAGCGACTGTATACCGGAGGTCACTGAACTCGCCCAAGGTAAGCCTTAACATGCGCGACCTCCCATCCGTCAGTCTCAGGCAAACTATGACGCGGGTGTAGCGGAGTATCAACTCTTTACACCTCATCGGATCCGCGTTTTCACTGCGAATATTCGATTGGCTGGTGACAAAAAAAAAATCAATTGACTACAAATCACCTGACAAAAGTTGTCCTTAACAAAACACATATAAAATAATAAAATTGCAATAGTTGCCGTTTGCCGTGAGGTACCGGCAGAATTGAACAGTACCTCCTACTGCACCAGGTGTCATGAGGCGACTTAGGTACTAGAAACGACAGATGGCGGTATATCCATGATTTTGTATGAGGGCTACCTCATGTAATATGATTTTGCATATCAGGTCCCACTGTCAACTTTGTGAAAATTGGCAATATGGTCGGAAGTGAACATACCTCAAAGACAAGTCGATCTTCCATTGTAAGCTGACCAGACCTGGCTTCACCCGCAGATGGCTAGGGATGTTCTTATAAATCTTCTCGACACACAACAACGACGTCAGCTCGGTCGCGCAATCCGGAGAAAACCTGGAGGTAACCACATTTTTTTTTATGAATGACTAAGTCGACGAGCAAGCATACGATCCGCGTGATTGGTGCTCGTATCACCACAAGGATATCACTTCATCATATCATCATACCAGCCATTAAAAGTCCACTGTTGTTATTATATATGTACGTTGCCCATACTTGCCGCGCTGAGCAAGCGTGTTGGCAATCGCAGAGCGCAGCTTTCATAACGAGGATGCTGCTGCCCAGCCCCGCTCTGTGCATTTAGGCTACTTTTTGCATGGATATACCGCCACCTGTCGGTTCTGGTACTTTAGTCGCCTCTTACGAGACCTGGTGCAGAGGGAGGTACTATCCTACTCTGCCGGTACCTCACGGCTCTATGGATATCACTTGCGCGTTGCCAACTCCGTGCCAGATATCATGTAACATTACCCAGTAATTTTACTGCCACTCTTACCCTTCAAACCTGAAACCAGCATTACGAACACTGCGAACATTTTTCAATATTTCTACCTAATATTTGCTGAGAAATGTTCGTCAAAGGTCGAGTCATGAGGTAAACCTCATGTAAAATCAGGACTTTCTTTCCGTGGGGTTCCAGCAGAGTAGAACAATATCCCTTAACTAGGTGTCGTAAGAGGCGACCCAGGTACCAGAACCGATAGACGGCGGTATATCCAAAACAGTGTGGCTTAAATGCATAGGGTGGGGATGAGCAGCAACATCTCCGTCAGGAAAGCTCTGCCATTGCCAACAAGCTTGCCCAGCCCGGCAATTATGGGCAAAATTCCTCTTTTCTTGGGAAGACCTATGCCCAGCAGTGGACTTCCGTTGACTTATATGATGATGAATTATTCTCACAGGAACTTTTCGGAAACCGCTGTACGGGGAGTACTTAATACACAAATATTTTAATTTTTTCGAGCTAAGTCGCTTAAAGCACTTGTGTTACCGACATCAGACAACAGAGGAATCACAAATATAATACTCAAATACATATTTTTAACACCCAGACACAGAACTAACACAAATATCAATATATAATTGTTTGTCCAAGATAGGGATTGAACCTACTATCCTTGGCGCATAAGATCACAACCATCTGTACCATTAGGCCCATCGTATACAGTTAAACTTACCGAAGTCCCTCTAGGAATATTCTGACATCCTCCTCAGCCCACGCCTCTTTACTCGCAGACCGCGACCTCGCGAAGTGCCTCACTACAGCCCTGACCGCTGCGAACTTGTCCGCGTTCATGAGACTCGACGTCCGACTATGTGGATTACCTTCCAACTCTTTTAATGCCACTGTAATTATTATAATTATTAAAAACTATAACACGAGCAGAGACCAACAGTTTTATCCGCTTAGTTCCCATTACCATCAATGAATACATATGAATAAAATAGAAGTATCTTTTTATAATGTTAATATAACTGCTTTTTCATTAAATGCATATGTTAAACATGGTGCATACAATACAAATAAATATACTTCGTATGTTTGTAGTCTTCAAATCGGAACACAGCAATGCGAACACTGCTATGTGATAGACATACTTTGTATAAAGTCTACTTCAATAAAATGTAAGAACGCGGACGAAGTCGCGGGCACAGCTAGCACAGCAATGATAACATAATTTTCCATTAGTAAAATATTTTTTCTTAAAAAATTTGTATCTGAGTTTATTCGTTACAAAGCATTCTAATATAAAAATGCCTTGTTACATTCCATTATAGATTATAATATGGCGTATGTTACTCGGTGAAGATGTAGCTTTCTAATGGTGAAAGAGTTATTTATATTTGTTGAGTAAATATTGAGTTAAATCATACCAAACAATCAAATATTTGCTCTTCATTATATTATTATAGAATATAGACTAGCAACCCGCCCGTGATTTACCAACACTGCATCACTAAGGACCTCTTGTTATTCCTATGCAAAAAGTCGTGCAGATTCCATAGAAAACAATAAGTCCCAGATCTATTATCTATCCCATGGGAACATTTTTTCGGGATAAATAGTGGCCTATGTGTAACTTTAGACTATCATTCTCTGAATCTATATCCACTCCACCAATCGGGCATGAAAGAGTATGTAGACAAACAAGCATACAGTCCATGTGACAGTAGGTGTAACCACAGCCTATAGACACTCATAATCTCACTAATGCATCATCAACCTTGTGTCAGATAAAATGTCAGATTACCCAGTAATTTCACTGCCTTCTCACCATTCTCACCCTTCAAACTGGTACACAGCTATTTGCCAGTAGAAATAGGTGAGAGTGAGGTTCCAATGCTGACTTTTATATGGGGAATACTTCAGAGTCAGGTAATTGCAAGATGTGGGTTAGTGGTTTATAATTATTATAATTTAACACTACATATGCACGTAAACTTATGGCACAATGATAAGGCTTGCGATTCTTTAGAAACTTTCACAAGTTTGTATGTGGATCAGTCACCCTAGTATTTATTATAACAATCTCTATTACACTTCTGAAAGCATGTTAAGCATTTAATGCCAGCTGCGATTGCAGTAAGGAATTGATATAACAACAAAACTAAAACAGAATTCAGTAATGTCTCTACATAGGTATTATGCACCAAGAGTTGTGAGTAAGAACCCGACCCTTGACAAACAGTTATCACCAGAAATAATACAACAGTATGCTTTGAAATTGCTCTTCTGTCTGATATCCATAACACAAGAACTTATAACTACTTATTTTGGTGTAAGGCCAATGTATGAATTATTTAAAATTATCAAGCCTCATATTCCATTCTCAAATATAACAGTTGGT
The DNA here is from genome assembly GCA_020976665.1 of Heortia vitessoides. Taxonomy (NCBI): domain Eukaryota; kingdom Metazoa; phylum Arthropoda; class Insecta; order Lepidoptera; family Crambidae; genus Heortia; species Heortia vitessoides. The sequence continues at coordinate 2,177,038 of JACJUM010005599.1, forward strand.
ATTTATTTAAACTGACAGGCGAAGAGGGCAAATTTTTATAGTGGTGGCTAAGAGCTCTAATTTAAACATTTTACTTATGTGCCTGCCTCTGTAATTTGTGTTTAGAACTAGGTATTGGTGGAGGTTTGTTTTTAAAATCAGAATTTAAAAACAATATGATGCCAAAAAAAAATCTCTTATTGTTCATGTCTTCTGATTTTTTCCAAAAAATATTTCCTATTTATAATCCGTATGAGCGGTAACTATTTGTATCGATATCTCATACCAAATATGACTAATTTAATATTATGTTATCGGTAATGATATAAAATAAATGTGGGCTGTAAATTTGCAATAGAACCTTAAAAGCTACAATATCATATGAACACAAATTAAACAGAAAAAAAACACTAAATGAGGATTTCATAAAGTTTACTAGCGTACTACAAATACAAACTTACGAAGAACGAAGGGTTTAATTTCCTTTTTATTTATTTCCGGTGTGACATAGGTTACTGATGTCCATTGTGACGAATTTTCTGATAAAAGTTCTAATTGTGTAGACATATTACTAATCTAACTAAATACAAATAGCACTAACGAAAATAAACTTTTGATATGATTTCTTACGAAAACGTCAAAGTATCCTAATTCCATATAACACTTGACAGTGACAGTTTTAAATTAAAGGATATTATTATCGTAATAATTGTCTAAAATTATCACAGCTTAGATTTCGATGCAATTTTAACTTTGTTGTAAATATAATAACTTATTATACAATAATGTCATAACTACTAAATAAAATAATAAATATTGAACATTGCAATTAGTCCAATACTCTATGGTCATCGTCACTCACTCCACACTTCATTATTATTCACCCTCCGCGTTTTAGTCTATAGTAAATCGTATTGGCTGGCGGTTGTTCGGCGTCGCTGTGATATCAAAGTTCTATAATTGTTCTCAAACTATATTTCTAATCCTTTCATAATCCGTGTGATACAGTTCTACGATTGTTTAAAATGGCTTCAGTACAAGGACCGCAAGGAAATAAGCAATGGGGTGCGAGGCCGGGAATGCAACATCAGAGTAGCCATAATACTGCAAATTTAACTCTCAACAGGACAATTAATTTATATCCGTTGACGAACTATACATTCGGCACAAAGGAATCGCTTTTTGAGAAAGATGCTTCAGTTCCCGCCAGGTTTCAGAGAATGAGGGTAGAGTTCGCGAAAATTGGAATGCGAAGGTGAGGTTATGTTTCTTATAACGCTATATTATAATAGGTGGTAATAAATCACTGTCGTATAATACACACATCTATAAAAGATTATATATAAATAATATATTCCAGTGTACTTATGCACATAATTTGTTTTTGCTGCATTCATAATAAATACTTATTAGCAACTAAAAATCTCTGTAACAAGATGTGTAGAAATGCTCTACGCCAATACATTCACAATTCGGTATTAAATAGAGAACCAGCTAAGGTCTGGAAATTTCTTAGGTCCATTAGGGTTGGAAAAACCAAAAATAGTAATGTTCTCAATACCATTGATATTGATGCATTAAACCGCCATTTCACTGCCACGACCAACTTTGATGGAAAAACGAAATTAAACACATTATCATACCTTTCCTCTGCCGATTCCAGTTATCTATACCTTACAGAGGATTAACTTGAGAAGCTTGAGTGTCTTCATAACTTTTGTATAAGATTCATTTTTAGTTTAGGTTAGTTTGATCATGTGCCCAACTTTCGTACTAAGCTCAAATGGCTTCCTATGCGAGAACTAAGCAAGCTAAGTCCTTCCCCTCCTACTTATCTTAAAAGTACCTTCCTGTTCCTTGGGGACACCCATGAAAAATCCCACGATCGTCAGAGAATTTATTGCTCAAAATGCCCCTTGGAGTGAGATCTGCTTGTTCTCTTTCTATTTTTAAGAGAATGTTGAAGAAGTAATAATTTTCACTTTGATTTCCCTTGTTCTGTAACTATATCCTTTATATGTATTTGAATGTATGTTTGTGTGTATGTATTTATGTATGTTTGTTTGTTTGTTGTACTAAATTCACCTCAAACTTCCACCAGCTTTAACATTATTTCTATCCAAAGGTTGCCTGTAACAAATTGCATTTAGTGATAAGGCCGCCTCTTGTACCTACTATTCCATGTTTTTGTGATGTTCTTGTGTTGTTTTTATTGGTGTATGTAATAAAGAGTATATTATTATTATACATTGACCTGACTTCAAGACAAAGAGCTTAAAGTACTTGTAGTACGGAAATGAGACGACAAATATAATACTTATACATAACATGTACATTATATGTACAAATACAAATGTTTATCATATGAATGTATGTCCCGGGTGGGAATAGAACCCATAACTCTTAACTCATTTGATAGTCACTACTGAGACCATTCACAATTGAGAATTGTGTTATTTATGTCTAGTTAACCTTAAATTATAAATGCAAAAGTTTACAACAATGTCTGGATGTATGCTTGTTGGTTTTTTGCATGCAAAAACTACTGAATTTATTTTTACAAATATCCTACAACAATAAAGCTCATACATCAGAGTAACATATATGCTATATATTGTACAGAGATTTGATTTTAAAATAATTATATTTAAAAATCAAATCTGGCTCGCTTCCCCAACTCTTGCTAAGTTTGAAACACAAATTGTTGTTTAAGATTTAGGCAGGAGGAGAACACTAAATTTGTACAACTGTTAGAAAATTATAGCAGTTTGTTGTTAGCATCTGTCTGTTACTCCATTATGACTAAACCCCAGAATAAATTTAGTTATTTACATATAGACAAAGTTGTATGCATTCACTAGTTAGTATTACCGCCATCTGTTGGTTCTGGTTTGGGGGGGGTACTATTCTATTGGCACCTCACCCTCACCTTTTTCTACCACCAATTAGCGGAGTTTCCATTGCAGTAAAGTGGTAGTGAAATTACTGGGTAATGTGATATATTATACGCTCGTCATAAGTTTGGCAGTACTCAAGTGATAACCTTGTGATATTATGAGAACAGCTGTGGTTATACCAGCTATCATGTGGACTATTTGTTTGTTGACCTGTATAACAAAAGGAGCCCTTTAACAATGGCTGAAAGAAAAAGCATCTGTTGTATTTTGGATAATAATCTGATGTCTGTCGGATCCTTTTATAGCATTCTCGGGGGTTTCATTCACAGGACAGTTCATTCTAGGACCACTATTTTTTAATATTTTTATAAATGATATAGCTGACTTTGCAACAGAAAAATTTACTTTTTCGCCAATGATCTCAAAATTTTAAAGCCAGTATTGTCAATAACTGATTCTCAAAATTTACAAAACGATATTGAAAATTTGTATGAATGGAGTACTACAAATAAAATGTACTTTAATGCAAAAAAATGTAAGCATATTAAGTATTCCAGAAAACGTAATAAATTTCCTTTGGAATATTCAATTGATGGTGTTAAACTTCAAGAAGTGACTTCTATTAGGGACCTAGGATCATATTAATAACATTATATGTGAAGCCAATAAATCCCTTGGATTTATTTTAGGAACCTCTAAGGACTTCAAATGTCATTCATCTGTAATTCTGCTTTACAGTAGTTATGTTAGAAGCAAGCTTGAATACTGTAGCATGGTGTGGTCTCCAAGTTATAGAGTACATGAAACAAAACTAGAAAAATTAAAAAAACATAACATAACCATTTTCAGATTCCAAGAACATTAGCAACTTACATAAACCGGCTAAAGCATTTTCGTCTTACACTCTAGCTGTAAGATGCATGTGTCTAGATATGTCTTTTCTGTACAAATTAATTAACAATCATATAGATAGTCCAGTATTATTCAGGAAAATTAACTATAATAATTCACAAAAGATACCTTGTCACCCCTGCAGATTATTTAGAAATAAGATCTGTATAACCAGGATGGGTATAATAGCCTAGCCAAGTCTGCCTGAACTTGACGTTATTTTTATAATTTTCCCGGGTTTATGTCTTTGATAAAATCGTTTGATGGTGTACCGTAAGATTGCTGATATTTTAATTATTTTCAATGTTTGTGTATTTCGTTATGTAAAATAAATAATCCTTACAGAGTGATTATTACCTTTTTTTGACGTGACAACGTCTTATAAATTGGTTTGCCGGGTGACACTTCAAGAAACTGCGTTACGCTCTGCTCACGTTATGCGCTCACAATGAGAGCGAGTGAGAGGCACGCGTCCCTTCCACTCGGGCATGGTTAGCCCGCCTAAGAGCGAGAGAGACAGACATAAAAAGTGAAAGGCACGCGTCCCTTCCACTCGAGCACAGTTAGCCCGCCTAAGAGCGAGAGAGACAGAGCGAGAGAGATAGGCATACACACCGGTTCATGTCTTGCGCTTCTATTTCGCTTAGGCGCCTGCATATTCACATTAAAATTATTTTACCACTCAAAGTCGTTGTCACGTAAAACTTTCGCCCGTATACCGACTTTACAGGCAACCAATTTTTTTATATATTAATAATTATGCATGACATGATTGCCTGTAATTGTAAGAAAAGATAGTAATATCTTTTGAAAACAAAATTACTGTTCTTAATTTTCTGTTACTTATGTTGGTAATCCAATATTAAATAAATAAATAGTATATTTTGTTTTAATATATTATTAATGTATTAAAATCCATGTCAATGTTTACATGTCCTACTTTAATGCCTTAAATAAAAATTAAATTTCTTAAAACTAAGTTTATAGCAGGTTGATTAAACTTATAAATCAAATGAGTCCAATCAAAATAGTAGTGAAATGTTCTTAAATATCACACATTATTGTATTGATTTATTTAGTACAGTTCTACAGTTTATTGTATATTTCCACAGGTCGGTTGAAGGTGTCCTGCTAGTTCACGAGCATGGTTTACCACACGTGCTATTGCTGCAGCTCGGTACTGCCTTCTTCAAGCTGCCTGGTGGAGAGCTGAACCCTGGAGAGGTAAAGTACCATTAAGATACTTGAGAAACATTTACTGGTGATTTGTAACTAGCATGTGCTTAGTTGGGACACTAGTCTGTAAATGCTTTTTTATATACAATTAATTCCCACGTCAACTGATAAATTGACCTGTTTCGTGATAACTTGCTTAAAGCAGTTGTGTTACGGACATTAAAAGCACACATAAATATCACATAAGCATTTGTCCTGGGTGGGGATCGAACCCACAACCTTTGGCGCACAAGACGGGATTACTACCATCTCCGCCATCGGGCCCGTCGATGCTGCATATTCATTACATAAATAGCGCATATGCCTATATGGTAATGATTGTAATTGCTTTAAATGGAGATTTGGGATGATGGATAACATATATTTGATGTAACTGCAGTAAATTTGAATACACTATACAATACTAAAAGTAGCTCAACAAACTATGGAGAGGGCAATGCTTGGAGTTTCTTTGCGCGATCGAATCAGGAATGAGGAGATTGGTAACTTTAGTTCTGTTTTTTGCCCGGCGGATAAGTAAGTAGATGTGCAGTGTGCAGGGCATTTGATACGCAGAACCGAAGGCCGATTGAGTCGTAAGGTTCTGGAATGGAGACCACGTACCGGCAAGCGCAGCGTAGGGCGTCCACCCGCGAGACATACATCATCTGACTAAAACCGTAGGATCGCGCTAGACACAGGCCGTATACAACCGGTCTTATTGGAGATTACTTGGGCAGGCCTATGTCCAGAAGTGGACGTCTTATGCCTGATATGATGATGATGAATCCTGATTGATGATTTCACCAGCTTTAGTTGACAAATCATATTGAATTTCATTAATCCAATGAGAATATACTCTGTATATAAATCTATCTAATTGTATTGCATGGAGACATCAGAAGTAGATAATTTGTAAGGCTCTCTTAAATGAAAACTTTTTCCTGACTTTAAAGGGAATCACAATGCATAGTCTTTACATTTTGTAGCTTTCTTAGTGTAAGATTACGACAGGGAGTATGTGTTAAAGAAATAATAATAACGAGGTTGAGAAGTAAAATAATAATAGAAGAGTGGGGATATTATTAAAATCTTGATTTTAAATAATTGCATTCTCTTGCTAGCCCCATTATTCTAGGCAGTGTAGCAAACCCTTGACAAGGCTAACTGTCAGTAATACTAATAGTGAATAAGCTATATCATGTTTTCTTTACAGGTTTCTGGCAATCATTTCTGTTGAGTTGCCATTTAAAACCTGGTATGAACATAAGATCTGTCATGCCGATATCAGTAATTTTATGATGTGTAATTATATAAGAGTTATTTGAATGTTTGTTAAATCAGTCATTAACCATGTTTTTCAGGATGAAATCGAAGGTCTTAAAAGGCTGTTGACTGAAACTCTTGGCAGGCAAGATGGTGTCAAGCAGGATTGGCTTATTGAGGACACTATTGGTAAGTCATAGACCAGTGATTATTAAAAATAAGTGTAATGCTATAGTTAATTAATTTTATGGGTTATTCGATATTCAACCTATTCTGTATAATGTCGCATTCGACAAATTTGAATTCCTTACTCATTCTATTTCTATTCCTTTTTTAAACCATCATAAAATATATTAATTATAATTATTATACTTCCTTCGCGTCAGTATTCCTAACTTAGATTGAGATTTGATTTTAATCCAATGTTATTAGGAAAAAAAATTAAGTTATTGGGTATGAAATGTTTGTTTATTACTAGTATTGTAATTTGAATGCTAGTATCCATGTATCTATGTAGTAGATTAAACTAGAAAAAGACTGAACATTTATTATATGCTGTTTCATGTTTAGCCATTTAAAACAAAAAAGCATTATTATATGCAATTGAAATTTCCTTTTCGGACCCTTTTTTTAAAGTTCATTTACTCCATAGATTTTATTCATTGTATAAACCAGTTTTGATGTCCTTCAATTAATAATCTCGGTACTGACATGTTCTGAAAATTAGTCTATAAAAATAAATAAACCTATTAACAATATTACCTACTATATACCAGGTGTAAAGGTATAGCGGTAGAGGTACCGAAACCGACAGATGGCGGGCGGTATACCTGTAAAAACACAGCTCAAATGCAACAGGGCGGGGATGGAAAAAATACATGACCTAGAACTTATAGAAAGATTGTCGGCATTAGTTTCTATATCTACCGTCATAGCAGTGTTAGCATGGCTATGCTCCGATTTGAAGGTTGACAGAGACAGTGCAATTACTGGGTAATGTGACATAATATCTTTAAGTCACAAGGTGATATTACTAGTGTTTATGGGCTGCGGCAACGCTTACTATCGCGGACTGTATGCTTCTTTGTCGACCTGGTCTAATATAAATCTACAGCTGATATATTATTAATTAAAATTGCAGTAATATCTCTCAAGAACTCCTTAATAAATTGGATCGTCTATTAAACAACTGTCTTCGTTTCATTTTCGGTTTGCGTAAATACGATCATATTTCCCATTACCGTTCTCTTCTCGGCTGGCTTCCCATTCGAGAACGTCGCAAAATTCGAGTTCTAACCACACTATTTTCAATACTTTTTGATCCGTACGCGCCAATTTACTTAAAGGACAGATTCCAATTCCTATCTTCCTCTCACGAACGTAATCTCCGTTCTTCTAATACTCTCTCGCTCTTAACTCCTTCTCATCATTCTAGTTTTTTGACAAACTCTTTTACAGTGACTGCTATACGACTTTGGAACGAGCTTCCGTTGAATATTAAACAATCCCCAAACAAATTTTTACCTGAAACGCTGTCTCCGTACTTTATTTACTGATGCTGCTTCTCTGACTTTATAACCCTATTTCTGATTTACGTTATTTTATGTGTATATATATATATATATTTATATCATATGCATTTATTGCGTTTATTTATACAAATATGTATGCCACGTTTATTTATTTTGTATATATATTGTCTGCACCACTATATATATATATTTTTTCTGTTTTGTGTAATGGTTGACGGTTGGGAGATAATGCCATCGGGCATTAAGTCCGCCATTTGTACATTTTGTAACATTTTGTGCAATAAAGTTAAATAAATAAAAAAAAATATATAATTTCTATTATAATTTTTCAGGTAATTGGTGGCGGCCAAACTTCGAACCCCCGCAGTACCCCTACATTCCCCCTCACATAACAAAACCAAAGGAGCACAAGCGTCTGTTCCTAGTCCAACTGCAGGACCGAGCGTTGTTTGCTGTCCCCAAAAACTATAAACTCGTGGCCGCACCCCTTTTCGAGTTGTATGATAACGCTCAAGGGTATGGACCAATCATCTCATCACTATCACAAAGCCTGTGTAGATTTAATTTTGTCTATATGTAAGTTTAGAACTAAGTTTATTATATGATATAATAATACATGCGTAGTTCACTAAATTGAGACTATTTGTGGGTTTTAAAATCGTTTGGGCGTATTGTGTCACACTTGTATGTGTGCGATGTGACCAGCACTCAATTGGGGGACATAAATATAAATATATATATATATATATATATATATTTGTGCCCAAACTTAAAAAAATATTTAAGTTTCCCACTTATAAACATATTAAGTTCAACCGGTTACACTACTACATTTTAAATAAGTTATTATTTGTGCAAATAATAACAATTTCTTTATCTTTCTTCTCTTCGAGCTCGTTCCCGCTTGTCGGCTATCGGATCCGTATATTAATCGGATGTCGGCCACGGTCGAAGCTAGTGTCAATTTTAAAAATTCTACGCGAAGCTATAGTGCACGATGAACGTCGACGAATTTCTTGTTGTGATGTATTATTATTTAAGAAGAAAACCAGGAAAAACAGCCAAGGAAAGAAAATAATGGGTGCACCCAATACTGAGAGAAAGATTTAGTTTGGGAACATTTCAAAATTTAATCACAGAATTGAGGAGTGATGATATTAAGTTTTTCAATTATTTTAGAATGTCGATAACCACATTCGAACTATGTATTGGCTCAAATATCAGTGAGCATAAACTACCTAAATACAAGATTTAGAGACTGCGTTAATGTGAACAGCGCCATTCTTCATCATAGGCACGGCACGATTTTTTTCCGGGCGTAGAGGACTGGCAAATCACCAAAATCGGATTCCGATAAGTGTGAATAGATTCTTATATAACACTCTGCCACTATAACCACTCCGTTTAATATGCCGATCGGACACCCGACAAGTGGGAACGAGCTCTTACACAGGATAACAAAATGCTTAAACTATAGACCTGTACAATATGGTCTATCTATGACGGACTGGCATCCGTACTAGGTAATCCCTCTAATTATTATAATGAAAAGAGAAAATTTAAAACGTAACATTTTTTTTATTAATATATATTAGACTAGCTGTGCCCGCGACTTCGTCCGCGTGGAATAGTTTTTTGGGTACCATACCTATTTACTTCAAATTATATAAACTTTGAATGTCACGTTTATTTATATCGAATCAATGGCCTGAAAAATAAGTTTTAAGTTTCTAGCTCTAAAAATAGCGATCCATGCAAACAACTTTTCATCCCCCCTTGCAACCCCTGACAACCCTTATTTCGAGTTCAAAAATAGCCTATGTCCTTTCTCAAGGTCTAAAGATTGTCTATGCCAGATTTCATCAAAATCGGTTGAGAGGTTTAACCGGGAAAGCGTAACAGACAGACAGACAGAGTTACTTTCGCATTTATAATATTAGTAGGGATTTTATAATGGAAACGGCTGAAGTCAATTATGATTCAATTTCAAATTGTATGTTACGACATAGTTACAATTGAATATGCCATCAATTGAATTGTGTTCAAAGAAAAGATTCTATTTAGATTTTGTATTTTTACATGAAGTTTTTTTTTATTTCTATTTATGTAAAAACAATTCTACGGCATAAAAAAAGTCGAGCTGAATTCAATATCCTATCAGTATAATCAATTTAGTGAACTACAGAAAAAATATGTAATGAAACATGTAAAACAGATCTTTTTTTAAGAGAGAAACATTCTTTTTTTTTACGCAGCCCCTTAAATTTACTAACGATTCATTTACCACTTACACATTTCCCGCTTTTTTCGCGAGTTCTACCACAACAAAACCATAACCCTTTATACCATAACACGTCACCTTTTTCAAATTTACGTCTTGTTAGTAAATTGTTAATGATTGTCAGCGTTACATTTTGTAATGAGTGCTAAATCAAACTATATATGAAGCAATGAAGTTGTAAATGTGTCTAAAAATACTAGGTCAAGTCAAGTAATTGACATCTGGAAATAGACTCGTTGCAAGTTGTATACCAGAACAAATAAAACACGAACCAAATTGGCATGTTGTCAGGAATGTAGTGTTTTTTCAAAGTCAATGAGTCGAGTGATGGGTTTCTTCATTAGGGGCCCTTGTTACATGAAGTTAAAGGAAATAAGAAAGATCTGTTATACCAAATCTTTATTTTGAACATTGTAATAATGTTACTACTAGAATAAGAATTCTGACTAAAATTTGGTGAAGATACAACTGAGTTTTATTTATGTACCTGAAGAAAGAAGACTGTTTTAGATGTAAGTGAAGTAGATTTATCGTGAAATAAGTGTCTGTCCTAATATGACCACTTCGATGATCAATATTTATATTGCCCTGCTAAATCTTTTGTTATTTATAGAGAAATAATGTTATTCATATACTTTGAAGGTATATTCATATAAATTTCTATTATACCACATTGTAAAAAATAGAAATCAATCGACAACTGTTTAAAAGCTGAGTTCCTCAGTCAGTGATTGTAAAATATATACTTTTTCTGTAATTAAATGTGTGACAGGAACAATTTGTCCTTAAAAAGTTGGTTATAATGATGAAGCCTTTAGAATGCTCTATTGGACAAGCTCGATAGATTTTATTGTTTTGGGTAATCGGGTAAGTTTTTTCTTTCTCATGTTTTGTGAATAACACCACAGGACAGGACTGAGACAGTTCAAAACTGAATGTATGGTAATTTTAAATACAAACATTGACGCACTTCTGCTAAGCATTTGATGCTCACAGTCCCTGCCTGTCTTTGTAAAGTTTTACAAAGGAGTATTGCCTTTACCTTTATAGTTAAATAATTTCTTATCTGTACACATAAATCTATTTATTTACATACATTACTATGTCTGTATGTACACCTCAGGCTAGTTTTTATGTTGCTCTTTGCTTAAAAACTGCCCATTGTACCACACAGTTGTTTTTCTTATTTACATGTATTACATTGTTGCGTGTACAATTAAAAGTTTTTATTTTTATATAATATTTAATATTACAAAAATAATATTGCTCAATAGACACTATGAAATGGTTTTGTAAATAACCTTTTCACTATGGTATACAGATGGATGTAAATTGAAATGGGAGTATTTACTTCGGTGGAATGACAGGAAATATTTCTTTGACTGATTTATTTAGCCTGTAGAAAAATGGTTGTGAAACTTATTACTAAGCTTTAATATGTACAATTTTTCTGTGATTCTATACATATAAGTCATAAAAATATATATAGTATTTAAACAGTGTTTTAAATGCAAATTTTACAATTAATGTTTATATAATTAACATTGATCAAATACAGTTTCGTAACAATTTTCCATACTAATGTTATAAATTGATTAACCCTATTTATAAAAAGGCGTAAACAATGAAGGTTTGCAGAAGAGTAGAATAAAATCTATCAATTTTCTTTGAGAACATGATGTTTTTAAAAATACCTCTGATACATGTATACACCTGACTCTGAGGACTTTGAAGTCCCGTCAAACACGAGTGCTCCAGACGTCACACAACAGAGGAATCACAAATATGATACTTATTTTTAACAAAGATACAGTACAAATAGAAATATTCATCATTTATAAATGTTTGTCCTGGGTCGAACCTTGACCCTTGGCGCGTAAGATAGGATCATAACCAGCTGCGCATTCGTGTCCGACATAAAATTTATCATCATGGCCTTGGCCTCCTCATGAAAGGGGGAATGTTGCCCATAACTGCGACGCTGGGCAATCTTGGTGGCAATCGCACAGAGTAGCTTCACGACTGGGATGCTGCTGCCCACTCCCGCCCACTCCCGCCCACTCCCGCCCAGTTTATCACAACTAAATTGTTTCGGATAGCATCTTACGATACCTGACACAAAGGGTGGTACTATCTTGCACTGCCGGTACCTCGCGGTATTTTTTAAATGTTACTTTATATATATATTTTTTAGATTTATTTTCAGATAAAAATGTACCTTTCTGCTTTGCAGTCAACATTTGTATTTGACATCGCCTTTTATGTGTAGGGACTGTTGAAATATGAAAGTGTTTCATGGCAACTGGTGATCCGATTTCGATGTGATATGTATGTGAAAAGCTTGGACCTAGTAGGATTAGGTTTAAATTCTAGCTTATATCGAGAGGACACAGTCATCACAGAGCGTAGCCTCGGATTCGGTCAGACACCCTAGTTTTCAAGCTCTATTTTTAGGGAATGCTTGACAGACTGTCTTGTAATTAAAGACAATCTCTCGAATCGGTCCTATTGATATCGTGTCAATGGATCGTATTCGCCTGGTCATCTGATCCGAGCAGGCGCTCGCGGGGCTCCGTGCTCGCTCCCCTCCTATTCTGACTACGTCAACGATATACCTAGGACTCCTGATTCGCGGTTAATGTCTCAGGTGTTTGGTTTCGCAAGTAGCGCATTGAAGTGAACTCCCAGAAGATCGAAGCTATGCACATCTCGGGATTCTCCAAATGCGGTGTGGAAAGTATGAGCTTCGATATGGGGGGGGGGGGGGGGGGGGGGGGGTGTTTATAATGTTCGATCGGCTCCTTCCGTTGGCCAAGAAAACCTAGGCGTCACTTTGGATATACGTCTGACATAAAAATAGGCCGAAATTTGACTTTTTATTCTAGGTAGGCTGAATTAGTACATAGGTCGGTATAGCAAACTGTCCCTTGGGTACAAAAGGACAAGGTATGAAACGTGCATCCGTCCCGCTATGAAATACCGCGAGCGTCGTATTTGCCCATGCGGCACCGTCGACTTTAAAATCGTTACAAATCATTCAGAATATATTTCTAAAATGGGCGACCGGAGCCCCTTGTTACGTTACGAGCGTAAGTTTGCGTCGCGATCTCGAATTACAGACGAATCCATTGATAGTCAAATCTGCGACGTACACCTTTAAGAAAAACGTCCACGTCGGTCACAGTTAGTCACGTCACGTCTTAACAACCTGCCCCATAGCATAACCTCCAAATGCCTCCCTCTGTCGCGCTGTCACCGGCACTCCTCGGTCAAATACACTTCATACACATCTTTCAAAGAGCCGTATTCGAGGAGAACGCGTGCGCTCCTTGCCCCGGCCGCGTAGTTTTTCGTTTGTTATTTCTTACCCAATTAAGAAAGATTATGAAAAATCCTGCTATTTTTATATAACTTATTACACAATAATGGAGTTGTAACAAAAAATGGAGTTATTCTACATTAAGCTTAAATATTCCTGTTTTGACGTTGTCGACAAATACTATAATTATAGAATTGCTATAATCGTATCTACCCTGAAAAATTGTATCAGTTCAAGGTAATTCACAATAGGACAGGTTGTTTGCGGCCTATATTCAGCGCGATAGTGTTAGATTTGTATCGCGCTGATATCATATCTGATCATCATGCCCACCTTCCGTCGCTCCATGTGCACGTCCCACTCTTGCCGGTGCGTGGTCACTAGTCAAAAACTTTAAAATCTTCAGTTTGCAGGATCAGATCTGGTCTTGGCAGCAAGATCTGCTCTGCAAGATACCATTACATACCAGATACAATACCCTCAAGAAATTGTCGAAACAATCGAATCTACCATTCTTGCTGGTTTGGTTGCTGGTTGTCTTTTCTCTTTATAATAATGCAGATTGGTTATAAGTGGAATTATGTAATTATAACTTCAATTTTGAAGAAGTTTTAAACAAACCGCACTATTTTTCGTGCAAGAAAATTAAATAGACTAGCTTACAATAGTGCGACGAATTTGTGAGATGTATTATACAGAAGGTACCGGCACAGTTGAATAGCACCTCCCCTTGCACCAGGTGTCGTAAGAGGCGACTAAGGTACCAGAACCGACAGATGGCGGTACATCCATCCGAAACAATGGAGCTCAAATGCACAGAGCGGTGATGGGCAGCAGCATCCCCGTTGCGAAAACTTCACTCTATAATTACCAACACGCTTGCCCAGCGCGGCAATTATCAAAAAACCTCCTATCTTAGAAAGGCATATGTCCAGCAGTGGACTTTCAATGGCTGGTATGCTGATGGTTGTACAGAAGTAAAACGTTATGAAAAATCTTATGTGTAATCCGCTTTATTTAAAATTTAACGTACAATAAATATACCTAAAATAGTAATTGGCGTAATAATGTCGTGGGGAATTGAAGTGCGTCATGCCATGCCATTCTCATTTACCAAATCGCACTCCCAAATGAATACTGTAACCCAAAACTAATTTACACCTACATATGTTTCAGTCCATGTGATTAAAGCTTTCAGTGATGTAACTAATATTAATTTTTACGCATTCTCGAATGCTAATGCGAATATCTGCCGTCGATATTCGCGAATGCGAACGCGAATTTTAGTAAGTACAAATATTGAAACCATTTTTAGGTATCCCATACAAATTGACCAGTCAGCTGATTCATTTTAGTGTGGGAGACCTAGAAAATGAAATATTTTTTTATTACGGTAACTTTCATTGACCCCAGATATAAAGTATTTTTTTCAAAAATCTCCTAACGAAAGAACGTGAACGCCACATTTCGGAGTTGCTTGAAGACAGTCGCAATCAGGCGCATTTTCAAGTTCTCGGAGTCCGAAATCGATTTCGCAACGTGCCAGATTAGATGAGTACAAAGAATCCGATAAAAATAGACATTTGTCTTTAAAGAGACACGATTAATTGTTCATTGATGGAAGACGAAGATGAAGTTCCTTTGATTGGTTACCAAAATCCTGTTAACGTTTTAATACGTAAATCTATCGCGGAATATTTAGCGGAGAAACGTGTAACAAATGACGTCGACCCCCTTACGAGGGAGGCAGTATTTGGTCACACGAGTGTTCCTAGCGAGCGAATGTAAAGTGGTGCTGGGATTATTTATACCCCTCATCGCAATAGGCTTAAATGCTTAGAAAAAGCTTCAAAACTTTTATTTTTAAAGTATAATAAGCCTTTATTAAAGTTTGATTATTAATTTGTTAGAAATATTATTAAAACATTTAAAGTGTTGATTATTTCGATTAGAAAAGTTGAATAATGGGATATTCTCTTGTGGACATAATTATTTTCAGTTCATTAGCCTTTCCTCCAAATGCACTCTGCTTTTACGAGGAAATCGATAGAGTACCCACTTAGCGTAAAATACCTAGGAGTACAAATTGATCAAAACTTGAATTTTAAGTAACATATCTACCATTTGACTCAAAAAGTAAGATAAGTAAGCTAAAAATAAAATAGTAAACGATGTGTACAAGTCACTTTGCCAGTCTACACTGTCTTACTGTATAACCTCCTAGGGTGGAGCGGCAAAATCACACCTTATAGACCTGGAAAGAGCGCAATGCTTGCCTGTTCAAACCCATCTCAACAATTATATACTAAAAGTGGTATATTGACAGTTAGACAACTTATTATCTTATCAATCCAAAAGCAGCAAAGAGCTGAAAAAGAACGTTATTAAATGGCTCAATAGATTAAACTACGATGAAACTGAAAAAATTGTTAAAACAGAATGTACAGAAATACTACAATAACATAAATAACCAAGTGAGAGTATATTATTATAATTAATAACAAATGTATAATATAGATAGATTATTTCTATTAGTATGAATATTCACAAACTTTAATGAACACATATACCTACACACAACACACAGACAAGGACACATACACTCACAATACCATAAAGATCCCCAATTTCTTAATTTTATTTGAAGTAATACATAGGTAATATAAAGTACCTATATATGTACTGTTGTACCGGTAGGGAGGCCTGGTGATTTGATCATTACAAGCTTAGTAAACTAAGCTTAGTTTCAGACTCCAGTCTCCACCGCACTTGAAGCTTGATTTAAGTACTTCAATATATGTATAGTTATTGTAAATAAGGTCTTAAGTGTAAAGGAGAAAAAATAAATATTATTATTAAAAGTAGATTATAATAAGTTCAAAATGCTATAAAATATATAGGCTGATAAAAGTGTAAAAGAATATGTTTTAGTTTGATTTATGTTAAAAAATGTATATTTATGAAGAAGTCTGATTACGATTAATATAAAAAATATAATTAAAATTGCAAGACTGTTTAAGTTAGAAGGTATAATATACCCGACTGTTTTTATATAAATGACATTAAAATATTATATATATTCTTTTGTTTAATTTTTCTTTTTGTTACTGACTCCTTAACTATATTTTCGGGCGTTCATATTTGCTAAACATTCATTCGCACAAAATTTTGCGAATGCGATTGAAAAAAATACGCGAATATTCGCAAATGCGAATGCGAATATACTTTACATCACTAATAGCTTTTATACATAATCACTAGTTATTAAATATCATGTTATAACTTTATATTATATGAAATTGCTTGTTAATGTGATTAATTCTAAAGATCATTCCACCAGCAACAATTGTAATTTTTTGGTAAATTTTTGTTTCAAAGAATCGCACATCACGCCTGTGACCCATCAGGGTAGGTAGAAACTATGGATCTCCACTTGTTACGATCTTGACATACCTCTCTCGCTTCCCTTACTAGCATTAGTCCTTTCATACACGCTCGTTTATTCTCGGTACTTCTGACCTGGCCCTTCTTTAATACCTCTTCCATCTGGTTAGGATAAGTTCGCATCGGTCGTCCTGTACCAAGAGAATCCTTTACTTTAGAAAAATCGTAAATAATACGAGTATGTATGTACATATATTATTTTCGGTGTGGTCGCAGTTCTAACCTAGCCTAACCGCACTTTAGTTTCAGTTGAACCTACATATTTTGTGAAGTAATGTTTTGGCATTGTGACTGATTCTGGGCCATTTATTAATTTGTCTAAATTGAGTTGACATTTTAAATATTGCCCGGATAGTATGTATATATACGATCCGAATTACAACTTTGGCTGTAATGATCTTTGAAAGTGAGTACAAATTATCGCTTAGTTTGGCATTAAAAAAATGCCGATATCTTAGAGAAAAATATGATAGCATATTCATCCTACGAGATCAGAAGTTTTTGGGGCAACAAGCAGTTTATGTGTATTCCAGACTATCAATTACCTATATGCCAAGTTGGTCGTCGACGGCGACTACGGCGCTCTGTGCCTTTGTCGCAGTATCAAACGCCGCTGATTAATATCGGCGGGTCATTGGGTTGCGGTGAACAACAGTTTATCGTTGCCCTTCAGGGAGTTGCAGTCTCGGGCTCGTGCCCGAGTTATGTTCGACCTCACCGGCCGTAAGTTCTCGCTGGTAGGCCTTGGAGTCCGGTGGTCTGGCGTGCAGCGGCGCTATGGTGCGCAGGTGCAGGTTCGCCAGGGAGGCTTTGTCGGCGCGCGCGAACATTGCGCTCGACAGTCTGCGAATGAAATCGTCGATGTATTCTGTTCTCAGGTCGCGGTGTATCGTCGCGTTTCGTACCATGCGCGGTGCTCCGACGATTGTGCGTAGAACGCGGGATTGTTGGGATTGAAGGCGGCCTCTGTTGGTCCGGCTGGTTAGTGCGTACCATGCGGGGCTACCTATATGCTCAAGCACATGCGAGAGAGAGAGAAAAGATCCATTCATTCGTCCATGCAAACTTTTTTCGTTTATGATATTATCTGACAGTAACAATCCATCCAGTCCAAAGTATTAAAAACTATTTCATATCTTTACATGAGGTAGCCCTCAAAGGTCGCCTGCATCGGTACCTCACCTATTTCTTTATAACCAACAAAGTTTAATTTTCACAATTCAAGATTACAATTCAAAGTAATAACTTAGTTATGTAAGTTGCCTGACACGCAATATGTTCAGTAGTAAACTGAATTACCATTAAAGCAATAATATGGTTAATTCGCCAATTACGAAATTTAATATTGCTATAGCTACCTTTATGCCTTGCTATTATTAAGATTAATATACAGGTGGGTCAATGATTATCTACGATATAAACTAGCTGTCCCGGCAAACATTATTCTGCCATTATTCTAATTATATAAAATTACTGAAGTGACAATGATAATAGGGGTTGGTAATAGAAGGGTGAAAATGTAGTGTTGTGTAGGTGGTTAAAAAAAATTATAAAAAAAATCGGTGAACAGCCCTTATCACTTTCAAATCAGGTTTGAAAAATAGCTAGTAGCCGATTCTAGCTAGTAGTCGAGTTACTGTATATGAATACAAAGTTCATATGAATCGGTCAAGCCCTTCCAGAGAAGTATGGGAACAAACATTGACACGAGAATTTAATAATATAATTTCTTAAAATGCAAAAAAACCTGTACTGCAAGAAACGACATTGGAATTAGAATGACAACTCAACGAATGGAACGCTGATGACGTTGAACTGAGACTGGGGACAGTGACTTGTAATACTTTTAAGACGCCTTTAGTCAGCACCGGCTGATTAAGTTAGATTGCCATAATTAAAAACGTATATCTGAGGTGATTTTTATGAGGACTTGGGTCATCAGGGTCGTTTATATCATAGATTTGTATTTAATTACTTCCTCCTTAAAATATCTTGTATTAATATAAGTAAATATAGAGTGGGTGTCCCCACCCAGGACAAATATGTGTAGTTTAACGATTTTACTGATGCCTGTTGTTGCTAACTTAACTTTAAGCGACCTGTCTCTGAGATATCAAATAAGAGATGTGTGAAATAAATGTATCATATTAAATTATAATTAAACTTGAATTTTTGTGTTTGATCACTTAGATGTATATCC
This sequence comes from Heortia vitessoides, assembly GCA_020976665.1. Lineage (NCBI taxonomy): Eukaryota > Metazoa > Arthropoda > Insecta > Lepidoptera > Crambidae > Heortia > Heortia vitessoides. The sequence continues at coordinate 2,196,062 of JACJUM010005599.1, forward strand.
GACATACCTCAGTGCCTCAAGTCGAAAGCTTTCGAATGTGTGTTACCAGCGATGGACTATGGCATCGAAACGTGGTCTCTTACCATTGGCCAAGTGAAAGTCGCGCTACGGCAATGCTTGGGAATTTCTTTGCGCGATCGAACCAGGAAGGAATGAGGTGATTCGTAACAGAACCAATGTGTAGGTAATCATTGCCCGGCGGATAAGTCAGTTGAAGTGGCAGTGGGCAGGGCATTTGGTACGCAGAACCGATGGCCGACGGAGTCGTAAGATTCTGGAATGGAGACCACGTACTGGCAAGCGCAGCGTAGCGTAGAGCGTCCACTCGCAAGATGGACAGACGATCTGACTAAAACCGCAGGATCGCGCTGGACACAGGCCGCATACAACCGGTCCTATTGGAGATTACTTGGTGAGGCATCTTAAGGCTGTTATGACGATCACTCAATCCTTGGCAGTCCATCGTTTGGTTTGTAAAAATTAAGACTGTTTCCGCGGCGAGGCCTGCTAAAACTAGCGAGTATGAAGGTTGTGACGCTCGCAGAATAATCTGCTTCAACCAAAACTGAAGCCGTGAGGTACCGGCAGAGTAGAATAGTACCTCCCACTGCACCAGGTGTCTTTAAAGGCGACTAAGGTATCAGAACCGACAGTTGGCGGTATATATCCAACAGTGCAGCTAAAATGCACAGGGCGGGGATAGGCAGCAGCATCCCCGTCGCGAAAGCTGTTCAGCCAACACGCTTCCTTTCTTGGAGAGGTCTATGTCCAGCAGTGGACTTTCAATGGCTGGTGTGATGATGATGAACCGAATGCAACCTCGATTGAACACTAGTACGAAATGTGTTATGATTAATCCGACAACTCCAATGTTTCTGATCCATCGATTTTATGAATGGTGTTAATATCGACGCTGCGTTTCGCTATCAAACTATAGATATATCAAAAATTTGTAGGTAGCCCAACACTGCCTCGGTGGGCACTAGACCATCCTGGTTCCACACATCACGGAGTATGATATGATATCTACCATAAATCAATACCAGATTTTTATATTATTTTTTTATAAAATGTTTTATTAAAACAATATACAAGTTCATATTATTTATTTTTGAATGTTCTTATTTAATTCATCTATGTTCTTCCTTGACATGACATACAACTTATTTACAGGTAGGTACATAGAGTTCATAAAGTTACAATAACAGTAATTACATTGTTGTATAATTAATAAAGTAATCATAATTTTAAGTTATTTATTTATATTAGAATACTTCTCACCTCCCATTTTCCCTTACAGGACGACATTTATATTTGCAAATGGTATTTAATAAATGGGTTTACGTAATGCAGGTCTATTTTAATGTGCCATTATCTCAAAGTATCAGACGTATCTTTATTAATTGAACTGCTGCTATCGATTGACTTAAAATGCTGAATAAACTCGACTAAGTTCTTGGTAATCTCCAGGAGATTACTTGGGAAGGCCTATGTCCAGCAGTGGACGTCTTGTGGCTGACATGATGGTGGTGATGAAGTTCTTGGTAGCACAACGGTTGTGCAGTCCCTAACAAGGGACAAATGCAGGTTTGAATCTCGCCACAAGTTTAAATCAATTTTTTTCTAGTTAATCGGCATGTCTTTGATTAAAATAATTCTTTTTTATAATTCGTAATTATATGAGTTACTAACATACGCTATATTTTGACGTGTTGAACTAATTTACTGTGGAATGACATAAATGGTTTGTTTATTAATTTACTTTAGATATAAAGGGAATTAATTATATTATTTAGATATAAAGGGTCTACTATTTTGATCGTCTTGAATTATGTAAAAATAATATTTTATACAAAAAAGGTGTCAATTGGTCATAGACGTCGTTGCCCAAGTTTTACTGCATGAAGTATTAAAATTCAACTGTTTAAAAAGAGATTTGGTAAGCGCTGTCGACGGACGTTTCGCAACCTGACCAAGTTGATGCGGACCTTCATCACCATTCATTACATTTTGTTGCAGGCTGCTCTCTGATGGATCGCGTAATGAACCTACAGTAAACTTAGTTATAAGATCAGTGATGGCAGCCTTAAGATAGGCTGGCTGCATGGTGACAGGTGACATATCATCAACGTAGAGTGAGGAGTGTTATTGTTTTATTTATTATTATTTAAAGTGCCTTTAGTAACGCCTAATTGAATAAAAAATATTTTTTTTTTATTTTCAAAGAGGTCTTACAAGTTTTAAGCCCCATATCCCGGGGTGGGCACTAAACCAGCGCGAGTACCCCCCCCCCCTCCAATATATACCTATTAGATCACATGACAGAAGACAATACACAAAATAGTACATACTAACATAATCAACGAACATCATTTCCTGTGGTCACATTTATTGCACTGTCGTACTCATCGGTTTTCATTTTATCAACAATAATCTGAGATTTTAGACAGTAGCTACAATTCTCTGTGTCAAATATAGAGGAGCATTTCAAGCAATACTTGACATTTTCCTCTCTCGCTACAGTTATAGACTTCGGTTCACAGTCATGGCACAGTTCCTCCTTCTTGACATCACTCTCCCTATCTCTAACACCGTCTTCCCTCTTGCACTTCTTTCTATTCGCGTTCTTACACTTCTTAAAGAAAGAGTTCAGTTTCCCGTCAGGTTTCTCCTCCTTCGTCTCTAGTTTGATCAAATTCTCCACATGGCTCGAGTACTCGGGTATATTTTTGAATCTGTTATCAGTGGGATGTTCATCGACGATCCTATAAATGGTAACAAAGTCCTTTTCACTGTTGATTTGCACTAATTGTTCACTTTCACTCTCAACTTTCACACACTTTACTAGTTTCGGCATAGCACTGCCGTTGCTGTTTGAAATTTCACTATCTTCTGTTATGTATTTAAAATTGGTGTCGGGTATTGTATCAGAGTTCCCAATATCCACAATGCTACCACTATTAACTTCCATGTCAGGCCTTTTGATGAGCGGTGGTAAGTCATTGGGTACTGCTGTTTCAATCACAGTCTCTAATTGCTTATGCATATCTAAATCCATTTCACAACTATAAACACTGGATTCTTTTATGTCAGTTACAATGTTGCAATCTCCGGCCAATTTTTCTGGACAGACATCCTTTATAGGTATTATTATATTTTCTAGATCGTTTAGCATTTCATAATCCACTATGTTCAAGTAGTCCGATAATTCCCCTTCACTCTCGCACCGTTTCCTTTTATGTCTTGCTTCAATATCTGCATCAAATTCTATTTTGACTGGATTACTTTGTGCGGTGACAACAATATCATTCTTATGGAGTTTCTTGTTTCTGATGTTGCCCAATAAATTCTCCAATTTGGTCTGTTTCATCGTGAATTTGTCGTCGCGTTTTTTCACATTGACTACTTTTGCATAATTGTGTTGCTGTGTAATACAGTTGTTGTCGATATCTTTGCGTGGTTTTTTAGATGTTTCTTCGGTAATTTCGGGCAATTTATCTGGTGACTTCTCTCTTGTGAAGATAGCTTCTGTGAATACAAATAAACGAGTGTTATTAAAATATATCAATAAAATTAATTTGACACATCTCATACGTTGGCCTGTCTCTAAGGTAGCTTAAAGCACTCACTTGTGTTACGAATATAACACAATAGAATCAAGTATTTATATTTGTACTGTACAAACAGAGCCGTGAGGTACCGGCAGAGTAGAATAATACAGAGTACCTTAGTCGCCTCCTTCTGTACCGGGTACCGTAAGAGGCGACTAAGGTACTAGAACCGACAGATACACAAAGTGGGGATTGGAAGCAGCATTCCCGTCGCGAAAGCTGCTGCTCTCTGCGATTGCCTACACGCATGCCGTGCGCGGCAATTATGGGCAAAATTCCTACTTTCTTGAGGAGGCCTATTTCCAGCAGTGGACTTCCAATGGCTGTAATAATGATGTAAAAACAGAAATATTTATCATTTAAATGTTTGTCGGATAGGAATCGAACCCGTCGTAACCCCGATCCCCACTGCTAAACCTACCGAGAAAATAGAAATTTGCCCTTAGTCCGCTGATATGAGAGGTTTCAGCGCCGAACATTAAAATTGTATGTTATGAAAATTTGTGTTGGTTCTGCGTCTGGGTGTTATTTATGTATTTAAGTACTGTATTTGCGATTCCGTTGTCTGATATCCGTAACACAAGTGCTTAAGCTACTTATTTGGGAGTCTGATCAATGTATGTGAAGCAAACATTTTTCTACCACTTTTTAGGAAAACGCGTGTGCACTCTTGAACATGAAGAGAGGTGGCAAGGAGAAGTGTAAAGAGGAACTGCATGAAGCAATGTTTTTTTTACAAAACGTAATACAAATTAATTAAATTATGTAACCTTTAAACACTCCTGTTTGAATGACACATTATGTAAACTTAATTGTCTATTAAATGTCAAGGCAAACTATGATGAAAGAGTTTTTACACCATTTAATAATTTATGGTCGAATTACGACCACCGGTCGACCATTACCATATAACTATTAGTAGCTGTATAGATAACCCAACAGGCCGTTGGGATTGCAGTGAAGTACTGGTAAAATAGAATAGTACCTCTCACTGCGCCAGGTGTCGTAAGAGGCGACTAAGGTACCAGAACCGACAGATGGCGGTATATCCATCCGAAACAGTACAGCTCAATTGCACAGGCCGAAGATAAGCAGCAGCATCCCGGTCGCGAAAGCTACGCTCTGCGATTGCCAATACGCTTGCCCAGCGCGGCTATTGTGGGCAGAAAACCTCCTGTCTTGGAGAGGTCTATGTCCAGCAGTGAACTTTTAATGGCTGGTATGATGAACCCAACAGACATGTTCTTATCTGAACTATATATGTTTATCATGAAAATAATATTGGGACTACAAATTGAGATATAAACTATCCTATCCCTCAATTTGGATCAAACTGTACACAGTGAGCAAATATTGATTAAAATAGATTCAGAAGTTTTGAAATGAATCAACAAACAACGTGACAAGAAATTGTTATATACACAGTTTATATAATAAAAATTGCCGGTACCTCCACCAGCACCCGGAGTCGTAAGAGGCGATTGAAGCATTGCAACCGACAGGTATATCCACCCGAAACAGCATAGCTCACAAGCAACTGGGCGGGAATGGGCAGCAGCATTCCCGTCGCGAACCAACTCTGCGATTGCCACGCGCTTGCCCGGTGCGGCAAGTATGAGCAAAAATGCGGTGAACTTTCAATAGCTCATATGACGATGATGATGTTGGAATAAAAATTAAACCATACCTTCTATGTATACTTCATCGGGTTGGTCTTCCCACCACACGGGACTGGGACAGGTCAGGATCTCCATTAAGTCCTCCTCGTCCAAGCTCTCCGTGTCCTCGACTATCCGCACCGCTTCCTCCATACTCAGTTCCGCAAATACTACATTCTGGGAATTCGGTTTATGATGCTGGCACGGCGGACCTGCTTCTGATTTTTGCCCTGGAAAATTTCGAGTTCGCGTTAGATAATTATAAATTCATACAATACCTCATACATTGAACTAACTTCGAGATAAAGCGCTTGTGTTACGGACGTTAGACAACAGAGGAATCAATACCAGCCATTGAAAGTCCACAGCTGGACATGGCCTCCCAAAGAAAGGGGGATTTTTGCCCATAACTGATGCGCTAATAACCGTGATGGCATCGCACAGCGCAGCTTACACGACGGGGATGCTGCTGCCCATCCTTGCCCTGTGCTTTTGAGCTGCATTATTTCGGATGGATATACCGCCATCTGTCGGCTCTGGTGCCTTAGTCGCCTTTTACGACACCTGGACATGGACACAGAAAAAACACAAAAATCCCTACTAATATTATAAATGCGAAAGTAACTCTGTCTGTCTGCCTGTCTGTTACGCTTTCTTGCTTAAACCTCTCAACCGATTTTGATTAAATTTGGCACAGACTATCTTTAAACCCTGAGAAAGTATAGGCTATTTTTTAATTCAAAATAAGGGTTGTAAGGGGTCAAAAGGGGGGGGGTGAAAGATTGCATGGAAGTATCGCTATTTATAGAGCTAGAAACTTGAAACTCATTTTTCAGGCCATTGATTATGGTACCCAAAAAAAATAACTATTCCACGCGGACGAAGTCGCGGGCACAGGTTGTTTATAATAGAATAAATTGGCGCTTGGTAACTCTTGGCGAACAAGATAGGATCACTACCAAATTAATCGATGGCAGAACCGACCAATTGATTTTTGAGAACAAACAATCAGCAATCTCAGTCTTGGTTGGGTTGGCCTGAAGCCCAAACCCTTCACTCCAATAATAATACAGAGATGATCTATGTTTAAAATCCAGACAGCTTTGTTAAGTCCAGTGGAAGGTGCTTGTGAATATATCTGCATAAAGGTGGTACGAAGATGAAAGATTATTTGAGACTAGCTTTGTGCCCGTAGGGATTTTTCTGTATCCCTGAGGAACTATTGATATCCCGAGAAGAAATCTATATCGCCAAATATATAAAATAATAATAATAATATACTCTTTATTGTACACCAATGAAAACAACGCAAGAATATCACAAAAACATGGAATAGTAGGTACAAGAGGCGTCCTTATCGCTAAATACAAACTCTTACAGGCAACCTTTGGATAGAAATAATGTTAAAGCTGGTGGAAGTTTGAGGTGCATTTAGTACATACAAACATAATATTAAACATACATATATACATATAATACACATACATATAAAAGATAAAGTTGCAGAACAAGGAAAGTGACAGAATCAAAAAGGAAAATCAAAGTGACAGATAATACTCTTTCACCATTCTCTTAAAAATAGAAAGAGAACGAGCAGATCTCACTTCAAGGGGGAGCGCATTCCACAAAGGAACAGCTTGAACTGTAAAGGAATTGCTATAGAAGCTTGTGGAATGCAGAGGCATTTTGATTGATAAATTCTCAGACGATCTTAGGGATCTTTCATGGCTGTCCCCGAGGAACACAAAGCGACTTTTAAGATAAGTAGGAGGGAAAGGACAGAACAACAGCTTGTATAGTAAAGAGACGACATGAACGTTCCTGCGAAGTCGAATAGGTAGCCATTAGAGCTTAGTACGAGAGTTGGACACATGATCAAACTTACGTAAACCGAAAATGAATCTTATACAGAAGTTTTGAACACGCTCAAGCTTCTCAAGTTGATTAGGCATCGGCATAATCAAGGACTGGTAGAAGTAGGGATTAAGCAAGCGCTATATATAAATTGTATCCAGATCTGTTGAGCGGTTCCGGCGTGAAAGAGTAAACATACATACATCCTAGCTGAGAGGTACCGGCAGAGTAAAACAGTACCTCCCTCATATGTCCTCCAGGTGTCGTAAGAGGCGACTAAGATACCACAGCTGACAGATGGCGATATCCATCCGCAACAGTGTAGCTCAAATGCACAGAGCGGGGATGGGCAGCAGCATCCCCGTCGCGAAAGCTGCGTAAGATGATTGCCAACACGCTTGCCCAGCGCGGCAATTATAAGCAAAATTCCCCCGTTTCTTGGGGAGATCTATGTCCAGCAGTGGACTTCAAAGGGCTGTAATGTTGATGATCATACATCCATCCATACAAAATTTTAGCGTTTACTGTGTCTGCTGCTGAAAGGATCTTAATGAAATTTGGGTATTGGATAGCTTGAACCCAACCAAGAGACAACCTTACTCTCTCTAACTTTTACCCCGGGAATGTTACTTACCCCGGGACTCTAGGTATAGTGAAATATAATTGTTTATTTTAAGTTGTCAATAAACAAGCATTCGGTCATGTAGAAAGAGCCACCCCAGCCTATACACGCTCGTATTTTCACAAGAGCCACC
>JACJUM010005599.1:2229232-2277308 GCA_020976665.1 Heortia vitessoides
TAGTATTTTCCAAGTTTGCTATTTTATCTCTTTTGGCTTCTTCTGGCAAACTACTGTCTGATGTTGTGACTTTAATAGGAGAGAAATCTTGACTTGTCGATCCACTTACTGATGGAGTAAATGATAACTCACTATCAGACTTGTCTTCAAACAAGGTAGACAATTTCCTCCTTACTGGTCTTGTCATACCTGATGTACTGGGTGCATCCATACTAGTTATTTTAAAAAGTGGTGAAGTGGCAACAGACTTGCTTAATTTTAGTGGTGATGTAGTGCTGTGCCTCACTTTAAAATTAATTTGTGTGGCTCTGCTTCTGTAATGGACAGGTAAAGTTTGGACCGATTTGTATTTCATAGTGGGTACTATATGCACTTGAACTTCCTTATCAGTCTTTTCCAATTTCTCCATGACATCTAGAAACAATAAATATCATAATCTGTAGAAATATTTTTAATGTAAACATATGGTTTATTTTTTCTTAAATTTTCGCGCTTTGAACACATAATTATGTAAATATAAAGGACTTAGCACCCTCACGACACCGCAGTACTCCAGTTTGGCTGAGACCAACTGGCTGGATGCAACTCCATCGAAACACCAGCGTAATAAAATAATTAAAAGGTTCATGCTAAGTCCTGTATATTTACATCATTATTATATGGTTTGTTACAATATTTAAGCAATTTGATAAATACTGCAATGTGATAAATGCTGAACTTACATGAAGTAAATAAAGTGCTCTCCGCTGTTTGGTTGGGATTTACAGAGTCTGCTTGATAAGATGTAGATGGTAGGACTTCTTGTCCCTCTTCTAAAACTGAAATTACAAAAATATAAGTTCTGAACTAAATATATTGCCTATTTTGTGATAATATATTGTAAAGCCTTTGTTACAACAACTGTGATCAAAAGATACTTACATGGTGTTGCTAAAGCAGGCGGTACACTTGCGGCAGTGCTCTCCACTTCCTTACTAGCACTTGCAATGGGTATGTGACTGAACTTAGATGGAACAGAGTTTAATTTCATTCTTATCTTCTTTACTGAGCCCATTAATTTGTACTGCATGTAGTTCTCCATATCTTGTTGCAGCTAAAAACATGCAAATAATTATTGTAGTCTAAATAATAATGAAGATACCCCACAACTGTTCAGAAGAAATAACTCAATGTCCCTGTTATATAGTGATAAATACTTACAAAATTCATAATAAAAAACTTGATCATTTTGTTTTAAAATGTACTTACATCGAAATGATCCTCACAAATATATAAATGAGATTTTTCAGAGTATTTTGTAGGATCTTGTCCCGCGAGTTCTAACCAAACATATCTCACAGAAACATCGTTCGGAATAGTAATAAATAACTTTTCTGGAGTCTTCAATGTCGAATTCTTACAATTTAACGCAACACACCAACGATACGGGTTATAGAAACTCATCTTTTTATATAAATAAAAACAACTCAACAAAGCCGACAAACTCAATATCGTGTCAATGACAAATGTCAATTTGAGGTTACAATATTTTAGTACTATGACGTCACCAAAATGGCGGATGGTGTTTTGGCGCGTATATTTTACGACAAATTTTTAATATTTTTTTTTCGGCATAAATCGGTCATATTTTGCTGAAATAAAAATTATAATGAATTATCAGATATATACGAACATTTAAAAAAAAATGAAGAAATTGGAGAATAGCCTATTACATTATTTCTAGCAAAGAACACACAAAAAATGTGCAATCTAATGTTGAAAATTTCAGGGATTGCAGTGAAAATCTCAATAAAATATCGCATAATACATCAGTATCAAGAGAAGAATGAAGAAATTTTTCCAATTCCTATCTTCCTCTCACGAACGTAATCTCCGTTCTCCTAATACTCTCTCGCTCTTAACTCCTTCTCATCACTCTAGTTTTTTGACAAACCCTTTTACAGTGACAGCTTTTGAATGAGTTTCCATTAAATATTAAGCAATCCCCAAACAAATCTATCCCCTTCTCTAACTTTATAATCCTATTTTTGATGTACGTTATTATATATATACATATATATCATATTATATATGTATTTATTGTGTTTATTTATGTAAATATAAATGTTAACTATTTTGTAAACATATTGTCTGCTCCACTCTATATATATTTTTTGTTTCGTGTAATGCTTGACCGGGAGATAGTGCCAACTGGCATTAAATCCGCCATTTGTACATTCTGTAACATTTTGTGCAATAACTTCAATAAATAAATAAAACCATATGGTTATATATAATATAATGTGACTTTATAGTTATTTAATTCTAAATAGGTCTTATCAATAATAAATTAAAAAAAAAGATTATATTTCAAAACATTTCTTCACAACAGTATTAATTAATCAAAGTACTAGTAAGGTAATTATGACAATAAAAAAAATAAATAAAAAGGAATACATAATATAAAACAATATGTTTGATATATACATAATAGAGCATCAATAGTCCTTAAGAATCTTTCAAAACTATAGTTTAAAAACTTCAATAATGAACCAACGTCTAACAAACTCTACAAAAAGGTGACATAGGAGAGGATATATTACAGTACATTGTGAATATTTTCGGCCTGCATTGGTTGTGTCTAACATTAATGTTTGTGCTGCAATAAGTTAGGGTTGTTCAAGTCTGTGTGAATAATATTGTGGAGATGAATTAGATGTGGGACTGTTATAAAGGGATGTATTTAAATAGTTAAGGCTTGAACTGTTAAATTATATCTTTGTATGACTTGTCTTTTTATTCTACCACATTGCATTTGCAACATGACATCAGCCTTTGGATGTTCATTGATGGATTCTCTCCAGGCAAGGGGGAATTTCACCCATTATTGCTGTGCTGCACAAGTATGGTGGCAATTGCATATAGCAGCTTTTCAACGGGGATGCTGCTGACAATCCCTGCCCTGTGTATTTGTGCATTGTATCAGAAGGATATACCTCCATCTGTTGGTTTTGAAACCTAACTTCCCTCTGCCAACATCTGGTACAGGGGGAGGTACTATTCTACTCAGCCGGGACCTCACATTTGCATATATTAGGATTAAATTATTTTCTAACATACACCTATAATTAAAAATAAAATTACAAGTGTTATTATTGAAAAAATATTTCTTTGTCTGGTCAATATAAAAAGTTTATAAAATAAAGCAATTTAGGAAACAATAATTTCGTGAATATGCAATATCACTCAGATCATTAACAGTCAACAAACATAATATAGATCATTTTTAACACTTCAGCTTAGTATGATTTCTTACTTATGGGACAATCTAGGTGAACATATCATAAACAGGTAGAAAAGGTATTAAAGCTGGGCTAGGTTAGAAGTACCAAGAATAAACAAGCGTGTATGAAAGGACTAATGCAAGTAAGGGAAGTGAAAGAGGTATGCCAAGTTCGTAACAAGTGGAAATTCAGTCTCTACCAAACCTTATGGGACATAGATGTGATGAATGTGTGTATGTATTGGCTAATATCTAAACTACACAAAGGTTTAATCTAGTCTAGTTACTTCAGTTAGTATGTACTACAAGTATGTATTTATATATAGTATTATTTATAAAATGTAGAGAGCCACATCTAAAGATGGGTGACACAGATGTTTGAAAGACTTATTTTATTGCTTCAAATGCACTAACATCCCAGCAGCTCTTTGCGATTTCACCAGCATAGTTCCTTTCCTGTGAGAATGTGGGGACATAAGATAGTTTTCTGCTAGTTGTTGATAATGTAACATCATATTACTTTATTTTTTTTAAGACCTTAAAATAGGATCAGTGGTTTTTAAGTATATTTGTTACAAACATACAAAAACTGGTTTATATAACTTAATTTCAGGTAAGGATTTAAATAAAAATATATACATAACATAGCCTAAATCTAGTTTTTTATTCTTTATATTTGTAAATATTTTCTATATATGATAATGTAGATATAATTTTCTTAGACTAATTAGATGACTTTTATGGATAATTTAAGTATTTTTATCTATCTAAAATATAATTTAATTAAAATAAAGTTAAATAATATAGATATAATTGCTATGTTATATTTAACCTTTTTAACTAATTTTAAATTCTAAATTAAAGATTTTCTGCATAATAAAGTGCACTTTAGAGACATCTTGTAAAAATATCAATAATAATACCTACAAGGTAATTATTTATAGAATTTATTTATATGTACAATTGATAACTTTCATTGGTATAACCTGTATAATTTTGTTTACCAGGTAAAATAAATAAAGAGATATACCATGACAGATAACTGAATAAAAACATGATAAAATAGAAACAACAGTTAAAAACCCAAACAAAATAAAAATATTTTCGTTAGTACCTAATTATTTCACGAAATGTATTCATGTAAAAAATATATATATACAGATTTCAGACAATTTTCGTATATTAGAGAGGACAAAAGATTTATAGATTATAGATTTATATTACCCTATCATTTTATATCTGCGATAAACGTGTTTGACGGTAGGAACAGAATAAGTTAGGTAACTTACAGGTATCTGAAATTCCGTATACTACCTACATACAAGTTTCATTTTCTCCGCACAAAATGGTGTAAGATTCACCTACCTTCACTTCCGCGTAGACAGAATTTTCACCCTCGTAATCTCGCGGCACGAGTTTACATTTCCGGGGCCTCTTTGATCTCTCTTCAGACATTTTATTAATGAGTAAACATAAGATAAACTCACTTAACAAATAACTTTTTAACTATGCCCATTTCTATTAGGGTACTTTGAATTCCTTTGAAAGACTCGACGCTTACATGCCAGTATAATGGTTACAAATTTAAGATACGGTACATGGACGCTATACTAATAAGAAATCTTTGTCACACTTCCATGGAGTTGTATGAAATTAACGCGCTACTATAGCGCCATTACATTTTCATTGACTTACTGCATTTGGTCGGATATCCATTGACTGAAATACGGTACAATGTAAGAGGAAGCGCTACATGCATGTTTGTCGGGTAGTTCGTAGCTTTTAAAGGCAAAATTACATGATTAAAAGAAGTAATTGTTTTTTGTTTTTTTTTATTGACATGCTTAAGTTTATATTACAATTGAACTTTTAAATATAAAACTTACAAATTATTTTTATGTTTACTGATGAAGGTAGAACCTTTTGTAAGGTAAATGATGTATAATAATAAATAATTACTCTGAATACATGCAGATAGACTGCGATGAGTTTGATTTTATTACTGATGTACCTATACTTGACTGAGATTATTTATAATTACTAGTTTTATATTTATCAAAAAGTACTAAATTTGAATTCTTTAAATATAGTTTATCCAAGATGCTTACAAAGTATTTAATGGTGTATAAACTGCTAATTTAACTATAGTATATCTGTACTATTACCGCAGTTTAGTTCGCGAATAAGTCGTATTACGATAACTTCTACATACAGCGTTCATGAATTTTGCAAAAGTTTATCGGTCGGTAAAAGTTACGTAATTAAGTTGTATTTTGGGAGTCTTTACTATCATGATAGGAACACAGTTATAGTTACAAGGAATATTTCAGAAAAGTTTCAAAGCTAATATACATGATGAAAATGTTTTGTTTATGATAATATTTGCTTGTGTAATCTAAGCTATTGATAGTTTTACATCGTCAATTTGTTTTTCGTTTAAAATGACTATAAATAAAACTTATATGTCTAGGTAATTAACCAAAATAAAGATAGCTACCATTTATAGTAAAAAGTATCAATTCACAGAAAATAAATAAAGTATCAGTTTTCAAACGCTACTTTTTCATCTATTACTGACATTAATTTGACAGTAAGAATCTAGCGAATCGTAACGAATTAATTTAGTTGGATTTACTGTGCAATACTATAGACTACTTATCCATTATTTCGGAAAAAATGTTTCGCTCGAAATGGGAATTCTTCAGAATGCCCAGATACAAAGAGAATACAGTTGTCAAACGGCAATACGATTGCGATCTATGCGAAGACGGCGGTTGGTCTTCTGAAACGGATCTGGAGATTCATAGGCGAGGAAAACATCTGCGTCGGCTGTATGCTATAGCTGCCAGTCACAATAAAGGAAAACCTGTGTGTTTGGTAAGCAAAAAAGGATTTAAAATATTCTTAATTTTTTAGTACGTTTAGCTTTTTAATTTAAAAACTGTTGTAAAAGATAAATGAATACAAATAATAACTCAAACAAAGCCCTGTATCGAATATAAGTGGCTCAACCATTGGTGTCTTAGTTAAGTTGTGCAGCAGCAGCAGCAGCATATCAACCATTGGAAGTCCACTAATGGATATAGGCCTAGAGCCTCTGCCACCTTTAAGAAAGGTGGAATTTAGCCGTTAATTGCAGTGCTGGGCAAGTATGTTGGCATCAAAGAATCACAAAAATAAAACACTGGTACCTCAGTTACTTTAATTCTACTCTGTCTGTACCAGGCATTTAAGAGGCCATCGAGATATATGATTTGGCAGAAGGTTCTTCATATTCTCTTACTTACTACTCTCTGTACTCTCTTTAGTATCATATACAGTGAAGTCTAGATGCAACTGGGTAGTGTTGGACAGATTCGGACACAAAGCTTTGCTCTGTGATTGCCACCACTCAGTCACTCCTTTGGAGAGGCTTTTTTCTAGCAGTAGACATTACGCGGCTGCTTTGATTATGATAATATTTGTGAGAAATGATATCATCTATATTTTACTATTGTTATATTTTGACCTGATTCTGGGATAAGTAACTTAAAGCACTTGTATTACAGACATCAGACAACAGAGGAATCACAAATATCCATAAATACATATATTTAACACCCAGACATAGAACAAACATAAATATTTGTCCTGGGTGGGGATCTAATCCACAACCTTTGACACAACAAGACAGGATCACTACCATTTACACCACCAGGCATGTCAAAATATCTATCTTTTCAATGTTTTATACTTAATGAGTTCCATTCCATAGTGGTTGCCTGGTAGTTAAAATTCAACCATAATTCATTCAATTTAGTTAAAACTCTAATATCATTTTAGTCAGTATCCTTCAAACAATACTGTGTGTTATAGGTATTTTTATGAATTTCATGTATTTATGGTATATTTTGTATGTAAGAAATAACTTATTAATATATTTAACAAGAGTTTATGAAAGGACTAATGCAAGTAAGGGAAGCAACAGAAGTGTGCCTAGATTGTAGCAAGTAAAGTTGCATTGTCTTTGCCTACCCAGATGGGACACAGGCATGATGTATGTATGTATATATCTCATTAATTTTAATTTATTTCAGACTTGTATAACTCGATTGAAAACCATTAGTGACCTAGTCAAACATATCAAGACCGAACATCTGTTCAGCTCCGAAAATGCCATCAAAATAGAAAGAGAAATATTCATTTGTAATGATTGCCACCAGATATTCTTCAACAAGTCACACCTGGCCGTTCACATAGCAAACAAACATACAAAAATCAAATATGTAGATTGTCCTGTGTGTCCAAAAGTAATGAAACTACGTAACATATTCGGTCACCTGCTCCTTCATCAAATGAAGTCTGTATCATGCTGTCCAATATGTTTGGTGAAATGTGTGAACAGGGCTGCTGTGAGGGAGCACTTGAAGATACACCAGAAATCCTGCCAATGCCTGTGTGGTTACAAGACTAGCCAAGAAGAGAACTTGAGCATTCACATGGACAAATGTAGCAAATTGAAAAAAGATGACACAGTCCCTGATACTTGGAAAGTTTGTAAGCAATATTTTTACAGACCAAAGAGTAAAGACGACTTTGTGTATCCTTTAACATGGTCTGGTGTGCATGGTGTTAGTATTTGGAATAAGGTGTACATATGCCTTTTTTGTAGACAAATCTGCTTGTCTCGTCTGAAAGCTACACAACACCTGAAGTATCATGGACATGCTGTGTCTACGGCTACCAAGAAGCTTTACATATGTTCATGTGGCGAAGAGTTCTTCAATTCAGTTCTTTTAAAACATCATATTTTTAAACTAAAAGAAACACACCGGATATTGAGTGAGTATGAAGTTAAGCTAATATTACGCAAATGTTTGTATAGATGCATGTATTGATGTACGGCTGAAGTGATCTAGATAAAATTAAGTTCTGAGATTAAGAATTATGTGCAGTCTAGTTGTTCTTGTGGGAAATATCTTGCTTTTTCACAGTTTAACGAGTGAAAAATCTTCTTCCCGGAATAACGATCCCGCTTACAAAGTTGCGGGCCGAAGCGAATAAACAATAATAATAATAATTTTGTACATTTTATCATCATTATAATTAGTAGTCCACTGCTGGGCATAGGTCTCCCCAAGAAAAGGGGAATTTTGACCTTAATTGCCACACTGAACAAGAGTAGGCAATCGCAGAGCGCAGCTTTCGCGAGGGGATGCTGCTGTCTATCACCACCCTATACATTTGTGCTATGTATGTATGTATGAGCTTATGTTTTTACCGCCATCTGTCAGATCTGGTACCTCAGTCGCTTCTTACGATACCTGGTACAGGGGGAGGTACCATTCTACTCTGCCGGTACTTCGACCAACATTTTTTGCTGGGGCATTTTTTTACAAATGAAATAATCACTATGTAGTATAAAGTGAAATCGTTTTCCGCTGTCTGTTTGACCCTATGTTGCTATGATCTTTATATATTTAGATAAATAGAGTGATTCAAGAGGAAGGTTTGTATGTATAATACATGCATAATATAGTAGAGATATACTGATAATTTTAGAGGTTTCCAATATGATGTCACAAATAAACACATTTTTTGCGATTGCATTGCAAACGTTGGCTGTACCCGTCGAGATAGACGAAAATACTCCGCGATGGTATATGTCCATCTCTTATGGATAACCCATCATTAACCATTTTTTATCCTCGTTGCACTCGTGCGAAGCCGGGGCGGGTCGCTAGTATAATCATATTCACACAACGACATCATACAAAGGTCGACTGCATTAGTACCTCATTCTCACATATTTCTACCGCCAAATAGCAGTATTCGAAATGCTGTGTTCCGGTTTGAAAGGTGAGCAGAGGCAGTGAAATTACTGGGTATATCATCATCATCACATGAGCCGCAGAAAGTTCACTCCTAGTCATAGGCCTCCCCAAGAAAGGGGAAATGTTACCAGTTATTTCCGCGCTGGGCAGGCGTCGTGGCAATCGCAGAATAGCTTCGTGACAAGGATGCTGCTGCCCATTTCCGCTCAGTGCATTTGGGTGACACCGTTTCGAATGGATATACTGCCATCGGTTGGTTCCGTTACCTTAGTCGCCTCTTAAGACACCCGGTTAAAAGTATACTGGTACCCCTCGGCAAACTAGGTGACATTATATCTTCAAGTCACAAGGTTGACAACGCGCTAATGGTATCCTCGTGAAATATTACAAGGATATCATTAAAATTAAAAAATAATATCTTTGTTATTCCTTCACAGGTGAAAAAGAAATCCAAGAGTTGAAGAATCGCCAGACTGATGAAGCAGACCAAATAGAACCCGTCTTGGACAGGAACATAGATATATTGGATGGAGCCAGTAACTCTAGTTATAATCCGTTGACATCTGTAGTTGTGATAGAATTACCAATGTCACCGGTTTGATAGGACAGGACGATTTGGACATGATCCAAACCACATTGTCAAGTTAATATGGAGATCGACTGCGCTGTAACGCCAATAGATGGCGTTAGTGACGTCTTAAATGTCATCTGAATCGCTCGACGCGATACAAATCCTGAATCATCATGTTCGTTTCGTTTCGTTCAAACGACATAGGCCTACCCGAGGGGAATTTTGCCTATAATTTGCCTATTACGTGAGGTAGACCTCTTATTGACGTCGTTTGCATTGGTACCTCACTCTCTATTTATATGTATATATATAATACTAATAATAAATATATAATCAACGCAGGGCCTAAACTATAAGGTTTAGAAACTTGAAATATTGGACAGGGGTTCCTTTTATAACGTAGAGGAGCACTAAGAACGGGTTTTTGAAAGTTCACCCCCCAAGGGGGGGAAACCGGAGTGCAAAGTTAGTATGAAATTATTGCTGTTTTTAAGCTATTTAAATTTACATTCAGTATTAAAGTTTTTTATTGAAAGTCATGAAAAACATGTAAAATTTTTTTTTTGAAAATCATCCCTTCAGGGAGTAAATAAGGGTTGTAACATTAGTATGACAGTTCTATAACTAAACGCTGGTGAAAAGGCGGGAAGCTGCTGGTCATTTATAATATGATATAATAAAATGGAGTCGCTTCCGCTGTCTGTTTGAATTTTTTAAACTTATCAACGGATTTTAATGAAGTTTCAGCAATAGATACAATGATTTAAAATACAGACATCAGACAACAGAGTAATCACAATATACGTTCTTGATTGCGTATATTCAACAACCAGGCACAGAACGAATATGATCATATACTCGTAATTATTATTGTTTGTTGTCAAAAAAACTTGCTAATAAAGTCCTCTAAAGAAGCATTTGAATACCTTCACCTTCATTTTGAATTATAATGCATCACCAACATTATAGCAGCCGCAGAACATTAATGCTGGACATAAACCTCCTTAAGGGAGGATTTTGCCGCGCAGGGCAATCTTTGTAGCAAAATAGTCTAAAAAGTCAGCCGTCTCTTACGACACCTAGTACAGATGGAGGTTTCTCAATTGCCCTCCAATATGCAAGGTAAACAAAGGACACGATTATATGTTCAAAAGTCTGCAAGACCCCTAGCTGCTGTCTCTTGTTGGTTAGATTCTTCGGTAGTTTATCAACCGAGCGGTATTTCAATGTCGGAGGTAGATGACAGAGACGATTCTCACTATGGAAGTCAAGAAGACACATTTTCCGCCGGTTCTGGTACCTAAGTGGCCTTTTCGACACCTGGTACAGGGCGAGGTGCTATTCTGCTCTGCCGGTACCTCACGGCCATTAATAAAGTGGGTTTAGGATTTATAATTCACAATGGGATTCTTTCTGTTATCGTGGGGTAGAGAATAGTAGCTCCCCCAATACCAGGTGTAGTAAGAGGTGTAGATTAACAGAACCGACAGATGGCGGTATATCCATGCAAAAAAGTCAAGCAGCTTCCCCGTCGCGAAAGCTGCCCTCTGCAATTGCCAACATGCTTGCTCAGCGCGGCAATTATAGGCAACATACCCCTATTTCTTGAGGCCTATGTTCAACAGTAGACTTTTAAAGGCTGGTATGGTGATGATGATGATGTATTATAGGCTGATATGATGAGCGTACACTTTCCCTAAGTAGTAGACGAATGTGTCTTCCTGATCTACCTCTTTGTCAACACGCTTGCCTAGCGCGGCAATGTGGGCAGAATTCCCACTTTCAAGGGGATGTCCAGCAGACTTCCAATGTCTGTTCTGGGTGGATATACGGTAAACTGTCGGTTTCGGTGATACTGTCCAGTTTATTAATATGAAAGCCTATGTCCAGCAATGGACGTCCTACGGTCGAAGAAATGTAGTACTCATATGTTTTTAATGTCTTTTTTTCAATATAAATATTGAAACATTTTATTTGAAATTAAGTTTAATTTATATTATACATTTTACATAAATAAATTATACACGTTAATCTTTTTGTGAATGTGAATACAAATTATTGTTATTTATTAATTAGTTAGGTTAATTTAGGTTTGTCTGTGTAAAATCTATATAATCGTTATAATTCTCACAACATCTCATACATCGACCCGAGTCCGTGACAAGTCGCTTAAAGCACACATGATAATGACATCAGACAGAGGAAATAATAAATAGAATACTCGAACACATACATTTTACACCCAGACACAGAACAAACGCAAATATCATTATATAAATGTGTCCCGGGTGGGGATCAAACTCGACAAATTCGGGCGGCTTAATATTTTGATTAGTTGCAAAGTTAATTCTAGGTGCCTATAAGAACAGGCTAGACCTAGTTTAGGTACCTAAGTATCTAAATGTATTTTAGTTTAAGTTACCTTTTGTTGTTGAATAAAGTTATTATTATTATTAATTATTATGTAATATCTTTAACCGTTATTACTCATTGTCCCTTGTTAATGTATATACATACATACATATATATGTGTATATATATTATTGTTTATCTGTGCTTGTAAATATACTTTTAATAGAAATGAATGCAGTTTTTATATAAAAACGTCGTTTTTTTTAATCCTTTCGATTGTTTTATGTCGGGTTCAACCTAATGATGGACGCAGGCGAGGCCGCTTATTTATAAGCAAACCTATTGTTCCGCAAGATTCGCTAGAACGCCGGATCGCGGAGTAATACTCTATGGGCAGGGAAAGCGCGGTGTGCTGCACTTCGGATATGATAATGCACTCTTGACATCTCATTCGTTGACCCCGACACTGTGTCAAGCCAAAATAAAGTCCAAGACGAATATGTATGCTTAATTCACCACTAGGTGTGCCCGCGACTTTGCCCGCGTGGAATTGTGACTTTGGGCAGCATATTTTCTTTCGAACTACAAATATCTACGCAGCGCACGCAATCAACGTAAATTTTTCGCCCGTTTTTTCCACATTTTCAATCAATGCTCCGCTCCTTTCGGACGTAAGCCTAAGTTACTACTTATTACGTAAACTGTCTGCCAGTGGAAGTCCCATGCAAATCGGTCCAGCCGTTCCAGAGATTAGCTGGAACAAACAGACAGATTGTAAAAAAATAATTTTTGTATTTGTACCGTAAATACATTCACATGCATCTAGTAGAAAGCAGTTATTTTAATATTACAAACAGACACTCTAATTTTATTTATAAATGTATAGATTACAAGCAATTCTAAATAGTCCATAAAATAATAATGATATAAAAGAATTACAGATGACCCTGATGACCCAAGGGATCATAAGTCATCTAACACATAGATAATTTCATTAGACCCTTTGCCTTAAACTAGCCTGCCGGCACCAGACGAGTCTTAAAACTAAGTTTACTGCAGGATCATAGCGCTAACCACCAGAAAGGAACCTGCAAGAGAAACTGGTGGGGATGAAGGTTCTACTAACACCACCTATGTAGTAGTTGGCGTTAATGAAACCGGCGTCAGCGCTCACAGACCATTGTCTTTAAGCTAATGGATGAAACAATTCAAATAAATAAATTCCCACAACATCTTGTACATTAACTTGATCCCGTGATAAGTCGCTTAAAACTCGTGTTAAGGATTACACGTGTTAAGGACAACAGAGGAATTACTAATATATATAACACCCGAGCACGGAAAAAATATAAATATCATCGTATAAATATCTGGATGGGGACCGAATCCACGACCATTGGCGCAAAAGACAGGATCAATACCATCTGCACCATTGGGGCCCGTCAAAAATACCTATAGTAATATAAGGAAATACCTGTAATGCCTAAAATTTTTTTTTTATATTTGAAACACAAGCGTATGGTCCGCTTCATGATGACCGCGGCCTATAGATGCTCGTGTCGTAAAAAAATATCACTAGCGTATCGCTAACCTGGTGAACTGAAGATATGATGTCACATTGTCACATAATTTCACTCACCCTACAAACCAGAACACAGCAATGCGAACATTTTTGTTTGGCGATAGAAATACGTGAGGGTGAGGTACTAATGCAAACGACCTATCATCATATTAGGTATAGAAAGTTTGTTGGATATAGACCTCGCCTAGATAGGGGGACCTTAGCCCATAATTGCCGCGTTGGGCAGGCGTGGTGACAATCACAGAGCGCAACTTCACGATGAGGATGCTGCTTCCCATCCCCACTCTATAGTATTTAGGCTGCCTTATTTCGGATGGTGTCGTAAGAGGCGACTTAGGTACCAGAACTGACAGATGGCGGTTAATCCATCCGCAACAGTGAAGCTCAAATGCACAAGGCGGGGATGAGCAGCAGCATCCCCGTTTCGAAAGCACGCTTGCTGAGTGCGGCAATTAAGGGCAAAAATCCTCTTTTCTTGGAGAGGCCTATGTCCAGCAGTAGAAGTTCAATGGATGGTATGATGATGATGATTTCGGATGGATATACCGCCATCCGTCGGTTCTAGTATCATAGTCGCTATGTACGACATTCAGTATAGAGAGAGGTTCTATTGTACTCCATCGGTACCCCACGGCTCACAGGCAGATACTTGTCATGGGTGGGGATGGATCGACCCTTAGCGCACAAAATAATTAAACATTAAGTACTTATTCATGCCGTGAGGTACCCGCATTAACAAATGAAAAGCAAGTGGTACAGGAGGTCCATTTATTTTTGCTCTCTTAAAACGCACTAATAAAGTTCTTGAATGTTCTACCAACTTCTATTGAGTTCATTAAAATTCTGGAATGGTAAATTAATAATTAAATAGCATGCATCATCTCATATATTGATCTGATTTAGAAAAAAGTCACTTAAAATACTTGTGTTACGGACATCAGAAAACACAGGAATAACCAATATCAATTTAACATATTGACACAGAACAAATACAATTATTGATTATATAAATATTTGTCCTGATGGCACCATCGGGTCTGCCAGAGGCCACACTAGTGCGGTCTAGGTGTATGTATGTTCTAAACACGCAAAATTGTAGTCACTGACACCAGACAATCGTGGCCACACAAGCCGCGATTGTATGGTGACAGCGAGGATGCCTGAATGAGGCATTAACATGTGTGATGCTATCTGGCAATTAACAAACCAATCGCCGGTAAAGAAAAAAAAGAGAATTAAAACCATTTCTCCAGTATGTTTTTTTTATTTGTTTTATCAGGTGATTATAAAATGATATAGGCGCTACAACATTATCGTGTTAATTATTTTCATTTTATTGTCAGCACAATGAAAACATTGAAGAGAATGTCTACTGTGTAAACAGAGCTAGAGTGCTTGTTGACAATAATTAAAATAAATAAACAACGTATCAATAAACAATATAGAGTTGGTATTAGAGAGAAAGGAATATTCACCGTAATGCCAAATTTTTATTCTATTTACATTGGTAGTACTTATCTATTATCTATATTTGTACTTGTCTATGTTAGTCTGCAAAACTGTTTTTTTGTAATGTATAAGATAAATTTTTAGTTAGCACATTTTTTTAAATTTAACATTTTTATAATATACTAGCGGACACGACAGACTTCGTAAATAACCTAGATACCGACTGCAGCGCTATCTAAATTCCAGGCTTCCACTTGAATGCATTCACTAAAAATACTTAAAATCGATCCAGCCAGTTGTGATATGATAAATAACCTAGATACCGAATGCAGCGCTATCTGCTGGGCTGATTTGTGAATCTAAATCATTCAGGGCGCCACCACTAACGCATACAAAAAGTTCGTTTTAGTCGGACCGATTTAAATGATTTTTTTATGCGAGTTCAGTGACATACCAGCACATGTAGGTAAAGTAGAATTATGTATATAAAGATAGTGTTATAAAAATTTGGAAAACAAGTGAAGGCCTGCGTCACGATCACAAAAACGTCGTAAGTGTGTCGTCAAAATTGTGACCTGTTGAATTATGTCACATTACCCAGTGATTTAAGTCTATAGTGTAGGTACCAATGCAGACGACCTCTATGAAAGGTCTACTTCTAGTCAAGGCAAATTATAGTTGGCGTTCTACGACTGTAACTATGATAATAAGATTATATAGGTATATAATGAGATAAGGAGCAGAGTATTTATAGTATAGCAGTGGTTGTCACGAAACACAAGCCACTCCGTCTTGTTCAGTAATTACTGGTATCAGCTTGAATGAGTTGATGAGTAGGAAGTGATTACAGTGCGCCAAGATTACCACTCTATCGTGTGTTGTCCGCTGATCGCGTTGATCATGACACGTTGCTGCCCATTAGGAACAGTGCAAAGTCCTGCCTAGCTATGGCCTTAATGACGGAGTGCGGTGTGCAGGTGTGCCACGCAGGAGTTGTGATGTTTTTGTGTGGCAGTTACCAAGTAACAGGAACCTCTTTGCGTTAAGGTTGGAACTGCGCGGGACGCACTGCAGTAGACTGCTGCAACTCAAAGTCAGGGTTACCACTTAAGCGAATGGCCGGCTAAAAAAGGGAAGATCTTCCGCGGCGTTGGTCGAGTTCAGAACTATTGTATATTTTTTATTGTTCAGACATTGAATTGAATTGAAAACTCCCCCGACAGTTGTTTGTTGTGTTCGTATGTAAAGCGTCGGGTGAACTTTAGAAGCGCGATGCAGATTCTGTGACGTGATTGTTTAAATTTGGCTGTCGTGATATCACAAAAACTAAATGTGTTGGTAGCGCTGTCAAATATACAACTCATCATGATGATGACTCCTTGAAATGGTGATCCTTCGAAAAACGATTCTTGTTTATCTTTTAAAATTAAAGAGCCGGGCATCGCCACGTGGTTTGTTTCAAGCAAAAAGTGCGTCCAAAAGGGTTCGCTATGTTATGATTGGAAGCCCTTTGTATTTGATTTGTTGTCTCTCTGTTTAAACATCAAACATTATTTTATTGTTTCCCATAAATCAACATCGTATAACCTATAGACATAATGGTTATATTCATTTGCATATTTCCTTTTTAATTAGTTTCACTTGCACCATTGTAAATAAAAAAAAAAAGTGTTTTATGCGCGACAAGGCATTATATAAAAAGGCTTTGAATTCTTTTAGTTAGACGTCTTTATTTTCTATACACATCTAGTTTAGTAACATAAAAATAAAATATTCGTATTAACGATTAAAAAAAATATATAGAAAATGAAAATCGTGCTCGGCCTACTATTGCTGGTAAGTTCTATTATTTTAGGTTTCGGGGATCTCGAAACTTTTTGGTCTAAGCAAAAATAGAAAAAAGGCAAAAAGCCACACATCCAAAGCGGTTATTATTTTGGGGATAGGTCAGTTGTTAAATTAAAAAAAGTTACAAACTTTGACATCATAGACAAAAGACAATACAATTGCGCGCCAATAAAATGGCGACTTGTAAATATTAATTTAAGTATGATTAATGGTATTTCTTTGTCTGTACTTATTCAAATTTGTTTTATGATATTCTATAACATTATATAAGCTGAAGCATCAAGCATTCAAGCTCAAATAATAAAATTTAAATCACAAAGAGCGATTAATAGATCTGAATCAACTTATAGAAAAATGCATTCATGAGAATAAATGTATGTTCCGATTTGCATTGCAAGCTCTACAGTGTACCATTGGACAAGGTGTCATCAATTCAGTATACTGCGACGCCCTGCTCAATTGCACAGGGCGGTGATGGGCAGCAGCGTCCCCTTCGCGAAAGCTGCGCTCTGCGATTGCCAACACGCTTGCCCAGCGCGGCAATTATGGGCAAAAATCTCTATTTCTCGGGAAGGCCTAAGTCCAGTAGTAAATTTCCAATGACTGATACGATTTGAGGCTATGTATTTTAAGCTAGAGAAAGAAATGGAAATATTAAAAATTAATCCCTACTAATATTATAAATGCAAAAGTAACTCTGTCTGTCTGTCTGTCTGTTACGCTTTCCCGCTCCAACCTTTCAATCAATTTTGATGAAATTTGGCATAGACAATCTTTAGAGTTTGAGAAAGGACATAGGCTACTTTTTTATTCGAAATAAGGATTGTAAGGGGTCGAAAGGGGGGATGAAAAGTTGTATGGAAGTATCGCTATTTTTAGAGCTAGGAACTAGAAACTTATTTTTCAAGCCATTGATTTGATATAAATAAACATGACATTCAAAGTTTATATAAGATAAGGTATGGTACCCAAAAAAATTATTCCACGCGGACGAAGTCGCGGGCACAGCTAGTAATAAATAAAAAATAGTGTAAGTAGTAAGTTTAACTATCAAAACCTGACAACATCTTTTGTCATTCTTGAAATCTTGAAAATCAGTGACCGAAACCTCAAACCAGAAATATATTAAAATTTAAACAAACAGTGTTTTAAAGCCGTTACAAGACGATTTTAACCAGAGAAAGAAGTAATTGTATTGATGTACAGACTATCTGTGCCCGTGATTGCGCCATGCAATAGAATCTTTTGGTACCCTACCACCCCCTCCCCCCGTTCTTTGTGTTTCTTACACGCGTTAACCTCAGTTTAATTTTTTGTAATATCTTCGTAAATGTTAGCTGTAGTAATTTTCTCTGGTCGCCCCATATTTCCATAAGAACTGTGGCATCCCTATTCCCTATTATAATTTTACCACATCGAGGGTAAAACTTCTTAAAATTTGAATGTCATATTTATTTATATCGAATCAACAGCCCAAAAAAAAAGTTTAAAGCTTCTAACTCTAAAAATGACGTTACTTTCCATACAACTTGCCATCCCCCCCTTTCAGCCCTTTTTTCGCATTCAAAAGTAGCCTATGTTCTTTCCATGGCTATCTAGGCTACCTAAGTAACAAAAGCGTGACAGACGGACATACAGACTTACTTTCTCGTTTATACTAATAGTAGCAGCGCCCTGCGGTTTCGCTCTCATTATGTTGTAGGATTTTCATACTTACTTTACCACTGCCCCAGTCAGGGGCCTTTTACCCCCTTAAGGGATGATTTTTGAAAAAATATTTCACACGTGTTTCGGGTCTTCCAATTTAATTTGAATGACTTTAAAAACAGTAACGTTTCATACTAACTTTGCATCCCCGTTTTACCCTTGTAGAAGTTAAATTTAAAAAAAACTTTTTTGTGCACATGTGCACTCTACTTTATATAAGAAAACCCAGTGCAAATTATTTATCAACTTTCCAACCCTTATAATTTAGGCCCTATGTCAGTCAGTCAGTCAGTCATACAGTGACCTGCTCCTTTTATATATATAGTATAGTATTTTATAATATTAGTAAGGATTAAGAAGAATAATAATATTTACCAACATTTTTTGTCAATCTTGTGAACAGTTGCCGGATGGTAACCGAAACGTGAAACAAAAAATATGAATTATTAAATAAACGGCGATTTTCTTTTAAGGTCTCATTC
Organism: Heortia vitessoides; assembly: GCA_020976665.1. Classification (NCBI taxonomy): domain Eukaryota; kingdom Metazoa; phylum Arthropoda; class Insecta; order Lepidoptera; family Crambidae; genus Heortia; species Heortia vitessoides. The sequence goes on from JACJUM010005599.1 coordinate 2,248,299, forward strand.
AGTTACGCCGCTCCCAGTGGAGATGGTAAGTAATTTATTTTCCACTTAAGAAATGTTACTAAAATCTGCCTGTGTATATATATATATATATATACAGACAGATATTTTTACAATAACTAGCTGACATGACATACGTTGTTATATCTGAACTATTGGTATAATTAATAAAAATTGTCACTCCAGATTCCTGACAGATGTGGAAACTTAAACATATAATTTTAAAATCACTATTTCTACCGTTTGAAAGGTGAGAAAGGCAGTGATAATACTGGGTAAATGTGACATAATATCTTTAGTTTACAGGGTTGAAGACACTATAGGCTGCGGTCACGTTCACCATCAAGCGAACCATATGCTTGTAGTGCTATGCACAGTAGAATAGTACCTCCTTTTGTACTAGGTGTTGTCAGAAGCGACTGAGGTACTGGAACCGACAGATAGCGTTATATCTACCCGAAGCAATTCAGCTCAAATGGAACAGGGCGGGAATGAGCATCAGCATAAGCGAAGCTACGCTCTGCGATCGCTACCATGCTTGTCCAACGCGAGGCAAAGTTAGAAACACATTATCAAAATGCGACGCGACCCAATGAAACGCGATGCGAGTTGAGTCGAGTCGAATGTATTGTTACATGCGCGCACGCGCCACCTGATCCAAGACGGCCAGATCGGTGTGTCGCCCATGGCGTCGCGTCGATAAAATATGATATCTTTCATTGTCTTGAATTTAGTCTGGATACAGAGCATGGTGTTCACCATACATTCTTCTCTTTTAATTTATTTCATGTACCCAGTAACACCTAGTTGTTTTCTTTTTCTTGAGTCGTTCAAGTATCATATTATATACCCAAAACTTACATCAAATCTTAATCAAAATCCTCACCTGACTCGTTATTTATTTAATCCATAGAGAATAACCATAGACTTTCACTGCTGTTATCTAACTGTATTCAGAAATTGCTAGTGTTGTGGCGTTGCGTCGCGTTTTTTATAATGTGTTTCTGCCATCTATGGATAAATTTCCTCTTTCTTGGGGAGGGTTATGTCCAGCAGTGGAACTTTTTCGGCTGGCAATGATGATGATGAAGTATTTTGTAACTAGTCTGTTTTCTGATATCCGTAACACAAGTGCTTTAAGCTATTTATCTCGGAGTTAGCTAAACGTGTGAGATGTCGTGTGAATTTAATCATATATTTTTAATATGGGCTCGGTGGCGCTGATTTTAGTGATTCTATCTTATGCGCCAATGGTCGTGGGTTTGATCACCATCCAGGACAAATATTTATTTGTGTTTAACCTGCGTCCGGGTGCTGGATGTATGTATTTATGTATTATATTTGGTGATTCCTCTGTTGTCTGATGTCCGTAACATAAGTGATTTAAACTACTTACCATGGAGTCAGGTCAACGTTTGAGATATTGTGTGAACATTATTTATTTTTTATACAAAAAAAAGAAAATAATATGTACAATGCTATCTCAATAAATACTTAAAACTTCTAGCGTCCTTTTAAAACTCAATTCCGGATTTAACTTAATAAAATGTTTTTTACTCAAGTAAGCCTATTGCAAGCACTTTCGAATCTTCATCATCATCATATCAGCCATTGGAAGTCCACTGCTGGACATAGGCTTCCCCAAGAAAGGAGAAAATTTGCCCATAATTGTCGCGCTGGACAAGCACGTTGCCCATCACACAGTGTAGTTTCCGCGACGACGATGTTACTGCCCATCTCCACCCTGTGCATTGGAGCTACACTGTTGCCGATGGGTATACCGCCAGCATTTAATCAACATTCCCTCTTTCTTGAGGACGCCTATATCCAGCAGTGGACTTTCAATGGCTCGTATGATGATACCGCCATCTGTCGGTTCTGGTACTTTAGTCGCCTCTTACGACACTTGGAACACCTCACGGCTTTCTATTTAATTATTATTAATTTATTTACAACCTTTATTGTTCACCAATTCAATATAAAAATACACAAAATGAATATATTAATTAATGAAATAAAATATGGGGCTTAAGCACACAAATGCAATCTCTTCCAAGCAACCTTAGGGTGGTCAGAAATAACTGGTCTGGTATAGTCTGAGGTGTTCTAATTGACCCTATAGACGTTGTCTTCTTTTTACAACATGAGTAACTACGTTTTTATGACATAAATATTGTGACTTTAAATTTTTAAATTGAGAAATAAACGATCCTACCTCTCAAGCTGGATCAAACTGTACACAGTGGTTTAGATGTTCACCGTAAACAAACAACTGGACACGTTAACTTTATATATAAATATATAATTAACATATATTACACAGCCATAATGAACATAACGCAAATCTTTGTAGGGCTGCATATAATATGCCAACTAAATACAATACACGGTTTGCGAAAATTACTCGGCACACGTACACCTCAACCGGCGGTTGGGGCGCGACTGACTCAAGACTCAACTATTTTACGTGCGTTTTATTATGAAACTACCCACATTCACGTCGAGACAATTATAACTATGTTCTAGGCGCCTACACATACGCTGCAGCGGAAGCTTCTGCATCTAGTTGGCAACAGGAAATAAACAACGAGTGGGATGAATGCGAGCAAGAACTATACCAACCCAGCAGAAATACCGACCACTACTGCGATGAACATTCTACAACTACAACAACGGAAAGGTGTCAACACTTGACTAAAGATTCAACGACAACTTCTACCACAGAACCGTGCACTTCGTCTACTTCAACTGACCGGACTACAACGTCCACGACCGAAGCATGTACTGAATCGACTACATCTTCAACGACTACAAAATGCACTACGCCAACTACAACTTGTACAACGCCAACTACAACTAGCACTACAACTTGCACTACACCAACTACAACTTGCACCACGCCAACTACGACTAGCACTACAACGTGTACTACACCAACTACAACTAGCACTACAACTTGCACCACGCCAACTACAACAAGTACTACCACTTGCACTACACCAACTACAACTAGCACAACGACTTGCACAACACCAACTACAACTACCACAACGACTTGCACTACGCCAACTACTACTAGCACTACAACTTGTACTACGCCAACTACAACTAGCACTACAACTTGCACAACGCCAACTACAACTAGCACTACAACTTGTACAACTCCAACTACAACTAGCACTACAACTTGCACTACACCAACTACAACTAGCACTACAACATGCACAACGCCAACTACAACTACAACTTGCACAACTCCAACTACAACTAGTACCACCACATGCACTACGCCAACTACAACTTGCACTACACCAACAACAACAAGTACTACAACTTGCACTACGCCAACTACAACTTGCACCACGCCAACAACAACATGCACCACGCCAACTACAACTTGCACCACGCCAACAACAACATGCACCACGCCAACCACAACAAGCACGACGACATGTACAACCCCGACTACGTCAGAGAAGTGCACTACACCGACCACGACCACCACCACTCGAACTACAACTAGTTACTGCGACGACATTAGCCACAAGAGTACAAAAAGACCAAGATATGTGCTTTGGTAACGTTGACGTTAACGTTGACGTTGATCTCTTCGGATCATAAAGCAGTGAGAGAGAATTGAAACTTATGACATTAGATGTGCCAGTGTCTTTAGAAGCAATAGAGTTTTGAAATCAATAGGTACGAGGCCATATAAGATGCAATGGGCAGGTTTCCACGACTCAACGCCTTTTATGTTGCTATGGACTGATAACGGTACTCTTGCTAGTCTAGGTCTTTCAGGAAGCCCAGCACTCCCCCTGGTAGCTGGTCGCTTCTTATATGGACTTCGGAGACGAATGAATCGCGCCTCATTTACTAGCGAGTCTTTTTATTTTGGGGTAATTTATTAAAGACCTGCGAAAATTGCAGCTTGGTAAACTGCGCTTTGTGTGGGACTCTCCACCGGGCATCGTAAAATAAAACCAAATATACCCCGGGGAGTGCCCTCAACCGAAAGAAGAGAGAAATGGGACTCGCTTTCGGAATCGCCACTTCTCTCCGGCATGACCTAGTCATCTCCTCAGACAGGTGGACTTTGTGGATGTGTGTGGTACTTGTCTAAGTTCAACCACCTGCAGATCAATTTAGGGATGGAAGTGGAGTGCATATCCTTCTTCTTCTTCTGCGGCATCTGCGTTGATAGCGTGCGCATGCACTCTCTTCGTAGTCTCCTTCTTCATCATGAACTGTCAGAAGAAGACTATAGCCGCCCACATACTATCTGGATAGTTCTTGATAACATAAGTGACTGTTTCTTCACTCTACACAGGCTCAGCATAGTCGGCTGTCAGTGATAGTGAGCAGGTGTTTATTTAGTAAGGCATGCCCTGTATGCGCCCACCAGAAGCGGTCTCTTAAGCCTTTCAGGTTGTAGCGATAGTCTCTGGATAATGGTATGGCCTCTTTGGCGTGTCAGTATATTTCGATGCCAAATTACAGTTGGTGTTCCATTACTGTATACTGATCAACGTCTAGCAGCCATGCATGCGCTGTCACGATTTAATTGATAAAACAGTACAGAGTCAAATAAGGAATGTTCAATAGAAATCTGTGACAGTTTTTTAATCTATAACATTAAAAAAGATACATGTCACTGTCTATGACGCGGGAGAGACACAGATGTATTAATTATGTTCTATTTTCTCCTGCCTCGTATCAGAGAGGTATCGATCGCATTTCTACTTCTTAACCTCTTGTTTCTTGTAACGACAAACCAATCCAATTAGTCAATTGGTTCAATTCTCTTTCTTCTTTTAAGTCCTTTTTTTCTATTTACTTTATTTTGTTTTGATATTTTCTGTTTGTTAAACCCAAACCTGTGCAATAAATGTTTGATTTCAAATGTGTTATTTTATTTCTTGTTTGGTAGTATCACTTTCACATGTACACCCATAAGGTCATCAAGTTGTTAGTGATGAACTTCGGACTGTAAGCTTGTTTGTCGACCTGGTCTAATGAAAAAAATACACACAAATTCTTATGAATGCTGTGGGGTACCGGCGGAGTAGAATAGTATTTAGGTACCGTAAGAGGTGACTAAGGTATGGAAACCGACAGATGGCGGTATATCCATCCAAAACAGTGCAGCTTAAAAGCTACAGGGTGAGGATGGGCAACTGTATCATCGTCGTAAAGTTGCGCTTTGCGAATGCCACCAGGCCTGCCCAGCGCGGTATTTATGGGCAAGAAGCCTCCTATCTTAGGTAGGCATGTCCAACAATAGACTTTTAACTAAACATTATTAGGACCAAATCTTTCAAAAGTATATAAAAAACAGTTCACCTCGACTTTCGAGCCATTTAGTTTCGTTTCATTAATTGCAAACGTTTTCATGCTATTTCACTGACACTTGATGTTGATCCAAACAGCCTAGTACGTTCCACTATGCATAGCACTCTATGGTTTATATCTCTGTTCTAAAATTACTATAATTTGACAGCCCCGATGGCGCAAATGGTAGCGGTCCTATCTTGTGCGCCAAAGGTCGTGCGTTCTATCCCCACCCACGACAGGTTTTTATACAATGATATTTATGTTTGTTCTGTGTCTGGGTGTTAAATATTTGTATTTAAGTAATATATTTGTGATTCCTCTGTTGGTTGATCTCCGTAGCTCAAATGCACGGGGTAGGGATGGGCAGCAGGATCACCGTTAGTAAAGCTGCAATTATGGGCAAAATTCCCTCTGTCTTGGAGAGACTTATGTCCAGCAGTGGACTTTCAATGGCTGAAATGATGATCATGATTATTATTATTATTCTATCATTATTATAAAGTTATATAATATTATTATGAAGTCACAAGGTTCGTCGCCCTCGTGATATCCCTGCGATGACCCTAGCGTGTACAGAATAGAGTGAAGCGCGACCGTCACGCGGACCGCATGCTTGTTTGTAGATTTCATCATCATCATCGTTACAGCCATTGGGAGTCCACTGCTGGACACAGGCCTCCCTAAGAAAGGGGGAATGTTGCACATAATTGCCACGCTAGACAAGCGTGTTGGCAATCGCAGAGATGCCATCCCCACTCTGTGCATATGTGTTACACCGTCACCGATCGTTTTGGTACTTAATCGCCTCTACTGTGACGGTATCTCAGGGATAGTTTGCAGACTTAGTATCAAATAAATATACAAGGTTTAGTGAGAATTAACAACTAGCAACACCAACGCCAACACTATGACGTAAATCATGTTTACCGAATACATTAATGTCGTTTCTGTTTGATCAATTGCTTCCATTATTTGTTTTGTGTCCATATTTAAATAATTGGATGTACATTGTTACAAATAATTCATTGTATTAGTAATTTTGTATGCGCAATGGAAATATGAAAATGTTTTGATTTCCACAAGTCGTTTTGAACTTTATTTTGTTTATAATTTAAAAAAAAGTCCTTTTCTGGACGTACGTTTCCCAAAGAAAAGGGGAATGGCCTATAATTACAGCGCTGGACATGCGTGAAATTGCGAAGTTGAAAAGTGCATCAATGAAGATGTAATTTAGTTATAAATATTTGTTTCTACATCAAATTACAATATACATATGACGTATATAATGCCCAGAGGCATTATCTACCAGTCAACCAACGTAAAAAACATAAAAATATATATATCGTCGCATAAGTTCTAACACCACGTTGGCAACTGAATAGTTAATCCCAATGATAATGAAAATTATATATATATAAAACATTAAGAATACTAAATTATTGATAAAAGTTACATCCATACATTAGCAGCTTCAATCATGTTAACTTTACTTCGACTATAACACCCTTGAGGGATGATTATCAAACAAATATTTTACACGTGTTTCATGACTTTCAATTAAGAATTTTGTACTACCCTACGTTATAAAAGGAACCCTTGTGCAAAATTTCATGTTCCTACCCTTACAGTTGATATGTCAGTCAGTCTCCTTATATAAATGTAAAGAAAACTTCTTTGATTTACGATCATTTAAATAAGTTTCTCTTTGTAGTTTTATTGACAAAGACACTAGACGTCACGTTGGGATTTTTATGTAATTGTTAACGTTGTATGTGAAAATGTAATTGTGATATGTTTCGCATCAATAGGATTTATTTAGAATTAACTATTATTTCTTTCACTATTACAGGTGAAGTAATATTTTGTTCAATATAAGAACTTTATGTAATTGTTTAAATGTAAAGAAAATGCATTTTGTAAATAATTCTATTCTATATAGAGAAACGCAATCACATTTTTACTTCATTTATCCCAATTATTGTATTTTTTATTACTGTACACTGTTGCAACGTCTAGCAGCCATGCATGCGCTGTCACGATTTAATTGATAAAACAGTACATAGTCAAATAAGGAATGTTCAATAAAAATCTGTGACAGTTTTTTAATCTATAACATTATAAAAAGATACACGTCACTGTCTATGACGCGGGAGGGACAGAGATGTATTAATTAGGTTCTATTTTTTCCTGCCTCGTATCAGAGAGGTATCGATCGCATTTCTACTTCTTAACCTCTTGATTCTTGTAACGACAAACCAGACCATACATTAGTCAATTGGTTCAAATCTCTTTCTTCTTTAATGTCCTTTTTTTTCTTTTTACTTTATGTTGTTTTGATATTTTCTGTTTGCTAAACCCAAACCTGTGCAATAAATGTTTGATTTCAAATGTGTTATTTTATTTCTTGTTTGGTAGTATCACTTTCACATGTACACCCATTATTGTATTTTTTTCTATTGCAATTGATTTGTTAATTACTAAGTAATAATTATATCTGTGTGCCAAATTATTTTAGGCCAGCGCGGCAATTTTGGGCAAACTAGCTAATTTTTTTTTGCCCATAATCGCCTCACGGCGCAAAATTCTTTTAAGTTCTAGAAAGTTATTTTTATTAATGTTAATATTTGAACGTTAGCGAACGTTACCGGCAGAGTAGAATAGTACAACGTGTCGTCAGAGGCTACTAAGGTGTAACAATTGCAAATACCTACCACACAACTATTTGCACACTTATATCGTTCCGTATTCATTATTAGCAGCATCCTGCGGTTTCACCCGCGTAGTGTTTCCTTGTGAATGAAAAACAATAAAAGTAGCCCAAGTTACTCCTCATAATATAAGCTATGTGTAAGTAAAAATCTCATTAAAATCAGTACAGTCGTTCTTCTCCAATACACATACAGACAAAATAATTAACAGCTAATGTACAGTACGTAAGGTGTAAATTTGTTTGCTTCTTTTTAAAATAGGTATACGAATATTCGTATGCCTATTTTAAACAGCTGTTTTTTTTAATATTACAGATAGACATTAGAATTTTATTTATATGTATTGATAGAACTGAAAGTAGTAACGAGCTATGGAGAGGGCACTGCTCGGAGTTTTTTTGCGCGATCGAATCAGGAATGAGGAGATTCGTAACAGATCCAAAGTTACTGACATTGCCCGGCGGATTAGTAAGTTGAAATGACAGTGGACAGGGTAACCGATGGCCGGTAATTGCACTACCACAACCAACAGATGGAAGACTGTAAATACACATAAACATCACGCCTGTATCCCTCAGGGTAGGCAGATACTATAGACATCTTGCTACGATTTGGTATAACTCTTCCGCAACTCTTACTCGCATTAGTCTATTCATACACGATCGTTAATTCTTGGTATTTCTTAATCTGACACTTCTTTAACTTCTTCTACCAGGATAAGATATGTTCGCTTAGGTCCTTCTATACCAACTCTTCCATTCCAACTTCTGTTCTATATATTTGTGCAGTTATTGTACTTTCATCCATCCTTTATATATGTCCAAACCATCTCTACATTTCTGGCTCTGTTCTTGTTAGAACGTTAACTTTTACACACACGTACATCTCGTCCGACATACCTCAGTGTCTCAAGCCGAAAGTTTTCTTCCAAAGTGTGTTGAGTGACCAGCGATGACCTGTGGCAGCGAAACGTGGTTTCTTACCATTGGCCTTCTAAGCCAACTCAAAATAGCTCAACGAGCTATGGATAGGGCAATGTTCGGAATCTCTTTGCGCGATCGAATCTGTAATAATAAGATTCGTAACAGAACCAAAGTTACCGACATTGCCCAGCGGATTAGTAAGTTGAAGTGGCAGTGGGCAGGGCATTTAGTACGCAGAACCGTCGGCCGATGGAGTCGTAAGGTTCTGGAATGGAGACCACGCGCCGGCAAGCGCAGCGTAGGGCGTCCACCCGCGAGATGGACCGATGGTCTGACTAAATCTGCACGATCGCGCTGGACACAGGCGAGTGGACGTCTTATGGCTGATATCGTCATACCAACCACCATGTGTTAGCGTTTGAACAAACACACTTCTATATACAATCGTGCCCTTTATATACGTTTTGGCTGTACATAGCTCAAATGCACAGGGCATGGATAGGCAGCAGTAAGCTTTTAAAATTGCCTACACGATTTTCTAGCTAGACAATTTTGGGCACAATACCCTCTTTCTTGGGAGGCCTATGTCCAGCAGTGGACTTCCAATGGCTAATATTATTATAATGGCGTTACGTTAAATCTTCTTTATAGTTAGAGTTAAGGGTAGTTTAGTTAAAGTTAATTGTGATATTATTAAAGTTACCAACATTAAAATTAGTGTTGGTAAATTTCACCCCACACCCTCTTGTGTAAGATTCAAAAACCCTTATTATAATTATGAGGGGGAATAAAATAATGATAGATGTTCGATATTTGCGTACATGCATAAATCACGTCCCACCGCGGTAGGCAGAGACTGGATCTCCACTTGTTACGATCTTGGCATACCTCTCTCGCTTGTCTTACTCGCATTAGTCCTTTCATACACGCTCGTTTATTCTTGGTACTTATGACCTGGTCCTTTTTTAATACCCGGTTAAGATATGTCCGCCTAGGCCGTCGTATAACAACACTGCCATTCACTTAAATATTTCGCTTCCGCTCTATATATTTGTGCAATCATTCTACTTTATTTTTTTTTTAAATAATAAATTTCTTCTACATCTCTTACATTGACCTGACTCCGTAGTAAGTCACTTAAAGCGCAATAGAGGAATCACAAATACACTACTTAAATACATATATTTAACACCTAGACACAGAACAAACACAAATATCAACATATAAATATTTGCTCTGGGTGAGAATCGACCCCACGACCTTTGGCGCACAAGATAGGATCATTACCATCTACGCCACTGGGACTGTCAAATCTTTTAGCAGCAGCAGCAGCTTATTTAACATTTTAAAGTGGACTACTTATTTTTTATGCAGTGAAAAATGTTCAATAAGTGGATTATCATATGATATCAGCCATTGGAAGTCCACTGCTGAACATAAGCAACTCCAAGAAAGGAGGATTTTTGCCCATTATTAGTCCTTACATACACGCTCGTTTATTCTTGGTACTTCTGACCTGGCCCAGCTTTCATACCTCTTCTATTTAGTTAAGATATGTTCGCCTCGGTCGTCCTATACCAACCCTTTCACTCTTCTGTTCTATATATTTGTGCAGTCATTCTACTTTCACCCATCCTTTCTACATGTCCATACTATCTCTACATTCCTTTCTCTATTGTTGTCACAACATCATCTTTTACACCACATTGATCTCTTATAACACTATTTTTTAATCTAACTCTGAAATTCACACCATACATACTACTATCTGTGCGACTTCGTCCGCCTGGAATAGTTTTTTTTTGGGTACCATACCTCTTTACCTTAACTTATATAAACTTTGAATGTCATGTATTCTATTCTATTTATCTATTTCAAGCCATTGATTCGATATAAATAATATATCGAATCAATGGCTTGAAAAATAAGTTTCAAGTTTCTAGCTCCAAAAATAGCGATACTTCCATACAAATTTTCATCCCCCTTTTCGACCCCTCACAGCCCTTTTTTTAATAAAAAATACGCGTAAAAGCGTAACAGACAGACAGAGTTACTCTCGCATTTATAAAATTAGTAGATATATTTACTAGAAAAAAATTACCTTTTCTCAGGTGTCACGCTCGCGCCTATCACTAATAATCTCGTAATCTCGGTAAACTAGTAATCTCCGTTCTTCTAATACTCTCTCGCTCTTAACTCCTTCTCATCACTCTAGTTTTTTGATAAACTCTTTTACAGTGACAGCTATACGACTCTGGAACGAGCTTCCGTTGAATATTAAGCAATCCCCAAACAAATTTATCCTGAAACGCTGTCTCCGTACTTTATTTACTGATGCTGCTTCTCTAACTTTATAACCCTATTTCTGATGTACGTTATTTTATATTATATGCATTTATTGCGTTTATTTATACAAATATGTATGCTACATTTATTTATTTTGTATATATATTGCCTGCACCACTATATATATATATATATATATTTTTTTTCTGTTTTGTGTAATGGTTGACTGGGGATAATGCCATTTGGCATTAAGTCCGCCATTTGTACATTTTGTAAGATTTTGTGCAATAAAGTTAAATAAATAAAAATAAATAAATAATAATCCAGCATTGTCTATGGATAACCTCTCAAGTAATATAATAGATGTATAATGACAAAAAAACTCAGGTAATAACGTACATACACGATTAAGCGGATCTAACAAATGAATTTGTGCAATCTGTCACAAGGAATTAAAACAATCGACTTCTTTTCGAACTTAAGATACAAAAAAGCATTATAGAAAACTAAAATGAACGTTGAGAGTCAAACTCAAGACAAATTTTCTTACGAGATAATGTTTATAAATCATTATTTGCTAAAACTTATAAAAAAATTAAGTAATGAATTTTCATAAAATAATAATAAATACTTATACGCGGGAAAATGTCTAAAAGCGCGCGCTTTGCTTGCGTGCTAGACAGAGATAGGTGAGTGCGTAAATATCTGTTGCGTGAAAGAGATAAATAAATATAGTATTTATAAAATTATAGCATAAGTTATTGAATAATTCTTGTAATATTATATATAAGTTCGTACGAAAATGGATCTATATTAATATTTTATATTTATATATATTTATAAATGTATGAGTCCACAGGGCAGTGATAGACAGCAGCATGCCCGTCGTGATATCTACGCTCTGCAATTGCCACCACGCTTGCCCAGCGCGGCAATTTTGGGCAAATCCCCCCTTTTTGGGGAGGCCTATATCCAGCAGTGGACTTACAATGGATGGTACGATGATGACATACAACAAACATCGCGTCTGCGCTTACGCATGATTCTTACGTCGATTAATTATTTACAAGTAGGTACACAAACAGCGAGGCAAAAACGTGCGCATATCAAGCAAAGGACTCAGGTATATTAACTTGCTAGCTTTCTAGCCGCGGCTTCGCCTGTGTGAATTTTTCTTTGCTTTTCAAATTCTTGCTGCAAGGCTAGTGAAGGTATTTTGGTTATCATTATAATAAAAGTGTAAACCATTACATAGATTAAAATAAAGACGAATATGCTATCTTTGATACTAGGCACTGCTAATGCACTGCTAATGCAATTAAGACGAAGTTTTATATGTAACTAGCTATGCCCGCGACTTCGTCCGTGTGGAATAGTTTTTTCGGGTACCATACCTCTTTACCTTAACTTATATAAACTTAGAATGTCATGTTTATTTATATCGAATCAATGGCTTGAAAAATAAGTTTCAAGTTTTTAGCTCCAAACATAGCGATACTTCCATAGAACTTTTCATACCCCCTTTCGAACCCTCACAACCATTTTTTTTAAATTAAAACGTAGCCTATGTCCTTCCTCAAGGTCTAAAAGTTGTCTTTGCCGAATTTTATCAAAATCGGTTCAAAGGTTTAAGCGGGAAAGCGTAACAGACAGACAAACAGACAGAGGTACTTTCGCATTTATAATATTAGTAGGGATGTGCCGTGAGGTACCGGCGGAATAGAATAGTACCTTCCACTACGCCAGGTGTCGTAAGAGGCGACTAAGTTACCAGAACCGACAGATGGCGGTATATCCATCTGAAACAGGGCAGTTCAAATGCACAGCATGGGTATGGGCAGCAGTATCTTCGTCTCAATAGCTGTGTTCTGCGATCGCTAACACGCTTGCCAAGCGCGGCAACTATGGGCAAAAACCTCCTTTCTTGGAGAGGCTTATGTCTAACGGTAGACTTCTAAGGGCTGGCATAATGATAATAATGATGACTAGCGCGTTGCCAATAATGTGACTTGAAGATATTAGACCTAGCTGGTCTATTTGTGTCACGAGTCAACAACTACAAGCAAGAATTACTTCGTCGTTCTCCATTTTCATTCTGACACCTGCCTGTTAAACGAATGAGTACTTCAATCTCTCATCTTCCGTCGATTTCACCATTAAGAAACTGAATACTTCAAACTTCAATCTCTAACCTCCATAATTAGAACGGCGTCGGCAAATTATCATTTATATTGATGCCAAATCTTATAAATTTCAGGAACTTCAAGACGTTTTCTAAAATGTCATTAATAAGTTTCGGAGACGTCTCTTTGTTTAACGACTTAAGACTTTTCATTACCGTTATACTCAAAGACATTTCCAGAATCACCAAGCGTGGTAGTACCATTCCTTAAGAATATGTTTTATTCTTTATGTTATGAAGTCCGAAAACAAGGGTACGGTCCGCTAGACGGTAAACGTGACCGCAGCCTGTAGACGCTCGTGTCATCACAGAGATATCACCAGCCTGTCCCCAACCTTGTGAAGTGAAGGTGGCGTGTCATATTTACCCCGTCATTTCACTGAGTCTCTCATCCTTCAAACCGGAACACAGCAAATCGAATACTGCTATTTGGCGGTAGACATAGGTATGTATGAGGTTCGAACGCGGACGACCTTTGTAAGAGGTTTACATCTAGTGTATTTTTTATTTATTAATATTCGCCAGTTAGGTACCCGCAGAGAAGATTAGTAAGTAGTAGTAAAAAGCGACTAAGGTACTAGAACCGACAGATGGCGGTATATCCAATCGAAATAGTGTGGTTCAAATACAGAGGATGGGGTTTGGCAGCGGTATTCCTACCGCGAAAGCTGCGCGGCAATTATGGCTAACATCCCCCCTTTCTTGGGATGGCATATGTCCAGCAGTGAAATTCCAAGGTCTGTGGTGATGATGATAATGCTAACTCGTCAGTTATACGAGCCGCAACTAACGCAGTTATCATTTAACTTAACGAAATATATATTAATTCGGACATTCAGTCTCACAAGAACACAAATACTTTCTCCGCATAGTTCTTCAACTATCAGTTGACACGAGAGTTCATTGGGTGCGGCGTGCGTCTGGAAGACAGGCGAGTGGTCATCGACAATGCGGCCAGATGAGCAGGTGGTGGAATAGCGTGACCTGGCGCATGTAGACGTAGGAGTTGCTCGAGCAACTCAAGACATTGACTCCAGCCACGCAAGACCTTCACCGCCTTTAGGGCTAGTCTTTATGACACCTTATCACCAACAAACACATGCAGAGCAGTTCCAACAAGAATTTTGAAGGATATAGAAAGAAGTAATATAATATTTAAAAATAAATTCCACAACATCTCATACTATGACCTGACTCCGTGGTAGGTCGCTTAAAGCACGTTACGGACGTCAGACAACAGGGGAATAACAAATATAATACTTAAATACACATATTTTACACTTAGACACAGAGCAAACACAAATATCATCATATAACTAATTGCTCAAGGTGAGAATCAAACTTATAACCCATGTCGCAGGATCACTACTATCTGCACCATCGGGCCCTTCAAATCGTTTTCGAGCATCTTGAGCAACTTGAATTTCCCTTTGTGTGGAGTTCGTTTCCAATTTGCTTCTTACAAGTCTTATGACTGATGGAGTCGTAAGGTTCTGAAATGTAGACCACGTACGCGCAAGCGCAGCATAGGGCGTCCACTCACAAGATGGTCAGACGATCTGACTGAAGCCGCAGGATCACGCTGGACACAGGCTGCATACAACCGGTCCTATTGGAGATTGGGGAGGCCTACGTCCAGTGGACGTTTTATGGCCGATATGATGATGGTGGTGATGAAGTGTCGTGTAAAGAAGTTTTATAACGTTAGGATTGTTAAGTCTTGCATATTATGAAGTGCGGAACCCAAGCGATGGAAACTATCAGCAGTATTCTTGATGATATGTTGGTTGAGTGGTAGACCAGGATCAAAGACAACACAGAGGTCACTATTCATTGTAATAATAATAATAATAACTTTATTCAACAACAAAAGGTAACTTAAACTAAAACACATTTTGATACTTAGGTACCTAAACTAGGTCTAGCCTGTTCTTATAGGCACTTAAAAGCTCTAATGTAAGTAATATTGCTTCCAACTAAGTTTTGATTGAACAACATTGATAAGCGTTTCTAGCTAACGGCATTACAAAACATTTCGTGAGATTCAGTTCCATCCTATTTTGTTTACTCCAGTCAAGCAGGTCAACGTCTTGCTGCGTGTGATGACGATCACCTTCGTTCGTAACTTCCATAAAAAATGTGGTCACCTGCATACAAGAGACACTTGGCATATTTGATAATTCCCGTGAAATTAAAAATTAATATAGAGATTAAAGAGTAACGGTCCCAATATTAAACCTTGATTGATACCAAAAATAGTAATGTAAAGTTCAGAGAAATAGTGGCCATATCTAACATATTGTCTCCGATCCGAGAGATAACTTTTTGGAACTGCAATAGCTGTGGAGCAAATCCCAAAGAACCTAACTTACACAGGAGAGTGTTATTGTTGACTCGGTCAAATGCTTTATTATAATCAAAATATAATACATCAGCTTACCTCTGTGTTAAAGTAAGCAAGTTAGGGCTTACTGACTTCTGTGAATTAAACTACTTTAACTAGGGCCAAAACCGATCGTAAGTTTTGCACAAAATGTTTCTCTTTCGTGTCTCGAATATTTTTGCATACACCGAATGTACTGCAACAGGCCGGTAGTTCTCGATAGAAGTTTTGCCACAAGATTCTGGTATCAGTATAACATTGGTAGTTTTCCATTGTGATGGATAGAAGGACGTATTGACAATAAGGTTTATGATGTGAGCGAAAGGTACGCCTAAACATTCAATGCACATTTTAAAAATGTTGTAGGTACAGTGGACCCCCGGTAATTCGACTCCTGTCTAAACCGACGCCCTTGTAATCCGACATGGTATATAAATATGATTTGTACTTCAGAGTACTTATGTATATATAATATGTATAAAGAATCTTATCATTGGATCTGTAATTTGTCGGATTACAAGGTACTCTTTTGTAAAAAATTCCGAACTATAGGGGGTTTTAGGCAGTACTCTATAATCCGAAGAATTCGATAGTTCGACCCTGCCCTGCAAAATGTTTGTCGGACTACCGGGGGTCCACTGTATATTGTCAGGATAATAGAATGTGTATTATTCAACTTGTTCATGGCCGTTTCTATATCAGTCGCGCCACATGTTGAGGATGTATATATCGTCGCATAAGTTCTAACACAACGTAAGTCAAAATGTAACAATAGACAAAGGAATGTTGAGATGGTTTGGACATGTAGAAAGGATGGGTGAAAGTAGAATGACTGCACAAATATATAGAACAGAAGAGTGAAAGGGTTGGTATAGGACGACCGAGGCGAACATATCTTAACTAAATAGAAGAGGTATGAAAGCTGGGCCAGGTCAGAAGTACCAAGAATAAACGAGCGTGTATGTAAGGACTAATAATGGGCACAAATCTTCCTTTATTGGTGTTGCTTATGTCCAGCAGTGGACTTCCAATGGCTGATATCATATGATAATTTACTTATTCAACATTTTTCACTGCATAAAAAATAAGTAGTCCACTTTAAAATGTTAAATAAGCTGCCAAGTCCTTTACAAACAAACAGTAAGGAATCTTTCGAATGTATAATAATTACTTAAGTATATACTTATAAGATATATATTAAGCATGTAATATTTCAGACGTCAATTCATTTAACACGATATACTCCACGATTACATATAAGATTCCCTTTGTTCGTATATTAAGAAGTGGCTTACCCACACAAAAGCGTGCGACATCCGATTACATACCTTGTCCGCTGGTGATAAACGCCGGTATTGGTTGTCACAAATTTCGGTGCACCTGAAAAAATAACACGAGTTTGCACAGTAAAATTTATAGTTACAAATAAATATGCGTGAATTATTATATTGTTTGTTTGTTGTGTTCAGTTTTAATCGGGGCGCGGATACCGGCCCGAGTGGACGTGTGTAACAAAATGAAGTTTGGCTTATGCTGCCTCGTGTTATTGGCGGTAAGTATTAAAATAGGGCACGTGTGATATCCTCATATCGATATCATCATCATTACTTTTGCCGGGACCGATGTCGCAGATAGTACGCCAAAGGCTTCATCCAGACATTTATGTTAGTTCTGTGTCTGGTGTTCATCATAAGAGCAGTTGGGACTGCAAGTCCACTGCTGGACTGCAGTCCCAACAAAGGGGGAATTGTTCCCATAATTGCCGAGCTGGGCAAGCGTGTTGGCAATCGCAGAGCGCAGCTTTCGCGACGGGGATGCTGCTGCCTATCCACGCCCTGTGTATTTGAGCTGCACTGATGACGTCTAGATGGATATACCGCCACCTGTCGGTTCCGGTACCTTAGTCGCCTCTTACGATACCTGCTATAGGGGGAGGTGCTGTTCGACTCTGCTGGTACCTCACGGCATATTAATTATATATAATATAAACATAATTATAACGAAAGAAAGTGAACTTTCAGCAACCGTTAAAATACAGGTAGGGACTGCGTGTACTAAATATAAAGAAATACCCATTAAATCACCTAGTACTTCATTTACAGCCAAACATATACTCGTATTTCTATTTTTTATTGGCTATATCTGCTATAACAATGTTCATGATTGTTTGCTCAGCTGGGGAGGCGATTATCGCAACAGTACTATGGCTACTTATTTAATTTTACATTAAACTCATCAAATGTGGAATTTAAACTGTTATTTTGAAACGTTAACTTTAACACATCTTTAAGTCAGGAATGTTTCAGGTACAAGATCCTTTTCGACGCTTCCTACCTTTTATATCTTAAAAATCGTTTCGTATTCCTAGTAGTGACAGCCACGAAAAATCACTCAGGTCATCAGAAAAACTTTTATTTAAAACGCCTGAGATTTTCACAACGGTTTTTAGTTAGTCCTTTTCGGCACAGGTTGTTCGTTTGTAGAATGCACTCCCTCTGCATATTAGATGTTCGCAGTCCCAGACTTTGTTTGAAGGGTTGGTGAAGGATCACTTTCTATCACTATAGTTATGTTTAATTTGATAATAAATTCCGGAAACTAAACGTGAGTGTAAAATGATACTTAAAAATTGGCTCCTGGAAAAGAACTTATACCAAATTTAGAGATAATCCCTTAAATACCAGTACATAAACTTGATATTACTGTTCTAAAACATTTTACGTGCCCCATGCCCACGCGTACACTCACACACACACACACACAAACGCACAAACACAACAATTATTTTGATATATAATACACATATTAAAATATGTGTATATAAAATACCTTTTTCTTTCTATCTATCTTATTTACACCTCTGCTAATGTTTCTTTAACATCATCACCATCATATCAGCCATAGAAAGTCCTCTGTTAGACATAGGCCTTTCAAAGATAGGGGGATATTTACCCATAATTGCCGCGCTGGGCAGGGGTGGTGGCAATCGCAGTGCACAACCTCGCGAAGAGGATACTGCTACCCAACACCACCCTGTAATATTTAAGTTGTGCTGTTTCGGATAGATCTACCGCTATCTGTTGGTTCAGACACCTTAGTCGCCTCTTACGACACCTGGTACAGAGAGAGATTCAAGATCTAAGCGTATATAAAGATAGTAAGTGGTGAACGACTTGTTTTATACAATCCAGTAAAGACAAATAAGCATACGTTGACGCTTTCTCACACGCGACAGTTACCATCGCCGCCTGTGCACGCGCGTAACATCAGAAGAACCTAACAGCGACCAACCTTGTAACTTAATAATAATAAATACTTTATTGTACACCAAACATTAAAATATATGAAAAAAAAAATTGGTTGCCTGTAAAGTCGGTATACGGGCGAAAGTTTTACGTGACAACGACTTTGAGTGGTAAAATAATTTTAATGTGAATATTCATTCGTATAGTAGGAATAAGGATGAAATAATAGTAACAATTTAAAACATTTATTTATACAAAGAATTATATTTAAAACATTAATTTATACAAAGAATCTCGCACTGAATTTCATATTAACAAAATTTTATTTTTACCTTTACACATACATACGTATTTATATACAAATATACATACAATAACTTGCAATACATTTGCGTACAATGAAACAGCGTTTACTACAACTTAACTTGTTCCTATCTGAGTGATTTTTGTCGTGCCTTTCACTTTTTATGTCTGTCTCTCTCGCTCTTGGGCGGGCTAACCATGCCCGAGTGGAAGGGACGCGTGCCTCTCACTCGCTCTCATTGAGAGCGCATAACGTGAGCGGAGCGTAACGCAGTTTCTTGAAGTGTCACCCGGCAAACCAATTTATAAGACGTTGTCACGTCAAAACAGTAATCACAGAGTACAATGGACGATCTTATCGAAAAATAGCGATTTCTTACAGTATTTATAATTTATATATAGATTGTATATAATAGTCATAGAAAGCGATCTCACACCAACCGTTTAAACACAGGCAGGAACTGCATTCTACAAACGAACAGCATGGGTCGTATAAGATTTACTAAAAACCGTTGTGGAATGCACAGGCGTCTTCAGTAAAAGGTTCTCTGATGACCTGAGAGATTTCCCGTGGCTGTCACCTAAGAACACGAAACGATTTTTAAGATATGAAGGGTAGGAAGGGTCGAAGAGAATGTTGTATTATTACGACAGGATGTGAGCATGCCTGAGAAGTCGAATGGGAAGAGATTAATTCGAAATTCGAACACAATACTGTCTGTTGCCCATTATAGCAGATGATACTATGGCAAATGAAATTCTGGCAAACGGATGGAGCCCGATTACCAAACGGTAATCGTTGTCAAGAGTGACAGATGTAATGTCAAAATGCGTGACGTATATAATTTTGAAAGTTCCAAATTTGAATTTGGAAAATTTCGAATATTCCAATTTACATTCATGGAGGTGCTAATTATGTTTTGTATCTGGCAATGCTGTTTTGTTGGCCTTTTCTGGTCGAGTGACAGTGAACGAATAATTATTAGAAAATATTAATATATTTTTTGTTTCCAGGTGGGGCAATGCTCCGCTGCCCCAGACCTATACACTATGGGTAAATATATGAAAATGATTTCATCTACAAGTGAGTTGGATTGATTTAATACCATCTCTGAGAGTTTGACGTTCTTCAGGAACCTCTGTTAGAGGTGCGGATATCCAAGAAAGTCATGTAAAATATCTAGGTGTCATTGTTAATAGATTTTATCGATGTTCAATCATTTGAAAAAAGACAAATATGTTCTTTACAAATTTATAATTTTACAAACTATTGTTTAATAATCTTGAATTTTACGTGTCTGATAGTGCAGATGGTATTCTATCTTGTGTGCCAAAGGCCGTGGGTTCGATTTCCACCGAGACAAATGTTATATGATGACTTTTTGTGTTTGTTCCGTGTTCGGGTGTTGAATATATGTATCTATTCTAGCTTTAAGTGACTTATCGCGGTGTCAAGTCAATGAGATTCGTATGAAGATATTGTATGTACCTCTTTGTAAGATGTAAGATAGTCCTGATAGAAAATATATTGACTACAAAAATTGCCGAGACATTATTTCTCCAAATAATTATGTGTGTGATCCACTCAAATAAAATGGTCGGTTTGATTAGAACTGCGACAACAAACAGAAAAATAATATTTTATCAGTTGAAATATTTCCTTAGTAAAACATTTTCGAAACCTGCATAATGTACGAACAATTTTCTCAAAGTAATGTGTTTGCGAAATGAAAGTTCGTCAAATGACTAGATTTTTGAACGTTTTTTGTAAGATAAAATCTATGCTCATACTTCATTTTTAAACAATACTAACCTATTTTCATGTCTGTTTTAATTAAATCAGAAACCTCCTCTGTCTGAACACCCCAAGATATTGCTTTTTGCAACTGCTTTTGTTTTTATTTCAAATGTATATATAATTGCAAAAAAGAACCATAGTAATACACCAAAAATAAAAATATATGTGTACTGCAGTAAGATAAAAAGGCATGTGAGGTACTATTCGCATCTGCCAGTACCCCACGGGGTACTTTAAATTAAGGGGAAAAAACAGTTTCTGATTTAGCTTAACATGAATACGCTGCAACTGGTAAATATTTATTGGGGAATAATTTTCTGATTGTTTGTCTATCGAGCGGCTATAATTCAAATGTTTCACATGTTAAAGATTGAAGATCAAGTTTTAGTCTTCCTTATGTTAGATTCATTTTCTAAAAGCTCATGTGTGCGTGCGAATATATACACTACTTGTTGACGCTGATGTGTGTGTAACACGTTTTAAAGCAAACAACAAAAGGAGGCTATTAGGAAGTAATGTCGGCGATGAAAAAAAAGTATAGCATATAAAAAAAGTGAGCATAAGTTTTCATAAACCTTCCGAGGAACTTCTTGTTTAAATAAATAAATTTCTATTTTAGCGCCTTATGGTAAAGACACGACTACCACACCTTCACCGGCGAATTCTCCAGCAGCTTCAGCGAGTCCACCGGCGTCACCTTCTGCAGCACCCGCTCCATCATCCGCTCCATCGGCGGTTCCGTCGGCAGCTCCATCAGTAGCCCCATCAGCCGCTCCATCAGTGGCACCAACACCGGCACCATCTTCAGCCCTATCAGCGCCACCAGCGCCAGCACCACCTGCTGCTCCACCTACTCCATCTGCAGCCCCTCCTAATCCACCCGCACCAGCTCCACCTGCAGCCCCTCCAACTCCACCCACACCAGCTCCACCTGCAGCCCCTCCAACTCCACCCACACCAGCTCCACCTGTAGCCCCTCCCACTCCACCCACACCAGCTCCACCCGCACCAGCTCCATCAGCACCAGCACCATCACCAGCAGCCCCAGCTCCACCTGCACCAGCTCCACCTGCACCAGCCCCACCAGCACCCGCTCCACCAGCACCCGCCCCACCAGCCCCAGCTCCAGCTGCCCAATCTCCTCCCACACCGGCAACGCCAGCCATAGCTTCAGCCACTCCAGCTAATCCAGCTCCACCCAAACCGGCGGCACCAGCTCCAGCAGCTGCGGCACCAGCAGCAGCACCGGCAGCTCCACCCGCACCTTCTACACCTGCACCAGCTCCACCTGTACCACCAGCACCAGCACCAGCAGCACCAGCTCCACCCACACCAGCGGCACCAGCACCAGCTCCATCAGCTTCAGCTCCAGCTGCACCAGCTCCAGCTGCACCAGCAGCACCAGCACTAGCACCAGCAGTACCAGCTCCACCTGCACCTGCGACACCCACACCAGCTCCACCTGCTCCAGCTCCTGCTGCACCAGCTCCACCCACACCAGCGGCACCAGCACTAGCACCAGCAGTACCAGCTCCACCTGCACCTGCGACACCAGCACCAGCTCCACCTGCTCCAGCTCCAGCTGCAACAGCTCCACCCACACCAGCGGCACCGGCACCAGCACCAGCAGCACCAGCTCCAGCCGCTCCAGCTCCAGCTACACCAGCTCCACTCGCACCGGTGGCACCAGCACCAGCTGCACCAGCGCCACTCGCACCGGTTGCACCAGCTCCAGTTGCTCCCACCCCACCAGCACCAGTTTCTGGCGTAGCACCTTCAGCGACACCTGTACCACCTGCTCCTCTTGTACCAGCCCCATCAGCACCAGCAGCGCCACCTTTGCCCGTCACAGTAATAATAACTTCTGCACCCGAAATCCCTTCAGTGGCTCCTTCAGCTCCTCCCTCTAAAACCCCACCAGTTGTACCAGCAGTTCCTTCAGTTACCCCACTAATAATCTCACCTCCCTCAGTTCCCGGAGTGCCTCCACCTGTCCCGTCAGTAGCTCCCGTTCCTGCAGCAGCGGTACCACCTGCACCTCTTGTTGAAGCAATCGCATCACCTACAGGCTCATCGGCGTCTGCAGTGGCTTTTACTGTTCCACCTGCAGCTTCACCCGCGGTGGTACCCACCCCTCCATCGAATTCGGCTGTAGCTATTGCAGTTTCGCCGTCCGCAGCCCCTGTTCCCATTGCACCTATACCTATAGCATCTGCCCCTGTTCCTATAGTTCCTGCACCAGCACCTGTTCCTGCCCCAGCACCTGTTCCTATCACACCTATTCCTATTAGTTCTGTTGCCCAATTTCCAGTGGTAGTAGCACAAGCTTCACCAGGCGGTGCCTCAGCTTTTGCAGAGGCTTATCCTCCCTCAAATCCTTTACCTAATCCCTTGCCTTCCGTAGTACCTGTCCCCATTAAACCTCTCAACTATGTACATCAGCCAGCACCGATAGAAAATATTGTGAACTCTGCACCGCAAGTAACCTACTCTCACTTACCAGCTCCCGTTGAGGTGAAAATTGAACTACCGACTTACAGCCATCAGTTGCCTTCAAACGTCCACGTTGTTGAGCCTGCATCAAATGTCCCATTCATTCCATACGAAGAACATTTGAATGTTAACCCCGTGCACATGCAAGCCGCGCCCATAGAGTTACCATCATATGAACACTACGTTCCAATACGTCAACAGCCTATGGAACAGCTACGACCAATACAGCCAGAAACTTACAGAGCTCCATCTGTCGTATTTGAGCATTACAATTCCGAAGGTCCTTCCTACCATCCACTCGCAGCAATAGCACGGTCCGTACAATCACGCATACCATCTCTCAATACCGAATATGGTCAACATTTTGTGGAATCTCGGCCAATACAGCCAGAATACCACGCAGCATCTCTTCCAATGGAGAATTACAACGTCCAGGAAAGGATTAATCAGCGTGCTCTATCGTATGAAAATTATAACGCCGAAGAACTACTAAGTCGCCACACTGTTCCTCAATACGAGGGCTTGAATGCTCAGGAAATGGTCAACCAGCATGAGGCACAGTCGGACCGTTTCGAACACCTCAATACCCAGGAGTATTACAACCAGAGATCTGTTAACTCTGTATCTTCAGCTGGAGCGGTGCAATCGCATTTGCAAGCGCCTTCTTTTGAGAATTTAAACGTGGAACGTGGAATGGAAGCTTACGAATACCAAAGGCCACAAGTAGCATACCCAGTGAACACCGCGGCGTCGGAATATCCTAGCTCTTATTCAAACTCAAGATCTGCAGCATCAGCGTCAGCAACAGCGTCAGCGTCAGCATCAGCATCAGCATCAGCATACTAATTAATTGTAAGCTGTTATTCAACAATCATACATTAGTTTGTATCCGCTGAATTATCGTAAGGTTCACTGAAATCGCTTAAGGTTTCCTTTTCAGTGAAATTCTACTTATTATAAATATTGTCTGAACTCTCTGTCAAAACACATTTTTTTTATTGTTAATCATTCCAACCGGAGTATGCCCATCGAAACAAGCAACGCATGATACTTCTTGTATAAAAATGAAATATACATTTGAGGAATTTCTACAAAAATATAACTCAATAAATACATTGTTTTTTTTCTGTTTTCTCCACTATATAAACCCACTTAAGACGATTATCCAGGGACCCTACCAAAAACGTATTATGCGGGATAGGGAAAATTAAACGTACTACATATTATTATGTATTTTGTTGTAATTTTGGTGCGTTGGATACGTATTAAATTATATATTTATGAATCGTGTACATAAAATACGTAGTGTCATTATAATTATATTATTTGAAATAACCACTTATTTTCGTTTGGACTCTCTTTAAAGATATTTTCCTAATACCAACCATCTCCTGTACCAGGTGATCGTAAGATAGAAAGAATAAAGTATCCCCCCGAAACTGTGCAGCTCGAATGCACAGAGCGAGGCAGCAGCATTCTGGTCGCGAAAGCTGCGCCCGCGATTGCCAACACGCTTGCTTACCGCTGTAATTGTGGGCAAAAGTCCTATAAATAAGTAGTCCACTTTAAAATGTTAAATAAGTTGCCAAGTCCGTTACAAACAAACAGTAAGGAATCTTTCGAATGTATAATAATTACTTAGGTATATATAAGATTATATATATTAAGCATGTAATATTTCAGACGTCAATTCATTTAACACGATATACTACACGATTACATATAAGATTCCCTTTGTTCGTATATTAAGATGTGGCTTACCCACACAAAAGCGTGCGACATCCGATTACATACCTTGTCTGCTGGTGATAAACGCCGGTATTGGTTGTCACAAATTTCGGTGCACCTGAAAAAATAGCACAGTTTGCACAGTAAAATTTATAGTTAGAAATAACTATGCGTGAATTATTATATTGTTTCTTGGTTGTGTTCAGTTTTAATCGAGATACCGGCCCGAGTGGACGTGTGTAACAAAATGAAGTTTGGCTTATTCTGCCTCGTGTTATTGGCGGTAAGTATTAACGAAAAGCACGTGTGATATCCATCATTATCATCGTCATTACTTTTGAAGGCACCGATGGCGCAGATCGCAGCGCCAAAGGCTTGATCCCCACGACAAATATTTATGTGATGACATTTATTTGTTCTGTGTCTGGGTGTTCATCATCATCATTACAGCCATTGCAAGTCCACCGCTGGACATAGGCCTCTCCAACAAAGGGGAATTTTACCCATAATTGCCGCCCTGGGCAAGTGTTGGCAATCGCAGAGCGCAGCTTTCGGGACGGGGATGCTGCTGCCTATCCACACCTTGTGTATCTGAGCTACACTGTCTCGGATGGATATACCGCCATCTATCGGTTCTGGTACCTTAGTCCCCTTTTACGACACCTGGTACAGGGGAGGTACTATCCTACTCCGCCAGTACCTCACGGCTGACTACTGATGCTGTATGATATCTATATAGACTCTAACGTATATTATTTTATGTGCAATTTTTGTTGTGCAATGCAAATTATTGTAAAGCATACAGTCCGTGTAATAGTAAGCGTCGTTGCAACCTTTCGAAGTTCGTTAGAATATCCCAAGCGTGTTACCAATCTTATGGCTTAAAGATATTATGTCACATTACCAAGTAATTTCACTGCCTCTCTCTCACCCTTTAAACCAGAACACAGCAATGTGGACGCTGCTGTTTTGCGGCAGAAATAGATGAGTGTGAGGTACCTTCGTATGAGATCTACCTCATAACTAAACAATATGCACTTCCTCTCCACATTATAATAAAGTGTGTCCAATTTCAAGTTTATCGTTTCGCGAAATTTGCTTACAAAAGGGGTGCAATTATTTCGCTGCACGTATTTATCATAGTTAAATCCATTGGCGAATTTAGGGTTAATTAGGGCCTGATGGCGCAGATGGTAGTGATCCTATCTTGTACGCCAAAGGTCGTGGGTTCAATTTCTTGCTTCAATGCTTTAAGCGACTTACCATGGAGTCAGGTCAACGTATGAGATGTTGTGGGACATTAATATAATAATTTATTTTAAATTAATTATCTGTGGGGGGGGGGGGCTGCCTCTGACATGCCATGGCCATGGTGTTGCGGTTTTTTTGGACGAACCTATTGCTGGACTAATCAGACGTCAATTCTCTCTGCGCCTATAGAGGCTCGACCTAGGCTCGGGCGGCCCGAGTTGGGGGGGAATTTAATTTTTAAACTCAGCAAAAGAGGGCGGACAAAGTGAGCCCGGCAGCTCTAAGGCTGCCAGTTATTGCTCGTTGGGGCAGGGACTGCACGCGTTCGCCGGCGAAGGCGGTGTACTGCTCTATTATACGAATGCATGTGCAGTATCAATGATCGTGTTGTGCCAGTGAGAGGGCGGAGAAAGGCTGCGATTTTCGCGGTAATTATATCGGGCGGGGCCAACCGTTCAAAAACAGAAAGGGGTTGCGTGCATTAATTATCAAGAAGGAGTGCATTTCACAAACGAACAGCCTGTGCCGAAAATGATTTACTAAAAAAAAATAATAGAAAGTACAGGCATTTTCAGTAAAAGGTTCTCTGATGACTTGAGAGATTTCCCGTGGCTGTTACCTAGGAACACGAAATGATTTTTATGATATGAAGGGTAAGAAGGGTCGAACAGAATCTTGTATAATAAAGACATGACGTGGGTTTCCTGCGAAGTCCAATGGAAAGACTTTTGAGTTGAATTCAAACAATACTTTGTCTTGTCAATGATAGCAGATGAATGAAATGAAAAATTATGGCAAATGGATGAAACCCGATCACCAAACGGTAATCGTTGTCAAGAGTGACAGATGTAATGTCAAAATGCGTGACGTATATAATTTTGAAAGTTCCAAATTTGAATTTGAAAATTTCGAATATTCGAATTTACATTCATGGAGGTGGTAATTATGTTTTGTATCTGGCAATGCTGTTTTGTTGGCCTTTTCTGGTCGAGTGACAGTGAACGAATAATTATAGGAAAATATTAATATATTTTTTGTTTCCAGGTGGGGCAATGCTCTGTTGCCCTGAACCTATACACTGTGCGTAAATATATGAAGATGATTTCATCTACAAGTGAGTTGAATTGATTTAATACCATCTCTGAGAGTTTGACGTTCTTCAGGAACCTCTGTTAGAGGTGCGGATATCCAAGAAAGTCATGTAAAATATCTAGGTGTCATTGTTAATAGATTTTATCGATGTTCAATCATTTGAAAAAAGACAAATATGTTCTTTACAAATTTATAATTTTACAAACTATTGTTTAATAATCTTGAATTTTACGTGTCTGATAGTGCAGATGGTATTCTATCTTGTGTGCCAAAGGCCGTGGGTTCGATTTCCACCGAGACAAATGTTATATGATGACTTTTTGTGTTTGTTCCGTGTTCGGGTGTTGAATATATGTATCTATTCTAGCTTTAAGTGACTTATCGCGGTGTCAAGTCAATGAGATTCGTATGAAGATATTGTATGTACCTCTTTGTAAGATGTAAGATAGTCCTGATAGAAAATATATTGACTACAAAAATTGCCGAGACATTATTTCTCCAAATAATTATGTGTGTGATCCACTCAAATAAAATGGTCGGTTTGATTAGAACTGCGACAACAAACAGAAAAATAATATTTTATCAGTTGAAATATTTCCTTAGTAAAACATTTTCGAAACCTGCATAATGTACGAACAATTTTCTCAAAGTAATGTGTTTGCGAAATGAAAGTTCGTCAAATGACTAGATTTTTGAACGTTTTTTGTAAGATAAAATCTATGCTCATACTTCATTTTTAAACAATACTAACCTATTTTCATGTCTGTTTTAATTAAATCAGAAACCTCCTCTGTCTGAACACCCCAAGATATTGCTTTTTGCAACTGCTTTTGTTTTTATTTCAAATGTATATATAATTGCAAAAAAGAACCATAGTAATACACCAAAAATAAAAATATATGTGTACTGCAGTAAGATAAAAAGGCATGTGAGGTACTATTCGCATCTGCCAGTACCCCACGGGGTACTTTAAATTAAGGGGAAAAAACAGTTTCTGATTTAGCTTAACATGAATACGCTGCAACTGGTAAATATTTATTGGGGAATAATTTTCTGATTGTTTGTCTATCGAG
The DNA here is from genome assembly GCA_020976665.1 of Heortia vitessoides. NCBI lineage: Eukaryota > Metazoa > Arthropoda > Insecta > Lepidoptera > Crambidae > Heortia > Heortia vitessoides. The sequence continues at coordinate 2,277,095 of JACJUM010005599.1, forward strand.
CGGCTATAATTCAAATGTTTCACATGTTAAAGATTGAAGATCAAGTTTTAGTCTTCCTTATGTTAGATTCATTTTCTAAAAGCTCATGTGTGCGTGCGAATATATACACTACTTGTTGACGCTGATGTGTGTGTAACACGTTTTAAAGCAAACAACAAAAGGAGGCTATTAGGAAGTAATGTCGGCGATGAAAAAAAAGTATAGCATATAAAAA
>JACJUM010005599.1:2300796-2311514 GCA_020976665.1 Heortia vitessoides
GAAATATATATATATATATATATATATAGTGGTGCAGGCAATATATATACAAAATAAATAAACGTGGCATACATATTTGTATAAATAAACGCAATAAATGCATATGATATATCTTGTTTTCATAACCCTAAGTGATCCCTTGAAGATTGAAGAAGGGTTAATCCAATCCTAACATGTTTTTTTTATATAATTTGGCATTATGGCCTATGGCAGCAAAACGTGGTCTTTTACCATTGGCCTTATTGGCCAACTGTAAGTAGCTCAACGAGCTATAGTGAGAGCAATGCTCGGAGTTTCTTTGGGCGATCGAATCAAGAATGAGGAGATTCGTAACAGAACCAAAGTTGGTTGGTGATAGAAGGGTAAAAACTTAGGGTTGTATTTTTAATGCCACATAAATCATCATGATATCAGCTAGAAGACGCCCACTGCTGGACATAGGCCTCCCCAAGAAATCTCCAATAGCACCGGTTGTATGCGGCCTGTGTACGCTGCGCTTGCCGGTACGTGGTCTCCATTCCAGAACCTTACGACTCCATCGGCCATCGGCTCTGCGTACCAAATGCCCTGCCCACTGCCACTTCAACTTACTAATCCGCCGGGCAATGTCAGTAACTTTGGATCTGTTACGAATCTCCTTATTCCTGATTCGATCGTGGAAAAAACTCTGAGCATTGCCCTCTCCATAGCTCGTAGAGCTACTTCAGTTGGCCAATGGTAAGAGACCACGTTTCGCTGCCATAGGTCATCGCTGGTAACACACATTCGTCGAAAACTTTCGACTTGGGACACTGAAGTATGTCAGATAAAAAAATAAACATAATTATAAACGACGACGACGAGTAAAAGATTATTGTAACTCAGTTTCCAAATTACATGAGCATAAAGAAATCATACTGGGAACGTATGTATTGTATAGAAAATGTGATAATACTTTGAGCATCCAATTTGGAGTCGACCAGTAGGTATTTTTAATATTAACCGTAAATTCAATATTTGATATAGCTACTATTTTCTGCTTCGAAAGTCGGGTTCGATTCCCACCCAGAAAAGAACATTTGTTTTACTTATCGTGAAGTCAGTTTACGTCAAAACAAACACGTCTCTTCATTTCATTACCGCATAACTTTGATAAATCAGACATTCCGTCATAAATAATAAAACTAAAGAGCACATCAAGCCATAGAGCATAATTAGAACTCCTTATTATATGTGGCATAATATAGTTAATTGTAAATTTGATTAAGCATAATTAATATAATTTTTTTTCGCATAATATTCTTCAGTCCATTACCACGACTTGCATAATAAGCAAAACGCATAATTATGTACGGCATAATACAGTTATTCCTATCCCTACTAATATTATAAATGCGAAAGTAACTCTGTCTGTCTGTCTGTCTGTCTGTCTGTCTGTCTGTTACGCTTTCCCGGTTAAACCTCTCAACCGATTTTGATGAAATCTGGCATAGACAATCTTTAGACCTTGAGAAAGGACATAGGCTATTTTTGAACTCGAAATAAGGGTTGTCAGGGATTGCAAGGGGGGGTGAAAAGTTGTTTGCATGGATCACTATTTTTAGAGCTAGAAACTTAAAACTTATTTTTCAGGCCATTGATTCGATATAAATAAACGTGACATTCAAAGTTTATATAATTTGAAGTAAATAGGTATGGTACCCAAAAAACTATTCCACGCGGACGAAGTCGCGGGCACAGCTAGTTCTTTATAAAGCACAATTACAGTCCTTTTCTTTGTTGAAAAATTTTCCTCATTCTATGCATGTCTGTAAGCATGCTGCATCTCTGTTCTTATTTTGCTTTTAGTTTATGGTCCTTCTTACTATAATGCTTTTAAAAACTATGGATTAAAGTTATTTATGTTTTTCGAATATGCAACACAATTTTACGTATAGATACGATTAGAAAAATAATTTCTGACAATATGATAATAAAAACCATGCTTAGATTGCAGCCACATCCAGCCCAGAGCGGCCTCATTATTACAGCCATTGAGAGTCCGTAACTGAACAAAGGCCTCCCCAATTAAGAGGGAATTTTGGCCATGATTCCCGCGCTAGGCAAGCGTGTCGGCAATCGTAGAGCGTAGTTTTTGCGATGGGGATGGGTACATTTGAGTTATACCGTCGTCGTCTTCTGATACCTTAGTTGCCTCTTACAACACCTAGCACAAAGGGAGGTACTAATCTACTCTGCTGGTACCTCACGGCAATACCAGTGCGGCAATCACGGGCATATTCACAACGTTTTTGCGGAAGACTATGACCATCAGCAAACGTTATACCAATGATCCGTGCAAAGCCGGGCGGTCTTGCTAGTTTATAAATAAATAAAGATATCTTAATGATGGTGATTAAATGTAAATAATTACGCGAATTTATCGTAGAGGCTTAACGTCATTGATTTAAATCGTATTTTGTCACGTGGCGTAATAACACTAGTATTGTGAATTAACCAACAATCTCTCAGAATAGCTAAAATACTAACTCGTGCCGGCGACTTCACCGCCGAGAGAACTTTTGGTAAGGAAAGTTGGAACGAAGTTTCTTGTCGCGCAATGCGTAAGGGCTAGAAAGAAATAATAATAATAACTTTATTTAACAACAAAAAGGAAACTTAAACTAAAATACACTTTAATACTTAAGTACCTAAACTAGGTCTAGCCTGTTCTTATAGGCACCTATGCTCTGTAGTGTGCATGTACGTGTGAATGTGTGTGTATGTATATGGTCTAATATAATACAAGGTTTGTTAATACAACATATTATTTACGTATATATTACATAAATACATAGAGTATGAAGCTATGCTGTGTATATACAACATACATAAACAATAATAGTAACAATAAATATAGTCCAGTCTAGCATAATATTGTTAGCAATTCCTCTGTCTTGTTGTAGTCCAATGCCAAAAGCCATTCCGTTACTGTTGTTTTGCAAGTGTATTTATTCATGTCATGAATATCTATTTCATGGTTAATTTTATTATAAATAAATGGTCCTGTAAAATTTGGAAATCGCTGTGCGAACCGTGTACGACATGGCTGATGTATATTTTGGAAATCCACATACCTTCGTCTACTATGAGTTGGTTTATTTTCAGGTTTACATAGTTTATGCTGTTTGAGAATAAGTTCTTGGTAGTACAATTGTCTCACTGTTAAAACTTTGCTATGGATATAGAGTTTTGAGGTAGGGTATTTAAAGGGTAAAATGTACATAACTTTGAGAACAGATCTCTGTGCCCTTTCTATCGGTGACATATTCGTTTTAGTAGCACCCCCCCAAATAGTAATACAGTACGACAAGAGAGACAGACATAGAGTTACGTATTATGTTTTTAAATTTTTTTCTGTAGCAATATGTCTTATATTTCTAAAAACTGCAGTTAATTTCCGAATTCTTTGCGTTAAAATACTTATGTGAGGGTTAAAAGTTAATAAAGAATCTAATGTTATGCCAAGAGATTTATATGTTGAAACATTTTCTAATTTCGGACATACACAAGTACCTTTCCTAAATTTACAATTTATCCGGTGGGCAAAGAGATGCAAAGAATTTGTAGGTAGATTAGTTTTTTAGTAATTGAAAAAGTTAAAAATTTTGTTTTATCTGCATTTAAAGTTAGTAGGCTTTCATTCAAGAATGAAAACCAAAATCTGTAACGACACTTTGCTATAGTTGTAAGCCGCGCGGCGTGCGTGTGCTACTCTGTCTATCTGTCTCTCTCTGTCTTTCTTTCTCTCTCTCGGTCTCTCTGTCTCTTTCTGTCTCTCTTTGTCTTTTTTCTCCCTCTCTCTCTATCTATCTCTCTCTCTCTTACTCATAGAAAGCAAGCCAGTTATTTTCGATTTGTCTGTCCATTTCTCATTGAACAGTGTGGTGTCGCGACGATTGTTTTTGTTGGCTGTATACAATTTATTTGTACATAATAAATATTAAAAAATAATAACGATAATGAATCCTCCTGATTAGATTTATATTACATTCTATTTGTTAATAATCAAAAAATATTATTATAATGTAATGTAAATAGAATGTAATAAATGTAAAATAGCCGTGAGGTACCGACAGGGTATTATAGTATAGTATTTAAGCCTCGCTCCGGGTAGAAATACCGCCTCCTGTCGGTTTTGGTACCTCAGTCGATTCTTTGGTCTCCTGCTACAGGAGGAGGTAGGTACACTATTGTACTCTACCGATACCTCACGGCTAAACGTGCTGATTATATTGTATTATAAATTTATTTACACCTATTAATATAATGTATTAATAATAACATAAAAATACATGAAAAATAACAGTAATTATGAAGTACAATGGGCGGCCTTAACGCAAATAGCGATTTATTCCAGCCAACCTTTGGATGGAAAGAGCGAATAAAACAAAAAGATGGTACGAGTGTAAATGAGATATAGAAAAATATATTAAATATACATAATATTGAATGTATTTAAAGAAATATAAATCGATATAACTTTAATTTACACATAAAATGTGAAGATGTAGCTTTCTGATAATAAAATCATTCTTAAAATAACTTCTTCCATCCATTTTTTTTTATTTAATTTGATAAACAAACAATATATGCGTTTTTTTATATTGGTTCAGATACGAGTATAATCTCAATACACGCATTGAAGTGAAAACAATAGATAGAAAGATAAATTCGTCGAATTAATACAATCAATCAACACAAGATAAAATTATTGTATATAAATTGGTAGTATTAATGGGTTTTGCTAAATTGTCCGGATCCGCCATTTTGAACGTTGAATTATAAATATGGCGATAACCTTAGGTATTGTGTTGTGCGGCCTAGCAGCTGTGTCAGGTAACGATATACTTATATATATATACATACTATATATACATACACGCACACATCATGTCTGTGTCCCATTTGGGATCTAGCAAGTGGTGCTTCGATCTTGGCACACCTCTCTCGCTTCCCTTACTCGCAATAGACCTTTCATACGTGCTCGTTTATTCTTGGTACTTCTGAACTGGTATTTTTACACGTTCTGCCTGGTTAAGGAATGACTACTGCTCTCTATATTTGTGCAGTCATTCTACTTTCATCCATCCTTTCTACATGTCCAACCCATCTCAACATTTATTTCTCTATTGTTGTCACAACGTCATCTTTTACAGATCGACCTCTTGTCACATTTTTCATTACTCTCTCCAACTATGTACTTTTGTTTATTTTACAAATAAGACTTTAAAGCAGTTGATAAAAGGTAACCGAAACGTAGTTCAAGATAAATGTAAAAAGTTAAGCATTGCCCTTGTTGAAATTCTGAGCATTGCCCTCTCCATAGCTCGTAGAGCTACTTTCAGTTGGCCAATGGTAAGAGACCTTGTTTCGCTGCCATAGGTCGTCGCTGGTAACACACATTCGTCGAAATGTAGTTCAACGTAAATGTAGAAAGTTCAATAAACTGCAGTTTCTAGACGTTAACAAAGTGTAGAGAGGTACCGGTAGAGTAAAATAGTACTTCCTCCTGTGTCAGGTATCGTACGAGGAGACTGAGGAAACTTTGCTCTTCGATTTAGGCCACTATGAAGTACCTCTGGTGCCAGAACCAGATAGCTGTTTGTGCCTATTGACTCAGTAGCATCAGGCAGGCAGAGCAAATCTTACCTGATCCGATGTCTCGAACGAAAATTCGTATCATGAGTTTTTATGAAAATTTCTACTACGAGTGGTGATCGGGTTTACATCTTCAGCACCTCTTTGGACTAGAGAGAGTGGACTTCGGTCCACGCGGTCATCGCGGTTATGGTTCATCAGTAAAATCTGCTGGTGTTTTAACTGGTATTGATCCCGATAGCATGGCCAGGGGCCGTAGGGATGGCGGTTCCTTCATATATAAGACTAGCTGTGCCCGCGACTTCATCCGCATGTAATAGTTTTTTTGGTTACCATACCTCTTTATGTTAATTTACATAAACTTTAAATGGCATGTTTATTTAAATCGAAATAATGGCCTGAAAAATAAGTTTCAAGTTTCTAGCTTTAAAATAGCGATCCTTTCATACAACTTTTCATCCCCCTTTTCGACCCCTAATAAATAGCCTATGTCCTTTTGCAAGGTCCAAAGAATGTCTGTGCCAAATTTCATCAAAATCAAAAAAGCGTAACAGACAGACGGATAGACAGATTTACTTTCGCATTTAAAATATTAGTAGGGATGAGTGAACTTCATAAATACAACGTGTAGTGCACTCCATGGGAAACGAGGATTTGTATTTATCGATTTCTGTCCAGGACGGTTTTTATAGACAGAAATCTGCTTATTTTGGGAAAGTCTATGTACATCAGTGAATCTTCGACGGCTGATGATGACCATGATATCAGCCATATTAGAAGTCCACTGATAGATATAAGCATCCACAAGATAGGGGGAATAATTGCCGCGCTGGTAAAGCGTGTTGGCAATCACAGAGCGCAACTGTCGCGACGGGAATACTGCTGCCTATTTCCGCTGTTTGCATTTGGGCTACAATTTTTAAATGGACACACTGCCATCTGTCGGTTGCAGTCTTCAGTCACCCCTTACGACACCTGGTATAGGGGGACGTACTATTCAACTCTGCGGAAAATATTGAATTCATTTCCGCTAAGCCTCTAGTAGCAATTACAGGTTAATTGATTTCAATAAAGCATTTGATAGACTACTACACATAGAAAATAAATATTTCTTTCTATCTTATCTATCAAATGGCATGCGACGCGTGCTGCTTGTATTGTCTTTTTTTATCTGGTTGACGTAAACGTTGTATAACGTGAGTCTAATTATGTATTTATGATTATATCAATTTGCTTAGTTTTTTCCATGATTACTTTCAGCGTAGCAACGTCTCTAAACGACTTTTAAGAGTAAATGAAGAGATACAACGTGCAGTGACGTTGACCAAAAATATATATACGCTAATTTGAGGAATCACTGGGCCGATTTTAAAAAATCTGTTTCAGTATTGGATACTCCAATTATCAAAGAGGCCTACTATCCCCCTAAAGTCTCTATTTCACTTCTAGTTTTTATATATCAAGAAGATATATTAGCCAGCATTAGTTGTTGTCAATTTCTGACCGTGAGATACCGGCAGAGTAAAATAGTACCTCCCCATTTACAGACCGTTAGCTGTCGTATCCATCCAGAACAATTCAGCTGAAATGCACATAGTGGGATGGGCAGCAGCATCCCCGTTACGAAAGCTGCGCACTGTGATTGCCAACTCGCTTGCCCAGCGCCGCAAATATGGGTTAAATTCTCCCATTCCTGGGGAGGCCTATATCAAGCAGTGGACTTCCAATGACTAATATAATGATAATGAATTTAAGACAGTAAACATTTTGTTTCAGCGTTCCCACACGATGCCGTGATCCGGAAACTGGTACCAGATGGTCCGCGGTACAATTACGCTGAGGCTGAGGACGGATCGGCTCATCTGGTCGACTCGTGGATTAAAATCAGTGACCTAAACAAGATGGCTCGGTATAATCCTGATGCATCCAATCAGTACCATCTCTTCACTAGGTGAGTGATACTTGACTCGATATTCGTTCGTCTACTTTTGCTGAAATACAAAATTAAATTTACCCAAACTCGGGCTGCCCGAGCCTAGATCGAGCCTTTAGAAGCGCCCTTGGGCGATTGCTGTCGAACCCGCTCAAATCCCGCAAGCCTTGCGGGCGCGACCGTAGCTAAACGCGTGGACGCGGCCGGGGGGCACTCTCATCTATTAGAGGTCCCGCCCTCTTTTTCGCTGAAATTAACGTCTGAGTAGTCCAGCAATAGGTTTGTCCGAAAAAAAAATGTACTCTTCTCGTTTCGTGTCAACTTCGGACATCCAGGATTACATCTATTGAATGAATGAATTCTCTATGGAAATAAGTGAGAACTTCCCGCTCGCTTGATCCAAAAGGTCTTTACTGTTCATCTCATCCTTGAGGAACTCTTGTGTTCCGGGAAGACGTATATGTCGCTCTCTGTCAGCTATGCAAACGAACGTGCCGATTCCTTAAAGGTAAATAGACATCCAGATCTGTATTGATCGGGAAAATGTTCTTAATATAAAACTGGGTTTTCGCCATATTCTTCTTTCTGCATTCTGCTTCACCTATTTCTTCTAATAGCAGTGTTCGCTGCTGTATTCCGGTTTGAAGAGTGAGCAAGATAGTGATATAATTACTGGGTAATGTGACATAATATTTGAAGTCACGAGGTTGGCAACGCGCTATTGATATCCTTATTAATTTACGAGCGTATATAGGCTGCTGTTACGCTCTATAACAAGCTGTCTGAGAGCTTGTTTGGCAAACTAGTCTGATGAATAAAATATAGTTTAAAGACTTTAAAAACACGCTTTCAAAATACATTAAACTAAAAACATGCTTTTACACAGTGGAATTTCTGTCATCTTGAGGAATTCTGACCAGGTCAATGAGATTATCTTATCGAAATACTATATACATAGTCATTCTCAATATGTTTACGAAGTTTTTCATTAATCTTTTTAGTCTTTTTAGTCAAAATCTATTTTGACTAAAGTCGGTTACAAACATACACACATACATACAACTGAAGCTAATATAAAACGTGTATAAAAGATTAAAATGTATATTAAAAAAAAGTATTGCTTCATCCATTCAATAAATTGTGAATGATTTTAAAAAAAAAGCTTTACCCTAAATAGCGGTGTACTAGTATGAAGGGTGAGAGGGACACTGAATAGGGTGGGTAATTTGGCATAATATTCTCAAGTCACAAGTTTTTCAACGTGTTGGTGATATCCTTGTGATATTACGAGCGTGTTAGGCTGCGGTGACGCTTACTATCACGCGGACTATATGCTTCGTCGACCTAATCTAAGAAAAATCTAAATCTTTATTAAAAAAATAATGTTTCCATTCAAATTGTTTGACTCTTTCAGAGCCAATCCAACAACGAGCCAACCGATTGTCATGGGAAACGCCGGTGTGGTAGCAGCCAGTAATTTTGATGCCAGGAAAAGAATTATCGTTCTCATCCACGGTTTTCTCGGATCTGCAACAGCGGGTTCCAATGTCGCCTTGGTCCCTGGTGAGCCTCATTCACATTTTGACATCAACAATGCTTATATTAGCCGTGAGGTACCGGCAGAGTACAATGGTACCTCCGACTGCACCAGGTGTCGTAAGAGGCGATTGAGGTGCCTGTGCATTTGTGCTCCACTATTTCAGATGGATATCCCACTATCTATCGGTTCTGGTACCTCAGTCGCCTTTTACGATGCCTGGTTCAGAGGGAGGTACTATTCTACCCTGCCGGTACCGCACGGGATCATGAATGAGATATAACGTGAATTATGTTTCAGGATTCCTGGCTGGAGAGGACGTCAATGTGATTGTCCTTGATTGGAGTGCTGGCTCTCACTGGGGTCCGAATGGAGTTGAGGCGGGTGAGAATCTAGTTTTATATAAATAAATATTGAGGAATATATAATTAATGAATGGTTTACATACAGTAATTTGAAGTGGATTAGTAAGTTGAAGTGGCAGTGGGCAGGGCATTTGGTACGCAGAGCCGATGGCCGATGGAGTCGTAAGGTTCTGGAATGGAGACCACGTACCGGCAAGCGCCTAGGGCGTCCACCCGCAAGATTGACAGACGATCTGACTAAAACCGCAGGATCGCACTGGACACAGGCCGCATACAACCGGTCCTATTGGAGATCACTTGGGGATTAATATTTCTAATAAGAAAGTGATTTTATGCGTATTTATATGTAATACAGGTGACCCTGATGATCCAAGTCATTTAACACATAGATCATTTCATTACGCCCACCTTAAACTAGTCTGCCGGACCAGACGAGTCTTAAAACTAAGTTTACCCACCAGAAAAGAACCTGTAAGAGAAACTAGTGGTGATAAATGTTCTACCATCACCACCCATGTAAGCTATTGGCACTAATAAACCATTATTTATTTTACTTTTGAGAACTGAAACTACACGAGTGAATAAGTCATTATTATAATCTTTCAAACAGTAAGTAAAATAACAATGCACAAATTTTAGAAAATATAAAGTATCATTTATCGACCTGACCGTTGCAGCATCAATATACCAAAGATATGTTGACCTCAATTGATTCATTCGAGTCCTTAACATGTACCTTTTATCCAGCTCGAGCTGCCGCTCGGTTCTTCAACTGGCTGAACACTGCCACCGGCGCCACCGCTTCCCAATACCACATTGCAGGCTTCAGCGTCGGCGGGCACATGGCTGGTGTTCTCGCCAAGAACATGGCTGGGAATATACCATATGTCTCTGGTGAGAATCATCTTTGGAAGCAGAATCTTTGTAAATAAACATTTCGCATGGAAAAAAGACGCTCGTCCAGGTCAAAAAAATATATATATATATATATTCGTATTTCAAAGTCATCTGACAAGAATACGGTCCGCTTGATAATAAACGTGACCACAGCCTATGGACGCTCGTGTCATCACATTGATGTCACTAGCGTGTGTTCCAGTTTGACCGGAGAGAGACGCAGTGAAATTTCTGAGAAATATGATATACTATCCAGGTAATATTACTGGGTAAAGTGACGCATTATCTTCAAGGCGCAAAGTTGACTAGAAACCTAGAAATATTATATATGTTTAAATATTATATAATATATGTTTAATAGGTAATA
>JACJUM010005599.1:2311524-2328267 GCA_020976665.1 Heortia vitessoides
TATTATATATGTTTAAATATTATATAATATATGTTTAATAGGTAATAAACATTTTTTTTTTGATTATATAATTTCCGAGTCACAGGGTTGGTCACTCTGGTGATATCTTTGTGATGACACGAGGGTCTGTAGGCTGCGGTCACGTTCACCATCAAGGATCGTATGCTAGTTTGATAACATCGAGATATAGAATCGCAGTAAGCAAACATTGATACTTATCGGTTTTAGTAGTTTAGAATGTATTGTGATTTAATCAGTCGTTATTCTAATTTTACTTATGAACACGTTTCAGCTCTCGACCCAGCTTCCAGGTGGGAGACTGCCGAACTTGTCGGTCCCAACGACTCCCTCTACACGGAAATAATCCACACCAGCGCTGGTGTCAATGGTTGGGGTGATCCCTTGGGACACACTGATTTCTACCCCAATGGCGGCAGCACCATGCCTGGATGCTTGCTCAGTGTTATCTGTGATCATCAGAGGTGAGTAACGAGCTTTATTACAAGTCCTTGCTTATCATCTACTAGCTGATGCCCGCGACTCCGCCTCCGCATGATTAGTACTTCGAGAAGCCAAGTTTTTTTTCCAATCGTATTCATATATCTATATACATACGAAAATTAATTAAAATTGGTTCTGTATCCAACACTTTAAGAATTTTTTAAATAGAACCAGCGGTTCCTGAGATTAGCGCGTTCAAACAAACAATTAAACAAACAAACTCTTCAGCTATAATATTAGTATAGATATGTACGTATATATATTTATATATACACACTTATGCACACACATAAAAAAAAATCAAAGCAAAGTCGTGGGAAAAAAATATTTTGGGATCTTCCCCTAAATCTTTCATAATCATCATAGCTGCCATATAACGTCTACTGCTGCATAGGCCTTCCAAAGAAAGGGGTTGTTGAGACCGTAACTTCGCGACAGGAATTCTGCTGCCCATTCTAGCCTTGTTGATCGTGAGATACGGATTGGGGTTAATATACCGTCATCTATAGGTTCCAGTACAGTTGCCTTTTACTACGCTGGGGGGGAGGAACTATTCTACTCGTCCACGTCTACATCTTTTTTTACATCATCATCATACCAGCCATTGAAGGTCCACTGCTAGATATAGGCCTCTTAAAAAAAGAGGGTTTTTGCCCATGATTGCCGCGCTGGGCAAGCGTGTTGGCAATTGCAGAGCGTAGCTTTCGCGACAGGGATTCTGCTGCCTATCCCCGCCCTGTGCATTTGAGCTGCACTGTTCCGAATGGATATACCGCCATCTGTCGATTCCAGTACCTTTTTTACATAATTTCTTTAATAACTATCGTGGTAGAAATACTTATATGTATTTTAACTCCCAGATCTTACGAGTATATGGCAGAGTCTGTGGCTACTGGAGGTTTCAACGGGGTGGAGTGCAGGAACAGAGCTGAAGCATCCCTCGGGAGCTGCACCCTGACTGGTCGACTCAACATGGGCGGTTTGAGGCCAAAGACTGGGTAAGGAATAAAAATAAATTCAGTAGACATTTCACACTAAAAACCTGACTCCCAGATAAGTAAGTAGCTTAATGAAGTCGTGTTACAAATAACAGACAACAGAGTAATTACAAAAAATATACCACTCAAATAAATTTTTGACACCCATTGATATTCATCCATACCATTTGTTCTGCCAAGTGCAGCCGGATGAGAATATATAGCCATCTGTCGATTCTGGTACCTTACAACACTTAGAACAAGGGGACGTACTATTCTACCTTACCGGTAGCTCACGGCCAAACGCAGTAAGAAAAAAAGCAAATTTTTAACTATTACTTTCTTTGTTTCAGATCAACCGGTATCTACTTCATGCGTACCAACCGTTCTGCGCCTTTCTCTCAATCCTAATTATATAAGTCCTAATTATAAAAATATATATAAATATATATATATGTGTGTATTTATTTAAATATGTTATATCAAGCTCCGTCGACAGTTCATCAGGAGGTACAATTAAACTCTGCCGGTTGACATGACATTACTACTAGTATTCGTATTACTTATGAATTTTACTTGTACAATGTTAGTCATTATGTACCTACATAAAAACTGTATGTAGCGCTCTTTTGTAACTGCTCTATGTATATATTGTTAGTGAAACTCAATAAATAAAAAAGCTTTAACTACATTAAAATTATTGTATTATTTATTTACTTTATTAATACATCATCATCATATGCATTTACTGCGTTTATTTATACAAATATGTATGCCACGTTTATTTATTTTGTATATACATATATTGCCTGCACCACTATATAGATATATTTTTTTCTGTTTTGTGTAATGGTTGACTGGGAGATAATGCCATCTGGCATTAAGTCCGCCATTTGTACATTTTGTAACATTTTGTGCAATAAAGTTAAATAAATAAAAAAAAAATATATCAGTCATAGAAAGTCCACTGTTGAATAGGCCTACCCAATTAAGAGGGAATTTTACCCATAATTGCCGCGCTGGGCAAATATGGTAACTATAAAATTGATAATGTCACTGTTGATACAGATTGGCAAAAAATAACACTGGGAATTTTTTTACGTTTTAATTACAATAAGATTTCTTTAAATATAGTCTCTCGCAATGGTTAAGGTGCAAAAAAATTAAATCATGTTTTTATATATTACTGACGGGCCAGATGACGCAAATGGTAGTGATCTCATCCTAGGCACCAAGGATCGCGGGTTCGATCCCCACCTAGAACAAACATTAATATGAATATATCTGTATTTTTCCTGTGTCTAAGTGTTAACAATATTAATTTAAGTATTATATTTGTAATTAGTCTGCAATCTGATGTCCGTACGACAAGTGCTTTAAAGACTTACCAAGGAGTCAATTCAATGTATGATATGTTCTTTGAATTCATATATCTGTCTATATATCTGTATTCATAGCCGTGAGGTACCGATAGATTAGAATTGTACCTCCTATATTTATATCCCTCTATATTGTAAGGTATCGTATGAAGTGACTGTGGTACCAGAACCGACAGCTACGGTATATCCATCCAAAATGGTATAGCAGAAATGTAACAGGGCGGGTATGGGCAGCAGTATCCCGTTATGAACCTATGCTCTTCAATTGCCACAACGCTTGCCCAGCGCGGCAATAATGGGCAAATTCCCTTTTTTGGGGAGGCCGCTGCTGGACATCCAACAGTGGACGTTTTGCGACTGCTATAATGATGATATTATCTTTAATATGAAATTCTACATTTCTCAATGCCTAAAACCAAATGCCGGGAGGTACCAGCAGAGTAGAATAGGACATTTCACTGCACCAGGTGGCAAAAGGCGACTAAGGTACCAGTACCGACGGTGTCCTAGAACTGACAGATAGCGGTATATCCATCCGAAACAGTACAGCTCAAATACAAAGGCGGGGATGAGCAGCAGCATCCTCGTAGGATTAAAGAGGCAGCTAAATAACTAGATAAAGTGACATAATATCTTCAAGTCTATAGCCATGAGGTAATGGCAGAATAAAATAGTACCTTCCTCTGCACCATGTGTCGTAAGTTGCGACTAAGGTACCAGAACCGATAGATGGCGTTATATCCATCTGAAACAGCGCAGACTAAATACTACATGGTAGAGATGGGCAGCGGCATTCTCCGCTTGCTGATTGCCACCACACCTGCCCAGCCTATGTCCAATAGTGGACTTTTATGGTTAAAATGATGAAGTGTTGTTCGCTAAAAAACGCCTGCGGAATTTTATCAGCAAATCTACTAATCATCGTGTTGTATTCGAAATATAAATAGGAACTAAAATTGTTTTTCATATAAACTTCTTAAATAAACATTTACTCGACCACATCATATTTGTACAACTACCTGAATTTTGATATATAGATTGAGAAATATAGATGGATGTCTGGAAAATGAAACAGGCAACTCGAAGTACTAATACTGCGCAGGCGAAGTCGCGGGAAATAGCTAGTATATATCAAAGGAATGGAGTATATCTACATAGTGTAAAACAAAGTTGCTTTCCACTGTTTGTCATACATAGGTATGCTTAGGTCATTAAGACTATGCAACGGATTTTAATGCGTTTTAATAGACAAAGTGATTTAAGAAGAAGGTTTATGTGTATAACTGGCTTGTGACTGCGACTTCGTCCGCGTGCAGTAGTTTCTTTGGACACCATACCTTTTTAATTTAACTCATATAAACTTTGAACGTTAGACTAAATAATACATTTTAAGCTTCTAGCTCTAACAATGGCGATACTTCCTTACAACTTTTCATCCCCCTTTTCGACCCCTTGCAACTCTTATGTCAAATAAAATGGTATCCTATGTCTTTTCTAAGGCTTTAGACTAACTGTGTACCAAATTTCATTTAAATCGGTATAATTTATTCAGTAGATCAGGCGTGAAGGCGTAATAGACAGACAGACAGAGTTAAATTCGGATTTATAATATTAGTAAGGATGCAGTCATATTTTAGTACTGAGAAACCGATAATTTTAATCTAAATATCTGGTGAAATATTTTAATGAGATGTCAATAAACACATTTGTTTGCCCTTACATAGCAAACGCTGCCTGAACCCGACGAGATAGATCAAAATAATGTACTACAGCATTGTACACTTTCAAAAGGTCTACAAAAAAGTCCGCGGTGGTATATGTCTATCTCTTAGGGATAACCCACAGCAACCATTTCTTAACCTCGATACGTCCGTGCGAACCCGAGGTCGGTCGCTAGACTTAAATAAAAGACGTTTATATTTTCAATTGTTTTTATTTATCGAATCTCGTATCGGTACCCCAGCTGTTCAACCTCTTGAGAATGGCGGATTGGCGTTGGTTTCCAAGTGGAATATTCCAGAAGATCTGTAAAGAAATATTATTCTAATAAATAGTTATCCGGCACGACTGTCTTGAAAGTAGTGCTTCGGAGTCGGGTTCTTTGTGCGTAAAATTATATCAATATTTATTGTAAAAAGACAAAAAAATGACAAAACATACATTAACCTGACTTCGAGATATTCCTCTCAAAGGAACAAACGAACTTGAAACAACATAGGTATCACAAATATAAAACCTAAGATAATATATATTCAATATCTAGATAGAACTAACACAAATCATCATGCAAGCCATTGGAAGTCCACTGCTGGACATAAGCCTGCTCCAAGAAAGGAAGTTTCTTGCCCATAATTGCCGCGGTGGGCAAGCGCAGAGCGCAGCTATCGCGGGGATGCTGCTGCCCACCCCCGCCCTTTGCATTTGAGCTGCACTGTTTCGGATGAATATACGGCCATCTATCGGTTCTGGTACCTTAGTCGCAACTTACGACACCTGGTGCAGTGGAAGGTACTATTTTATTCTGCCAGTACCTCATGGCTATAGACTTGAAGATATTATGTCACTTTATCCAGTAATTTTGCTGCCTCTTTGATCCTACGAGGATGCTGCTGCCCATCCCCGCCCTTTGCATTTGAGCTGCATTGTTTCGGATGGATATAGCGCTATCTGTCAGTTCTAGGACCTTAGCCTCGCCTCTAACGACACTTAGTGTAGGGGGAGGTACTATTCAATTTCGCCGGTATCTAACACAAATATCATCACACAAAAATATCCAGGGTGTGTAACTCTGACGCAAAAGTAAAGGATTACTACCATCCCCACCATCGGGCCTGTCAATTAAAAAAAATACTTTGTCATCTCTTTTGACATTATAGGAGCCGTAGTGCGTCCACTACTGGATATAATTTCACCAAAAAATGGGGAATATTGCCCGTAATTGCTGCGTGGGCAGACGTGGTGGCCATTGCAGAGTCATTTGTGTGTCGGCCGTCACCTGACACAGGGAGTGTTACAACTCTTCATCGGCAGATGACGGTATATTTACACAATGAGCTGCTCGATGGCGCGCATGGAAATTATTTTATTGTATGCGCCAAAAGTCGCGAGCTCGATTCCCAGGAGAAACATACATATGATGAATATTTGTTCTGTGTCTGGGTGTTATTGACGTGACAACGTCTTATAAATTGGTTTGCAGGGTGACACTTCAAGAAACTGCGTTACGCTCCGCTTACGTTATGCGCTCACAATGAGACCGAGTGAGAGGCACGCGTCCCTTCCACTCGGGCATGGTTAGCCCGCCTAAGAGCGAGAGAGACAGACATAAAAAGTGAAAGGCACGCGTCCCTTCCACTCGAGCACAGTTAGCCCGCCTAAGGGCGAGAGAGACAGAGCGAGAGAGATAGGCATACACACCGGTTCATGTCTTGCGCTTCTATTTCGCTTAGGCGCCTGCATATTCACATTAAAATTATTTTACCACTCAAAGTCGTTATCACGTAAAACTTTCGCCCGTATACCGACTTTACAGGCAACCAATATTTTTAAGTATTAAAATTTGTATTTCCTCTGTTTACTAATAAAAGCTACTCACCTAAGAGTCTGGTCAACGTATGATATAAGCTGTAAATTCATTATTCATAAAAAAATGCCTGACTAAATCAACAGAGTAGGGTTGGCGAGCTGCATACATATCACGGAGTCTTGGGATAACCTCGATGCATAACAAACGTGACTTAATGCGCCAAATACCAGCTAAAGTCCTGAGGAGTCTATGGTTGGTAACGACTTATACCATCAGGCTTGCATCAATAACCCTAACAAAATTTCCCCAAAGGTTTATTTTAGACCAGATATCACTGCTTCCCTCAACCCTATTTGAAGATTCTGTATTTGGGAGACCTATATCCAACAGTAGATCTCTAACGGCTAATACGATAATGATCAAGGAAAGATTTACCCAGTCTTGGGCACAAGCCCACCCATCCGAAGGTTACCCAGCAGAAGGCAGTTGCCAGCCATAGCTGACACGTACGAGAGGCAGCGACGCCCCGTGAAGCCACCAGTCGTCACGGTCTCAGCCATGTAATGATAGGACCTGGATAAAATGGAATTCAGCTCATCACAATATTTATGTGAAAGTCATTACGCCTCAAACACAACTTGATGTTAAGCTGATTTGTGGATGACATTTAGCAGGCGTTATGGGTAAAAAATTTTTGCCTATATGTTACTCCAATAATCCTTACTAATATCATAAATCCGAAAGTAACTCCGTCTGTCTGACTGTTACACAATCACGCTTAAACTACTGAACCGATTTAAATGATATAGTCTAAAGCCTTAGAAAAGACATAGGCAACTTTTTCATTTGACATAAGAGTGGTAAGGGGTCGAAAGGGGGGATGAAAAGTTGTAAGGAAGCATCGCTATTGTTAGAGCTAGAAGCTATTGATTTGTATATATAAATAAATATAACATTCAAAGTTTATATAAGTTAAAGTAAAAAGGTATGGTGCCCAAACAAAACTACTGCACGCAGACGAAATCGCGGGCACAGCTATATTATTGTAAATTTTTATTAAAAACCATTCAGTTGTTTTTGCGTGAAAAAGTAACTTCCACACATCCGTAAATGATAAACTATTGCGTCTGTAATATAAGTAGGAAGATGAATATGCCTAGTGAGTTATGCAATGCACCCTAACCCTCAAAGTTCACCGCCTTACAGGAAATGGAACTTTACGGGTAAAACTGTTCAACTATAATGTACAATGAGCAGTATTATCTGACCTTGCGTGATCGCACTCAGGAGAGGAGCATCCGGGCATATCAGTCCCCCCATTGGGGTAGAAGTCCACATGTCCCAAGGGGGTGATGAAGCCGAGGACGCCGGCATTGGTGTGAATGACTTCAGTGTACGTGGCGTCATCCGCTTTGAGCCGGTTGACGTTGTCAGTGATGAAACCAGGCATGGCTGCTTCCAGGCCTATGTGCAAAGTCAAATATAATTGTGTCAGCTATTGCAAGTCCACTGCTAGACATGGATCATGCCTCTCCAAGAAAGAGGGGATTTTGCAAAGAACTGCCGCGCTGGACGTATTGGCAATCGCAATTGTAGAGCGCAACGGGGATGCTGCTGCACATCCCCGCCCTGTGCATTTGAGCTACACTGTTTCGTACGGATATACCGTCGTCGGTAATCCGGTACCTTCTGTCGGTTTTGGTACCTCTGTCGCCTCTTACGACACCTGGTACAGGGGGAGGCTCTATTCTACTCTGCTGGTAGTTCAGTAGTAGTTAGTGGGTAACGGTCCTGGGTAATGTAATATCATTGTCATATGGCTGCGGTGACACTACCAGGCAGTCTGTATGCCTTTTTGTCTACCTGTGTTAACGAGTCTAAAGCTGGTCTCTGACGTTAGTTGCAGCATCATCGGGGCAAAGAGTTCGGGCTGGGTTGGTGGTCGTCGTTTGACTGAGTTTGTTGACTACAAGTAAGAGGATAGATTTGTGTTAAAAGTAATTGGGAGATAAATTTCGTGGTCATGGCATCAAGATCGTTGCGGACATGCCTCGTCAAGGGTATCTCATTAATGAGCAGCCTCGCCCTCTACTCCGGGTACTTAGAAAATAAACCTAAGATACGAATTCACGAATCTAACGGAGTCTACTTCCCTTTTTTTCTTTTTGGTACAAAAATATAAATATAGATAAATAGTTACCGGTAATGTAGGCTATATTTCCATCCACATTCCTGCCAATGATACCGGCCTGGTGAGCTCCTAAACTGTGTCCAATGATGTGGTATTGCTCCGCAGAAGCGATGGTTACCTCGTTAAGCCAGTTGATGAAGCGAGCGATACTTTGCCCTGAAAATTCATAAGTCGATATATCTTCATAAAATGTTACAGAATAAAGAATACTGCTCTGCAGCATTCTTAGATATTGCACAGGCTTTCGACCGACTAACATGAGGGTCTCCTTTACAAGATCAAAGTAAAGGCTTCCAATGATGTCGCTTTACAAGAAGTTACTGAAGTCTCTCAGGGCAGTATCATGGGCCCCACATTATACTTACTATTTACATCTGATCTACCAGTAATTGGAGGTGCAAAAGTGTGTACCTTTGCTGATGATGCGGCTATTCTTGCTTTTAACAAAGAAGCTACTAAAGCAAGTGACCAACTCCAAATTAGGATAGACAACATCTCATCTTGGCACAAGAAATGGCGTGTTGAAGCCAATGAAACCAAGTCAGATCATATGACCTTTACCCTGAGAAGAAAAACTTGCCCGCCTGTCACCATGAATAATAATTTCAGACCACAGGTCGAGATTCTTGGATTTTATTTGGAAAGACGAATATCTTGGATTATATTTGGACAGACGACTGACCTGGGAAGCATGTATTCACCAAGCGCAATTCTCTCAGCTTACAACTCAAGGAACTACTTCCTGTCCTACTCAATTATTGGCTACTAAATAGACATTCCAAGCTTTCTTTAGACAATAGATTGCTTATATATAAGTTACATCATGGAGCCAACTTGGAAATATGGAATTCAACATTGGGGCACTGCAGCTAACTCCAATCTACATAGATTTCAGTCTAAAATCTTAAGAATGATAACCACTTTGCCTTGATATGTGATCAATGAGAGGTGGCCATGATTTAGAAAATTCCAAAATCAAGGAGATATTATGAAAGTGATGCCCAGATACAAAGATCGACTCATAAACCATGTCAACGAACTTGCTGTAGACCTGATGAAAGAGAAAACTACATTTTCAAGATTAAAAAGAAAGACGCTTCTGGACTTATGCCCGTGGCTCAAAAAGGTATGGACATGTGACACTATAAGTGTTGGTCCTGTCCAACCCCTTGAGTAGCCAGGTCACTGGATTTGGACCACAAACTGCTACTACTAATTAATAAAAATTGCTGAATATTGAAAAGTGACAGATTAAAATAAATAACTTCGAATAAAATATAATTATAAAATATTTAGACAAAGTCTTTAATGACACAATATTAATCACAATGCCAAAACTTTATTTCACAAAATAATATGTCAACTGAATCGAATTAAGCCGTGGGGGAATCCGGCGGGCAGAGTATAATAGTACCTCCCCGTGACCAGGAGTCATAAGTGACTAAGGAACCGGAGCCGACAGATGGCGGTACATCCATACGAAACAGCACAACTTAAATACTACAGGGCGAGGATGAGCAGCAGCATCTTCGTCGTGAAGTTGTGCTCTGCGATTGCCATCACTCCTGCCCAGCGACAGCGGAGCAATTATAGGCAAATCTCGACCAATATTTTAAATGCGGGGGTACGTTTGTTACCTCTTGAAACTTTATCAGCTCATCTAATTTTCCGAAAAGTTTGCATACATATATTAGGGAGTACGAATATGAACACCTTTACCTACCTTTCAACCCGAAAAAACGTACTATTCCCATGAGATTTACGATAGGCGACACATTTAATACTACAAAAATCAATAGATGGCGCTGAGCAATGTTAAAACACGCCTACTTTTGTCTCATTATCCCTCACATCTTCCTTCTTTCACACCCAACTTCTTCGCTCTTTCACTCATATCCTTTGACCACGACTTCTCTCTCTTTCGCTCATATCTTCCCTTTCTTCTTATCAATAATGCTACAGATCGTTACCAGCAGTGATAGTGTTGGCAACAGCAGCCAAGTAGTTGATATCCCCAGCGCCGGCACTCCAGTCTACCACGATGATGTTGACGTCTTCGGCGGCAAGGAATGCTGGAATGAGAAGGGAGACAATATGGAACAATGTCAAAGACCGGAGAAAAGAATTGCTAGGGGCAGAAGTGATACAAAAGTTCCTCTGTGTTGCTGCAGTGTTTGCTGTGTTCCCATTTGAAGAGTAATTATGACATTACTGGGTAATTTGACATAACATCTTATAGTCCTTAGGTTTGTCGCGCTAGTAATATCCTATTATTTATATTAATTTAGAAATGATTTTCCTGTATGGATCTTTCAATACCTATCAGCCAATATAAAGTTTAAAAAACTAAAATCACTTATATTTTTGTATAAGAAGTATTTTTTAGCAATTCCAGTACAAATCCCAGAAAATCCAATAAAAACCTACGTCCAAAAGGAACCACTTTGTAACATTTAAGACACCTAGCACGTTTTTTTCCCACAACATCTTATACATTGACCTTACTCCGTGGTAAGTCGCTTAAAGCACTTGTGTTACGGACGCCAGACAACACAGGAATCACAAATATACTAATTAAATACATATATTTAACCCCCAGGCACAGAACAAACATTATTAACAACATATAAATATTTGCCCTGGTTGGTAATCGAAACAACGACCCTTGGCACACAAAGTAGGTTAACTACCATCTGCGCCCTCGGACCCATAAACATGGAGTTTACATTAAAAGATTTTGTGTTCGATATAATTTTGATTTCATATAAACCATTGCCGTGAGGTACCGGTATAGATGGCGGTATATCCATCCAAAACAGCGGATCTCACATGCAACAGGGAAGAGACAGCATTTCCATCTCGAAGTTGCGATAGCTACTACGCCTTTCTAGCGCGATAATGATAAGCAATATAGGGAGGCCTCTGTCCAGCAGTGGATGATCTACGGCTGCCATGACCCGAACAATGATAGACCATACCTGGCACAAGAAGTGTGTTCATGTCAGCTGTGGCTCCCACTCTCCAGCCGTGAAGGAGAATGATGGTCCTCCTCTGAGCGTTGTAGTTGGTGATGCCGAGCAATCCCTCGCTTCCCATGAGCAAAGGCTGGCTGACAGTTGGGTTACCCCTGGAAAGTGACATTTATTTGTAGTAATATTAGCTACCTGCACTAATATTGAACGGGTGCAATGAGAATAAATAGTTATTGTGGAGTGTTCCAAAGAGACACAATAGATTCGAGACCTTCTCGTAGACTTTTTTAACGTATTCAATACTGTAGTATATTATTTTGATCTCGTCGGGTTCATCCAGCGTTTGCAATGTAAGCGCAAGAAAATGTGTTTCTTGACGATATCACATTAGAAAGCTCGAAATTTAGTATCAGTGTTTTCTCTACTATATTATGCATGCATTTTACATGAAAATTTTTTATTTTGAATCATTCTATCTATTGAAGAAACCGTATCAAATTCGATTCCATTGCATCGTTTTATAGATCTAAGCGTACATATGGGGCAGACAGCGGAAAGTGATGTTTTATATTATGTAATGAATTACAGATATATGACTAACC
Source organism: Heortia vitessoides (assembly GCA_020976665.1). NCBI lineage: Eukaryota > Metazoa > Arthropoda > Insecta > Lepidoptera > Crambidae > Heortia > Heortia vitessoides. Next base: position 2,323,673 of record JACJUM010005599.1, read on the forward strand.
CGTTGGCGAAGATGGTAAAAAACCTATCTTGTTTGCTATAGGTAGTGTAGGTTCGAACGCTATCCAGGACAAACATTTTTGTTATGAACATTTGTGTTTTTTCTGTCTGGGTGCCATAGTTCAGGCTTCAGTTTAGGCTACAAGGTCACCCTACACTACAGGTATAAGTTTAAAACCTTCCTCATTAATATATATAAAAGAAGAAGCTGACTGACTGACTTTAAAATGAATGCAAGACCCAAACTAATAAGGGTTAAAACTTTGAACTTTTGCTAACAAATTTGCGTTTTACAACGTGGAGTACGTCTCGTCCTAAATTATAGCGACCTTGTAGGCCTTCAAAAATGTTTTCTTAGTGCGGGGAACATTTAAATAAAATCCCTTAAGGGGGTATAACGGGGTTGCAAAGGTAGAATGCTGCATTTGAAGTTATTCAAATTAAATGCAGTAAGAAGGTTCTGAATATGAAAGTCAAATATACACGATATTTCAAAAATTAAAGGGTTAAAAACGGAGTGCAACGTTAGTTTGAAAGTTCCCTGATTTTGGAAGTTATTCCAATAAAATTATATATCTGCATATATAAAAGTCAAGAGTCTTATACCTATGTGTGTTACCAGCGATGACTTAGGGTAGCGAAGTGTGGTCTCTAACTATGGCCTTATTAGCGAACTGAAAAAAGCCCACCGAGCTATGAGCCGAGAGAGCAATGCTCGGAGTTTCTTTGCGCGATCAAATAAACGAGAAATGAGGAGATCCGTAAAAAACTAACATTACATACATAGCCCAGTAGATTAACAAGTTGAAATGGCAGTGGGCAGGACTGGAACGGAGACCACGTACTGGCAAGCACAGCGTTGGACGTCTACCCGCAAGATGGAAAAACGATTTGACTACAACCGCACGATTGCGCTGGACAGAGGCCGCATACAGTCCTATTGGAATTTACTTGGAGAGGCCTATGTCTTGGCGAATATGGGCAAATTGCCCCTATCTTGAGGAGGCCTGTGTTTTACGGCTTTTACGGCTACTATGATAATGATAAATAGAGCAAAGTTTTTATTTCATCTTCAGCAATAACTATATGCCGTGCATTTCTACCCACCTTGTAAAGAGATGGTAAATGATTTGCCTGTCAGGGTTGAATCGGGCAGCTGCAGTCAAGTCACTGGTCTTCATCCACATGTCCACCAGGTGGACGGCTCCAGCTCCATCTTCAGCGTACTGGTACCGGAGGTCCTGGTCATATTTTATGATCACAGGATCGTAAGCTGGAAGTGCTGGAAAAAGAGGATTGTATGAGCAAATTTGTTACTAAAAATATGCAACTTATTTCCATCGGGATCTACTAGACTAGAATATTTATAGGAGGTGACTGAGGTACAAGAACTGGCAGAAAACATAACAGCAAGAAGAGAAGACGGTTTGCGATTGCCATCATACCTGCTAAGGATGGCAATTATGGGCAGGAATCCCTCTTTTTTAAGAGGCATATGCCCACCTTCAAGGTCCTGCAGCTAATGTGATGATAATGATATGATAAGTCAAGGTTACAGTTGACAAGTGTGAATTCAATATAGAAGATATGCAGCTGCATGATATTATATTTAGGATGTTATGACCAGGTCGACAAACAAGCACACAGATAGCTTGATAGTGAGCACCACGGCAGCCTATAGTTGCTTGTGTTATCACAAGGATATCACTATGGCGTTGCCAATTATTTCACTACTTCAACTAGAACACAGCTAAGTGAACACTGCCATTTGTCAGTAGAAATAGATAAGACTGAAGTTTCGATGCGGACGACCTTTGTATGTGGTTTACCTCATGTCAATTAAATTCACTCAGACAATTCAGATTTTCACCGCATCTTGGACTGGTGGACATCCTACGCATGTCAAACGAAGAAAAGATTACTAATTTTGACATAATATATTAACGCCACGGTAGCGCAGATCGTGGTGATTCTATCTTGTGGGTGGCAATGGTGGGTTTGATTCTCATCCACTTTTGCCCTGTATCAGTCAGTTCTACATCATCATCTTATTTAGCAACTGGAAGTTGACTGCTAGACAAAGGCCTCTCCAAGAGAAGAGGAATTTTGCCCATAATTGCCGCGCTGGGTAAGGAAGTTCGCATTACCAGATAAAAGAAGTCCTAAAACGTCCACAGCTGGATATAGGTCTTTCGTAGACAGGGCGAATTGCCCATAATTAAAATGAACCCGATGGGATAGATCAAAATAATGTACTACAGTATTGTACACTCAGAAAAGTATGTCTATTTCTTAGGTCTAACCCACAATTATCATCATTATCATTGGAAGTCCACAGCTGGACATAAGCCTTCCTGAGAAACGGCGTGTTTTGCCCATAATTGCTACGCTTGGCAAGCGTGTTGGCAATCACAGAGCGCAGCTTTTGCGACGGGGATGCTGCTGCCTATCCCTGCCCTGTGTATTTGAGCTACACTGTTTCGGATGGATATACCGCCATCTATCGTTTCTGATGTCTTAGTCGCCTCTTTTCTTCGCCCCCGGAGGCGGAGGGAGGGGAGGGAGGTACTATTCTACTCTGCCGGTACCTCACGGCTAGTATAATTACGATTTATCAATTAACAAAGGCGTGGTTAATCTTATTATTTTTATCTTCACTTTAAATTGCGTATTATCACGCAGGTGGTAGATAAAATATTGACAATATCTCTATTAAATGATAAATTTATGATAAATATTCAGCTTTATATTTATATACTAGCCAACCGCTCCAGATTACCACGGATGCAAGTAGGATTAATAAATGGTTATAGTGTCGTGAGGTACCGGCAGAGTAGAATAGTACCACCCTTTGTATCAGGTGTCGTAAGAGGCGACTAAGGCGACTAAGGAACCGACAGATGGCTATATCCATCAGAACCAGTGTAGCTCAAATACACAGGGTGTTGATGGAAGCAGCATCCTTGCCGCGGTTGGCAAGCGTGCCGGCTCGACTGAATGATAAGACGTTCAAATCACTTGTGTTACGGACATCAGACAATAGAGATATTACATAAAGAATACTCAAATATATGTATTCAACCCGCAGACACAGAAAAAATATACAGAATAATTTGCTGGTAATTCCAATGTCCACGATTACCTGGAAACACTAGGTACATCATGCTAGGTGGAAAACAACTCGGCAAAGTATAGGAACCTCTTGAAATCTCATCCAAATCCGCTATTAGGTCGTAGGTTGTAGCAGCTAAGTTAGATTATTGCGTTTATATATACAAATATGTATAGTAACGATTATCAATTTTGAATATATATTGTCTGCACCACTATATATATATATTTTTTTTTTTGTTTATATGAAATTATGCGTACAGATAGACCATCATTGAAAGTCATGAAATACGTGTAAAATATATATTTTTTAAATCATTCCTTAAGAGGGTAAAACGGGGGTTCTAACTATAAGGGCTGGAAATTTGCAATTTTACACAAGTTTTCCTTTTAGAACGCAAAGGAGCACTAAGAAAGGAAAGAAAATGAAAATTCTCCCCTAAAGGGGTAAAACGGGGGTGAAAAATTAGTACAAAACTTTGCTGTTTTTGAAGTTCAGTATAAAGGATCTTTATGAAATACTAGTAAAATATATTTTCGAAAATCATCCCTTAAGGGGGGTTAAAAGGGGAGAGCAAAATTAGTATGAATGGTTTACAATTTGAACAGTGAAACTGCCGGACACTTATATGTAGATGTAATTCAGCATCTCTTATGTATTAAACCTTAAAGTACAAAGAAATATTACCAGAAACCGCAGCCACGGCCAGCGCAAATACAAAAGCTCCAAACGCCACCATTGTGCGATGTTCACAACTCATTAACGTTAACGAATTTAAATAACAGAACTATATCTTATCCTGACGATAAAAATCAGCATGACAAATCTACTGATCAATACTCCGATTATGTTTGCTTCTATTGTGACGTAAACCGCTATTGACCAGGTGCTATGAGCATCTTCATTGTCTTTTAAACATTATGAACATAAATCTTTATTCTATATATACATATATCTTTTATCAGCAATTAATAGTCCACTGCTGGACATAAGCCTCCCCTAGAAAGCTGGGCACGCGCAGCTTTCGTGACGGGGATGCTGCAAGATCGCAGCCCTTCCCCGCCCTCTGGCACAACTCGATTATTGACACTGCACATGCATTCTTATAATAGAGCAGTACACCGCGTTAACGAGTGATAACTGGCAGCCCTAGAGCTGCCGGGCTCACTCTGTCCGTCCTCTTTTGCTGAATTTCATAATTTAATTCACCCCCAACTCGGGCCTGAGCCTAGGTCGAGCCTCTAGAGGCACCCTGGCGCGCTCGCCCCCGCTCCCGCTCAGACCCCGCGACCTTACCGGCGACCGTAGCTAAACGCGCGGTCGCCCCCGCTTCTGCTCAGACCCCGCAACCTTGCCGGCGACCGTAGCTACACGCGCGCTCGATCCGCTCCCGGTCAGACCCCGCGACCTTGCCGGCGACTGTAGCTACACGCGCGCCCGCCCCCGCTCCCGCTCAGACCCTGCGACCTTGCCGGCGACCGTAGC
>JACJUM010005599.1:2328367-2386467 GCA_020976665.1 Heortia vitessoides
TACACGCGCGCTCGCCCCCGCTCCCGCTCAGACCCCGCGACCTTGCCAGCGACTGTAGCTACACGCGCGCTCGCCCCCGCTCCTGCTCTGACCACGCGACCCTGCCGGCGAACGTAGCCAAACGCGCGCTCGCGGCCGGGGCACACAGGACAGATACAGGCATCGGACCTCTCATCTATGAGAGGCCCCGCCCTCTTTTTTCAATGGCGCTGGAATTGACCTCTGAGTAGTCCAGCAACAGGAAAGTCAGAGAAAAAAAAATTCCATCCCGCCCAGGATATACCGCCATCTGTCGGTTCCGCTACCTCAGTCGCCTGTTTCAACACCTGGTACAGGGGGAGGTACTGTTCTACTATGCCGGTACCTCACGGCAAAATATTGCTATAATATTTAAACATATTATTTGTGTTAACAAAATGAATCTTTACTTACCTAATATTATAAAAATGAGGTAGATCATACAAAGGTCGTCTACATCGGTACCTGGTTCTCACCTATTTCTACCGCCAAAAAACAGTGTTCGCTGCAGTGTTCCGGTTTGAAGGGTGAGAGAGGCAGTGAAATTACTGGGTAATGCGCAATCACGCGAACTGCGTGCTTATTTTTTTGCTCTGTCTAATAAAATGAAAACTTATTGGAATTTGTGAGTGTTGCAAATTCATGCAGACATTACAGAATGGATGATGATAAAACTATATTAATAATGTTATAGCTATATAAATTTTAGCCTGTGTTTTATGTATCGGAATAACATGTAGGCTATCCTTACTTATGTTATAAATCCGGAAGTAACTCTATCTGTCTCTCTGTTATGCAATCACGCTTAAACTACAGAACCGATTTAAATGAAATTCAGTACATAGATAGTCTAAAGCCTTAGAAAGAATATAGGTTACTTTTTTATTCAACATAAGAGTTGAAAGGGGTTGAAAGGGGGGAGTGAAAAGTTGTATGTAAGTATCGCTATTGTTAGAGCTAGAAGCTTAAAACTTTATTTTTTAATAAGCTTAATTAATTATATATTAATAAATATATTCAAATTCAAAGTTTATGTAAGTTAAAGTAAAAAGATATGGTGCCCAAAGAAACTACCGCACGCGGACGAAGTCGCGGGCACAGCTATAATTTATAGAGATTTCACCCAAAAGCCTGCCAAATTTCGTCTGCAAATCTGATTATCGTTGTGTTGTTTTGAGATGCAAGCAGGAATCATTCTTATATCATCATACCAGCCATCAGGTTGTCCTTTCTTGGAGGCCTATGTCCAGTGCTGGACATAGGGCTCTAAGAAAGGGTGAAGTTTTCTCATAATTGCCGCGATGGGCAAGCATGTTGGCAATCGCAGAGTGCAGATTTTGCGACGTGGAAGCTGTTTTTTGTTTGTCTGTCTATTTGTAGCGGCTAATCTCCGGAACGACCGCACCGATTCGGATGCAACTTTCACTGGCTGATAGCTTATGTAATAAGAAATAACTTTGGCTATATATATTACATCACACTAAGAAAGGTGCTGAGAATTAATCAAACATGTGGCAAAAACGGGCGAAACATTTACGTTGATTGCGTGCGCTGTGTGGAAGTTTGTAGTTCGAAAGAAAATATGCTGCCCAAAGTCACAATTCCAAGCGGGCAAAGTTGCGGGCCCAACTATATACTAAATGAACAAAGAATCATTCATCGCAAATATTTACAACTAGATGCGTAGACGCATCCACATAAGACACAAATGTGTCCATTATACAGCCGCACCCCATTTCTTTAAACACATTCTACATTAAAGTAATATATAATCTGTTTTTTTATATAAAATAACAGCTCTTTATATAATAAGCATTTAAAGGTGTTCTACGTATTTATAAAATATATACGTATATACGTATTTATAAATAATAAGCTTTTAATTTTTGTCTTTCTGTTTGAGGTAAACTCCGAAACGGCTAGACCGATTTTGACGGGAATTTCACTGGCTATGTGCTGACTTAGGCTTCTTCTATTATTTATGATTTACACTCGATTGGGGCAATATGGGGCAAAATTCTACTCCACAGTAAGGTATCGGCGAAGTATGTACCTATGTATGTATGTACCTCCCAATGCACCAGGTGTCGTAAGAGGCGACTGTACCAAAACCGATAGATGGCGGTATACCCATCCGAAACAGGGTCAGGAGTCACTGAAAGTAAATTTTTAGAAATTAATAAAATGTCTATACCCATTCTGTATGTAAAACATTATGTATGTCTATAAAAATAAAGCATGTTTAACAATAACTGTGACATATATAATGTTAATACGAGAAATAAATATAAGCTTGCAGTTCTCACTACACGGCTTCGTAAAATAAATAATTAATTCAAGGGCAACTGCATAAATACATAAATACATTTAAACATGAGTAACAAAGGGATACATTAAAAACTAAGTAAACATATGCCAACTGTCGGTTCTGGTACCTCATCCGCCAATTACGACACTTAGTACATGGGGAGGTACTATTCTACTCTGGTAGCACACAACGTACCAAGTATAAATAAAATAAAACAAAATTAAAAAATGCAGTTCAATCATTTATTTTGTCATTTTGAGATTTTATCCCCTGGAAAATGGGGGAGCGGCGTTGGTCAGCAAATGGTAGATTCCGGTTTGTCTGAAAAACAATTAAATCATATTAAGTTCACACAATATCACATACATTGACCTGACTCCGAGATCAGTCGCTTAAAGCACTTGTTTCGGACAGACGTGAAAGAATAATACTTAACAAACTATGATGATATCATTTTTGTTAAGAAAAAATCATGTTCTGTTTTATATATACCAAGTGGATAAACAAGCGTACGAACTGCGTAACAGTAAGGGTCACTAAAACATATCATCATCACAAGGATATCACCAGCGAGACCAACCTTGTGACTTGAATATTAGATCACATTACCCAGTAATTTCACTGGCTCTCACCCTTTACCCGGAACACAGCAGCGAACACTGCTGCTCGGTAGAAATAGGTGATAGAAAGGTATTAATTCAGACCAAATGTATTAGAAGTTATATGATATTTTCTAATATTTATGCGTTCACATTAAAAATATTTTGTTATTGGCTTTAAAACGTAGTTTATTAACTTTCAATTTATGAATTATGTTTCACATCTCTTGTTTGAAAATTCCTTTCGATCTGCCTGATGTAAGAGAGAGATAGGTACCGGCAGAGTAGAATAGTACCTCCCCCTGTACCGGGGGTCGTAAGAGGAGACTCGGGTACCAGAGCCGACCGATGGCGGTATATCCACCCGTGACAGTGTAACTCAAATGCAACAGGGCGAGGATGGGCAGCGGCATACCCGTCGCAAAGCTATTGCGCTTTGCGATTGCCAATATGGAAAAAATCCCCCATTCTTGTGGAGCATTGACGTTTAACGGTTAATGATAAAATAAACTACGTTTTTAAGTCGTTAAAAATGTAGTTTCATTAGAAGGTTAGTGATACTGAAAATGGTACCTCTCGGTGTTACCAGATAGCATGTTGCATCTGCTTTTAATTTAGTCTTTAAAATATCATGCTAGCCATTGGAAGTCAACTGCTGAACATGGTCCTCTCCAAGAAAGGAGGGGCTTAGCCCATAATTGCCGCGCTGGGCAAGCGAATGCCAACATTCGCAAAGCACAGCTTTCGCGACGAGGGTGCTACTGCCCATCCCCGCCCTGTGCATTCAAGCTGCACAGTTGTCTGTTCTAGTTCTTTAGTGCAGTAGGAGGTACTATTCAACTCTGCCTGTACCTCACGACAAGGTCTTTATATACCTAGGTTAAGAAAAGATGCCTCACCCAGTTTTAGGTACCAATCCTCCCATCTGTAGAGTACCAGAGAGAAGGCAATTTCCGCTCATAGCTGTCGCGAAGGAGAGGCAGCGACGGCCGGTGAAGCCGCCGCTGGTGAGCGACTCGGCTAAATAGTGGAAGCATCTGGAAAATTGTGATTATTTTCTTATTAATAGTTAGCAGGCGGTCCTCAGTATCACTCATGCGATTCCCCTTTCTGTGACAATATGATATCTATGTCACTTGCTGATAATTTAATTTTCTATTCACGATAGAGTATTTGAAGTAAGTTTATAGATTTCAGAATTTATTCGTTTCAAATGTGCAATAATACAAATGCTTTTTTCAAATTTCTATTGTAGGTTTAGCCTTTGTTAAATGGTAAAGAAGAAGCTCTGTAATGGTAAAAGAATTTTCAAAAACGTGGTTGTAGTTTTCTTTACTCTTTAATTATTATATTAATCACTAGCTGTGCCCGCGACTTCGTCCGCGTGGAATAGTTTTTTTGGGTACCATACCTCTTTACCTTAACTTATATAAACTTTGAATGTCATGTTCATTTATATCGAATCAATGACCTGAAAAATTAGTTTTCAAGTTTCTAGCTCTAAATATAGCGATAATTCCAAACAACTTTTCATCCCCCCTTTCAACCCCTTACAACCGTTATTTCGAATAAAAAATGTCCTTTCTCATGATCTAAAGATTGTCTATGCCAAATTTCATCAGAATCGGTTGAGAGGTTTAAGCGGGCCAGCGTAACAGACAGACAGACAGACAGAGTTACTTTCGCATTTATAATATCAGTAGCGATAATATAGACAAAAAATATATAATAAAATCTACGCACATGATTTTCTTTTTGAACAGTCTTAAGAATAAAACGTATTGGCATCTGTCGGTTCTGGCACCTTAGTCACCTCTTACGACACCTGGTGAAGTGGAAGGTACTATTCTACTCTGCCGGTACCTCACGGCTTTTACTTCAATTAATTCATGAAACATCTAAAATTTTGATCTGACTCCGAGATAAACTTAATGCTCTTGTGTTCTGGTCATCAGAAATCAGAAGAATTACAAATATAATACCACCTAAATACAGAACAATATAAAATAATAATCATATAAATATTTGCTATGGAATCGAACCCACGACCTTAGGCGTACAGGATAGGATCACTACTAACAGCGCCATCGGGCCCATCAATCATTGATGATAAGCGACCGATGCTTGCACAGGTAATCCACACACACATTTATCCTGACATAGCAACAAGACAGAGGAATCTACTGCTTAAGTACATATATTTAATACCCAGACGCAGAACAAACACAAATATCATCATATAAATATTTGCTTTTGGTAGGTATCGAAACTACGACCGTTAGCGCATAAGATAGGAACACTACCATCTGCGCCAACTATACCCTCAAGCTTGGTGATGAGTGAATGCTATAAACAAAATGTTAGTGCACACTACGAAAGATAATGGTCATGAAAGTATATAAAATGACTTGCCTGTCGTGATCGCACTCTTGAGACGAACATCCTGGCATGTTAATCCCACCGTTGGGGTAGAAGTCAACGTGTCCAAGAGTGGACATGTAACCAAGAAGACCAGCGTTGGTGTGTATAACCTCGGTGTATGCGCCATCATTCTCATGGAATCTATTGTCATTTGTTAACCAGCCGGGTAACGCCGGGTCGAGGGCTGCAAGGCAAAATATACTTTAAATCAGCCATCTTAAAGCTCTATTTCATTGTTCAGCAGTTATGTCTGGATCAATGTGAATATCTTGTACCTGAACCAGTTGGCGGTAGATCTAATACTGCAGGGGGGGACAAGCGGGAAGTATTTTACTAATTTTTTAAACACTCAAGTTTATTGGAATGTATGTATGTATATCTTCATCATCAAACCAGCATTTGGAAATCAACTGCTGGCTAGGTATTTTATCTTGAGCATTATTGTAGCGGTGGGCAAGTGTGTTGGCAATCGCAGAGTGCAGCTTTCGCGACAGTGATGCTGCTGCATATATCAACCTTGTGGATATACCGCCATCTATAGGTTCTGGTACCTTAGTTACATCCTATGACACCTGGTACAGGGGGGGGGGGTTACTATTCCACCCTTCCGTTACCTCACAGTATATATGTATGGTACTCATTTATTTTAAAACTCCATAATTTGACGAAAATATAACTTGTACATCAGAAGAACGCATTATTAAAATTAATACAGATTTGTGCTAAATCTTAAAGAATTAGGAAGGCGTTTGGTGGGCCGGGCTTTGGACCACCGCTCCGGGGTTTTTCTGATGCAGAGGATCTCGCTTGCTGTGCAGCGTGGAAATAAGCATCATAGTGTTGGCAATTGTAGAGCGCAGCTTTTGCGACGGGGAAGCTGCTGCCCATCCACGCCCTGTACATTTGAGCTGACTTTTTTGCATGGATATACCGCCATCTATCGGTTCTGGTACCTTAGTCGCCTTTCACGTCACCTGGTGCAGGGGGAGGTACTATTCTACTTTGCCTGTACCTCACGGCTAATACAGTGTGATAGTATATAAGCGTCATTGCAAACTAAATACACTCGTGATATCACAAGGATATCACTAACGCGTTGCCAACCTTGTGACTTGAGGATATTATGCCACATTACCTAGTAAGTTCACTGCCTCTCCCACCTTTCAGACAGCAAAGCGAACATAGCAATTTGGCGGTAGAAATAGGTGAGACTTAGGTACATTGCAAACGACCTTTTGTATGAGGTCTACCTCGTGTGTACAAAGATAGGTGGGTGAGATTGGAAAAGAAAATAGGCTCGAAATACTGGTCATGTGCAGACGAAGTCGCGGGCATCGGCTAGTTTAAAATTTTGAAGCATCTGGTTTTCTATACTTGTATACCAACCGATCTAACTTCTACTATTAAGACAACAGTTTACTGAACTCGCTGTCGATAGCGAGGTGTGCAGTATTAGAAAGATGCTGAGGGCATCTCCAACGACCCTCACACAACCCATATGAGCAGCTTTCTCACCTGTGATGTAAGCGATTTCTCCGTCCACAAATCTGCCAATGATACCAGATTGGTGTCCACCAAGACTGTGCCCCGTGATGTGGTATTGTGCTGGTGACGCGCCGGTCGCTGCGTTCAGCCAGTTGATGAATCGAGCTACGCTTTGTCCTGGAATTTTGGAATGAGGAATTAGAGCATACGCGTCGACCCTGGACAGCGCACTCTGAAGTCATAAAATGTCTACTGCTGGGGATAAGGCGAATTCTGCCCATCATAGCGCGCTTAATTTTTTTTTCACCAGTTAAACAAACAAGCATACAGTCCGTGTGAGAGTAAACGATACTGCAGCCTATACACGCTCGTAATATCACAAGGATATTAATTAAGGCCATCTTTCATTTTACCAGCTATTGGAAGTCCACTGCTGGGCAAAAGCCTCTCCAAAAAAGGAGGTATTTGCCCATAATTTCCGCGCCGGGCTAGCGTGTTGGCAATCGCAGAGCGCAGCTTTTGCGAAGAGGATGCTGCTGCCCATCCCCGCTCTGTGCATTTGAGCTGCGCTGTTTCGGATGGGTTTACTATCGGTATCGCCAGCTATCGATTCTGGTACCTTAGTCGCCTCTTAAGACACCTGGTGCAGTGGGAGGTACTGTTCTATTCTGCCGGTATCTCATGGTTATATGCATGAAGATATTATGTCACTTTATCCAGTAATTTAGCTGCCAGTTTGATCCTTCAACCTAGAACACCTTTATGCTACCACACATATCAATTTTTAACAATAGATAGACCTCATACTAAGGAAATGCATTGGTACCTCACTCTCACCTAGTTCTAGAAAAAAATTGATCGGCGTAGTAGCAACCACAGAGTGTAGCTTATTGACGGTAATGCTGCTGCCCATCCCCGCCCATTTGCACCTATACGGACGACCTTTGTTAGAAGTCTACAGAAGCTAGTGTAGCTGCAGCAGGACATCTATAGAGGCATGTGTCTACCAGTGGTTCTCTTAATGCTGTATACTCACCAGATGTGAAAGTATTGGCAACTGCAGCGATGTAGTTCACGGTCCCTGCTCCAGCATTCCAGTCGACAACAATCACGTTGACATCTTCAGCTGCGAGGAACGCTGAAATAAAAGACACAATATTATTGTATAGCAACGCGTTGGTTTGCTTTTCTTCGGGTACCATACCTCTTTACCTTAACTTATATAAACTTTGAATGTCATATTTATTTATATCGAATGAATGGCCTGAAAAATAAGTTTCAAGTTTCTGGCTCTAAAAATAGCGATACTTCCATACAACTTTTCATCTCCCTTTTCGACCCCTTACAACCCTTATTTCGAATTAAAAAATAGACTATCTCCTTTCTCAGGGTCTGAAGATTGTCCGTGCCAAATTTCATCAAAATTCGGTTAAGAGGTTTAAGCGGGAAAGCGTAACAGACAGACGGAAAGACAGAGTTACTATTACATTTATAATATAAGTAAGAATATCAGTCAGACGTAGTCCGGCTCTGACGCGAGTTGTTCTCTCAGAAACCGGTTCTTTCAGAAATAACAAACGTTCCTCAAGAATGATATATATATATATATATATGTCTTTTATATTTTCTAAAGGTTCCGTGTTCTTATTCATTTATTCTTGATAGGTACACTTACAAATTACTGTCATACATATTAATATGCATATTTAAATATAATATTAACTGGACGGTAACCTAGGATGTGTGTCGTCATCATCATACCAACCATTGGAAGTCCACTGCTGGACATAGGCCTCCCTAAGAAAGGGGGAATTTTGCCCATTAATGCCGCGCCGGGCAAGCGTGTTGGCAATCACAGAGAGCAGCTTTTGCGACGGGGATGCTGCTGCCCATCCTCGCCCTGTGCATTTGAGCTGCGCTGTTGTGCACGGTGGTATATCCATCCGAGACAGTGTAGCTCAAATGCATAGGGTGAGGATGGGTTGCAGCATTCCCGTCGCGACAGCTGCGCTCTGCGAATGCGAACACGCTTGCCCAGCGAGGCAATTATAGGCAAAAAACCTCCTTGGAGAGGCTTATTTCCAATATATGACTTCCAATGGATGCTGATGGTTATCATTATTTATTATTATATATCTGTTACCTGGAACGAGGACTGCATTGACGTTACCAGCGGCAGAATCCATCCATCCGTGCAATATGACTATGGTTCTCCTCTGGGCATTGTAGTTCGTCATCCCTAGGAGACCATCGCTACCAGTCAAGAGGGGTTGGCTGACAGTGGGGTTGGCCCTGCAATTTTCAATGATATAAAGTATACTAACTTCTACCCGCGGCTTAGCCCGTATTAATTTCAAAGGTAACAATACTCTTAGACTTTGAAAGTACTATTTATTTATTTATAGAACTTTATTGCACAAAATGTACAAATGGCGGACTTAATGCCAGTTGGCATTATCTCCCAGTCAACACGAAATAGAAAAATATATATATATATAGTGGTGCAGACAATATATATACAAAATAGATAGACGTTACACACATATTTGTATAAATAAACGCAATAAATACATATGATATCAAAATATATATAAAATAACGTACATCAGAAATGGGGTTATAGAGAAGCAGCATCAGTAAATAAAGTACGGAGACAGCGTTTCAGGATAAATTTGTTTGTACTGTGTAACTTTACTTGTGAAATTCGGATGAGTAGATAAAGAGTGAAAAGGTAGCCATTTTTTATATTTTTAATAAAAAGTACTAGCAACCCGCCCTGGCTTCGCACGAGTGTAATGAGGACAAGAAATGGTTCATCATACCAGCTATTAAGTCCACTGTTGGACATAGGCCTCCCCAAGAAAGGGGGTAAAGCTGTACCGTTTGCGACGGGAAAGCTGTACCATTTGGCTGACTTTTTTGCATGGATATATCGCCATCTGTCGGTTCTGGTACATTATTCGCCTCTTACGACACCTGGTACAGGGGTAGGTACTATTCTACTCCGCCGGTACCTCAAGGCTAAAGAAATGGTTACTGCAAGTTACTCCTAATTCCTTTGTCCTGTGTATGCGTGCTAAATATAGATTTTAGTATTACATCTGTGAGTCAAGCGATCTATCTCCAAGTTAAAGTCTAAATTCATACATAGACCGTGTGAATTTAGATGAGTTTAGGTGTTGTTATAATTTAGTAATGGTACACACCTGGTGAAGAGATGGTACACGTTCTGCCTGTCTGGATTGAACCTGGTCATCTCTGACAGGTCACTGACCCTCATCCACAGGTCCACCAGGCGGAGCTGGCCATCTGGTGCCTGAACATACTGGTAGCGGAGTCCTGGGTCCGCCTTTCTCAGCACAGGGTCCGTTGGGAGCGCTGGAGTTATATAAAATCTTGTAAGACCATGACCGTGAGGTACCCAGCAGAACGGAATAGCAACTACCAAACTAGTAAGGTACCAAAAAAGACAGATGGCGGAACAGTCATTCGAAACATTGTAGCTCAAATGTACAGGGCGGGGTTATGCAGCAGCACCAATGTCGAGAAAACCACGCTTGGCGAGCGCGGCAATTATGGACAAGATTCCTCTTTTCTTGGGGAGACAGTGGACTTTCTATGGCTGACATGATGATGATGTAAGATCAAAGTGAAGTGGCAATAGACAGGGCAAGTTGCACATAGACACGACGACCGGTGGACTCGTAAGATTCTTGAACGAAGACCACGTACCAGAAAGCGCAATACAGCATGACCACTCACGAAGTGGTCAAGCGATCTGACTAAAATCGCAAGATCGCCCTGAATACCGACCGTATGTAACCATTTCCTATTGGAAATGTCCATCAGTGGACGTCCTACAACTGACACGATATTACACCTATATTGTATTTTTTTTGGCTTGATTCTGCTCCATGGCTATCAGTTCGAAGAACAATAAACCACTGGTTTCACAGGTTAGAGCAATTTTTCAGTAATGTCACCTACAAGGGTACTAACTGCTGGATGGTATGTTTCCAGTGTTCTCTCTCATTTTGTCATTGGGGCAATATTTGATTTAGATTTGGTATATCATGTCTCCTTGGATACTATAGATAGTTAGTCGGGTATGTTCGAAACTGCTCTTTCTCTTTCTTTTTATAGTCACCAGCTGTGCCCGCGACTTCGTCCGCGTGAAACAGTTTTATTGGGTACCATACCTCTTTACCTCAACTTATATAAACTTTGAATGTCATGTTTATTTATATCGAATCAATGACCTGAAAAATTTGTTTTCATGTGTCTAGCTATAAAAATAGCAATACTTTCAAACAACTTTTCATCCCCCCTTCCGACACCTTACAACCCTTATTTCGAATTAAAAAATAGCCTATGTCCGTTCTTAAAGTCTAAAAATTGTCTGTGCCAAATTTCATCAAAATCGGTTGAGAGGTTAAAGCGGGAAAGCGTAACAGACAGACAGACAGACAGAGTTACATTCGCATTTATAATATTAGTAACTATTACTTGCTAAAGTATTTATTTAATTACTTTAGCCACTCTAGTAACTTTGCTGAAAGTAACTCTGTCGGTCTGTTACGCAATCACGCCTAAACTACGACATCGATTACAAATATATATATTGAAAAAAGAATAAAGCGGTGTAGACCAAATGCAGCATTCCAGTCACGGAGTAACGCTCTGCGATTGTCAACACGCTGGATCAGCGCGGCAAATATCCGCATGTCTCCATTTCTTGGGGAGGCCTATGTCCAGCAGTGGATTTTTTTCAGCTGCAATTATGATGATGAAACAGATGTATAGTTGAGACAAAACATCGACTGCTGGGTCGGCTAGTAAAATTCAAATAAAATAAGACATAGAGGAATGCTAAGAAAATCTATTCACTACCATATATCAGTGTTGATTCTATACCATATGCATATGGATCCATAACTCTAACATATGGTAGTGAATGTTGGGTATGGCAGAAGAAGCGCGCGAGTAGAATAAATGCTGTCGAAATGAGAGCACTTCGAAGTATGTATGGTGCCAGTTTGAAAGATAGATTAAAGAATAGTGTGATAGAGATCGATGTGGTGTAAAAGGTGATGTTTTGACAACAATAGAGAAAGGCATGTTGAGATGGATTGGACATGTAGTAAGGATGGATAAAAGTAGAATGTCAGCACAAATATATAGAGCGGCAGTGAATGTAAGATTTGGTATAGGACGACCGAGGCGGGAATATCTTAACCAAGTAGAAGAGGTATTAAACGACCAGGTCAGAAGTAGAAACCAAAGATAAACGAGCGTGTATGAAAGGACTAATACGAGGAATGGAAACTAAAGAGGTTTGTCAAGTTCGTAACAAGTGGAGATCCATAGTCTCTGCCTATGTATAAATCTTGGGTTACACACGAGACATACACTGAGACACGTAATTTTTATAAATAAATATATTTATTATAAATTACCTGAAACAGCGGCTATGCCCAAAATAAGCATGCTCCATCCAAACTGCTTCATGGTCGGAGACGTTTTGGTTTGATACGACCCCACTAGCACAATTATGATATATTGTTAATGATAGTGTTATCTTTGGTCTTTTACCAATTGAATACATTATCTTAATCCTTATTACAAATTAGAAATACAACAATTTAATCAGATAACAAATGTCGTAATAAAAATGGTGGAAAAACACAATATTTATAACATAAACTAACTGTCCCGTTAAACGTTGTTCTGCCATATAAATGACATAAAATGATTAAATAACTGAAGAAACTGTATAAAAATAGGGATTCGAAAAATGGGGTGAAAATGTAGGGTTGCGTGGATTATTTATTTATTTATTTAACTTTATTGCACAAAATGTTACAAAATGTACAAATGGCGGACTTAATGCCAGATGGCATTATCTCCCAGTCAACCATTACACAAAACAGAAAAAATATATATATAGTGGTGCAGGCAATATATATACAAAATAGATAAACGCATACGATATATAATATATACTCGTATATATATACATACACATACACAAAATAACGTACATCAGAAATAGGGTTATAAAGTTAGAGAAGCAGCATCACGAAATAATGTACGAAGACAGCGTTTTAGGATAATTTGTTTGGGGATGGCTTAATATTCAACGGAAGCTCGTTCCAGAGACGTATAGCTGTCACTGTAAAAGAGTTTGTCAAAAAACTAGAATGATGAGAAGGAGTTAAGAGCGAGCGAGTATTAGAAGAACGGAGATTACGTTCGTGAGAGGAAAATAGGAATTGGAATCTGTCCTTTAAGTAATTTGGTGCGTACGGATCAAAAAGTATTGAAAATAGGTTAGAACTCGAATTTTGCGACGTTTTCGAATGGGAAGCCGGCCGAGAAGAGAACGGTGATGGGAAATATGATCGTCTTTACGCAAACCGAAAATGAAACGAAGACAGTTGTTTAACAGACGATCCAATTTATTACGGAGTTCTTTCAGTTCTATTTAATGACAGTTCTATTTAACGCCACATTAAGAAAAATTGTACAAAGAAATACAAGAAATGTTAGGATTGAATATCTTATCACTTAGGGGTATGAAAAATAGATAGTAACCGATCCTCAGACCTACAGAATATGCATATAAAATTTCATAAGAATCGGCCAAGCCGTTTCGCAGGAGAATGGTAATGAACATCTGAACACGAGAATGTTATATATTAGATAATATACCATTTCTATCTGTAGATGTAAGTCCAAATAATATGTGCAACTAATTGTTTTAGTCCTTTAACAAACACTTTAATTCAATACTCACTGCACAATCGGTTGTGGCTGCAGATGCTCTCACAGCTATTTCTATCGCAAAACAGCAGTGTTCGCATTGTTGTGTTCCGATTGGTTTAAAGGGTGAAATTACTAGGTAATCATCATATCAGCCATAAAAATTCCACTGCTGGACATAGGCCTCCCCAATAAAGGAGGAATTTTGCCCATAATTGCCGCGCTAGGTGAGCGGGACACCTACATATGCCTGCCCTGTGTTTTTGAGCTACACTGTTTCGGATATATATACCGCCACGTCAAGGTATTTCATACCGTCAGTTCTCTCAAGAAAAAGCTGAAGGCGTGAGAGAAGTTTGATTTAAAAACAAATGTTAGATATTTAATTTTCTTGACTTATTTGCAGACAATGATTTGTTAGCGTTATCTACTACATAGGTGGTTTTGGTGGAAACCTTATAACCACCTTTCTGGTGGGTCGCGTGATGAAACTGCAGTACACTTGGTGCTTACTGACTAGTTTAGGTTGGGCCTAATTTAATTATTCATCTGTTAGATGACTTTTATGATCCCTGGGGTCATCAGGGTCACCTGTATTATATATAAATATGCATAAAATGATTTCCTTATTGGAAATATTAATGTTACTATTGTTCCGTTTTATAATATTATTTTATTAACGATTTGAAAGTGCTTGTTGTAATGGGCCTACTTGAATGTATATTTGAGCTGAGTTTTAGACTTACTGTCAACTAACTTTTACCCGCGACTTCGTCTGTGAGAATGTCGGTATGATACAATGTATAGCTGTCCTTCCTTGCGTAAGCTTACCTGCCAACATCGCTTCGCCCGCTCCACACGTCTCGCGCCATTTTGTTTTTAATTATGATATCTTCTAAGCTGTTGATTGAAGTAGTGATATGTCAAGGGCAATTCAATAGATGTGACAGATAACGTATTTATTTGATTAATGATAAATCATTTATCTTAAATAATTTATCATTAATTAAACACCTTAGTGCCGCGAGGTACCGCCAGAATAGTACCTCCCACTGCACCAGGTGTTGTTAAACGCGACTACTGTACCAGAACTGACAGACGGCGGTATATCCATCCGAAACAGGGCAGGGATTGGCAGCAGCATCTCCATCGCGATAGATGCGCTCTGCGATTGTCAACACGCTTGTCCAGCGCATAGGCAAAGTTCTCCATTTACCAATGTGAAATGAACAGGCACTTGAGACGAACTGTTTTCGATGGCAATACCGCCATCTGTCGATCGCCATCTGTTTTCCGATTCATTTCCCACAATACACTGATGTGGATTTTATGAACTAGCCGTTTTGTATTTAAATATTCGTATTTAGTTTGACTACTCAAATCATGGCCTTTAATGGCGGCTTCGTAGAAATGCGGCATAAAAATGTTTAATCGCATGATAATTGGGCAGTGTTATACTGCCCACAATCATCCCTGATAGTTTCTTTATTTTAAAGCCTACCTCCAATGCTATCTTTGAAGACACGCTTCTGCTTCATTATATCATCCATCAGAAGTCCTCTGCTGGACATAGACCTCCCAAAGAAGGGGGAATTTTACCCATAAATGCCGCACTGGGCAAGCGTGTTGGCAGTCGTAGAGCGCAGCCCTCGCAATGGTGATGCTGCTGCCCATCCCTGCCCTGTACATTTCAACTTACTATCCTTTGCCGGTACCTGACCGCTTATTCAATTACAACCGCTTAATAAAAGTGCAGGATCGTCTAAAACTGTTTATAAATTCGATAGAAAAAGCTGGCATAGGTCATTTATACGAATTTGAACATTTCCACGAAAATCAACGATTCTTCAAATTTAAAGCAACGGCGCAAACGTGTTATATATTTTAATGACTTATAAAAGGTTCCGCAAAATCTCCCAAAAACAACATTAATCATTTAGATAAAGAAATATTTGCAATCAATTACATAAGTATAAGAAAAATTTATAATACAAATCAATAATGTATTAAGTTGATAAAATGTATTTTATCTTAAGTATATTAATGAGGGATTAATTAGAATACAAAACACTGACAAAGTACGAGCAAGAGTTGACACCAACCAATACTTGAACATTAAATACGGTAGTTTTCTTTTAAAAGGATTGGAAGTGTATGTGAGGAAGGAGAGATCCGTATAAGTTAGGTTGTAGGTGCTCGTTTTTTTATTAATAAATAATTTCTAGAACTAGAACCGACAGATGGCGGTATATCTATCGGAACCAGTGTAGCTAAAACACAGTTGATGATATTTGTGTTTGTTCTGTGTCTGGGTGTTAAATATATTGTAATAAATGTATTTAAGTAGTATATTGGTGATTCCTCTGTAGTCTGGCGTCGGTTACATAAGTGCTTTAAGCGAATTACCACAGAGTCAATGTATGAGATATTGTGGGAAAATATTATTATTAACTATATAAAAAAAGCCATTTATTGGAAGGTTCTTAATGTACATGTATTTGATAAAGATCATGAGGATGTCTACCGTGAAGTTCTTTACTACACCAGGCTCTAAGGGTTCTATTGTCATTTATGGTGAAATTTTCTTCTACTTCTACGCTTAAGTTTAAGGGTGTATGGTTTTTATCTATTTCTGTTATCAACTTATGTAAATGGCTATTTCTTTTGTTCTCTCTGAAGAACTGCTTCATCTATACTATCTATACTAATATTATAAAGCGGAAGAGTTTGTTTGTTTGTTTAAACGCGCTAATCTCAGGATCTACTGGTCCGATTTGAATAATTCTTTTTTGTTGGATAGTCCATTTAAAGAGGAAGGCTTTAGGCTATGTAACATTACGCTGAGACCAATAGGAGCGAAGCGTCAGTGAGAAATGTTGCAAAAACGGAGAAAATTATTCACATTTGAGGACTTTCGTCGCATGCGCTGCATAAACGGTTAAAGTTATTCAAAAACTATGTATGAAAGAATTATTCCTTTTTAATAATAAAAATAAAAGTCCGCTACAGTATATGTCTATCTCTCAAGATTTACTCATAATAACATTATTTGTCAATTTCAAAGTCAAACCGGGGGCTTTTTTGATTTTTAGATCGCGAATGACGTCGCGGACCTCATCTACTGTGACCGGGTCTAACAGCGGCGCGTCAACAAAGCTTTCGACCTCTTCGTCGACGTGCTCCGAACGACGGATTTGGAGGGAGTGTACTAAGCGAACACTGCGACTCTAAACTCTCCGCTAAGCACTCGGCTTTCTCAACGTCTGTAAACGCGACCGCGGTGGTGGCGGCGGACTCGGACGCGGACGCGGGCGTGGACGCATCAGTTCGGTTGAGGACGGGCGTGTTCGCCGTCTTGTCTGACTTGAGGTATCTCGCTTCCAATACGTTTGGTGAGATGGCAAGAGTTCCTCGAGCAGATATCCCCACCGGGATTCCCGCACCTCGTTAATGCGTGCCCTTACAGCGTACTGAAGGGAGCGCATACGAAGGCGGTTTTCCTCGGTGCGGTAGACGACGTACGCCCGCATAGCGGCTTTCTTATCACTAATGAGTTCCTTGACATCCTCGGGCAAGATCAGACGATGATTTCTCACCGCCGGAACCTGCTTGGACGCACCCCTGACGGCGTCCGTCAAGTGACTAGTTAAAGCGTCTATTGCGAAATCGGTGTCCCGCCTTGTTACTATCGTTTCCGGGATCGAGTTTAATAGGGGAGCGTCGGTAGCTGCGAGTGTTTTCCCGAGCTTCCTACAGTCAACCATTGTCACCATCTCCGGAGCGGAACTTACGGGGGGAACTAACTGTAATTTGACCGGCGTGTGGTCAGACGACAAGTCATGAATCGTTTCTATAGAATGCAGCGTCAATGCCACATTCTTTAGGAGCGCCATGTCGAGTATGTTCGGCCTGTGGTCAATCCGTGTCGGGAAATGCGTCGGCGACAGGGGAGCCAACACGACGAAATCATTTGTCGGAAAGGTTGCACATCCTCGTAACGTTTTGGGTAGTGGATACGCATCCGAACCGTATATATTTGCTATTGAAGTCGCCGGCAATAATGACGGCTTCGTCAAGAGCAAACAGCGCTGCGAGATCCGCCTCTGTTGGCTTCCCCGACGGGGGCAAATAAGCTGACGCTATGGTGACGGGGTGATGACCGGTCATCGCCAAACGGCAAATAGAGACTTCGATGTCTGTGAGCGCGGGCGGGGGGTCGACCGGGCAGCATTGCAAACTAGGCTTATAATAGACTAGAGTCCCACCGCCCGGGCGATACCCTAGCTGATACCCGCTGCTTCGTTCGCATGACTAGTACTACAAGTACCCTATTTTATTTTCCAATCTCATCATCCCACCCTTTAGGCAGCAGCATTCCCGTCGCGATGGTAGGCTCTGCGATTGCCAACAAACCTGCCCAGCGACGTCGAATGGCTGGAATAATGATTAATACCCGGCAAAAATAACACCGGCTTAAGATAGATATACTGCAACCGATTGGTTCCGAGAGGTACTATTCGAATACAAAGAGAGGTGTTAAAATGCACCAGGTGTCATAAGAGGCGACTAAAGTACCAGAACAGACAGATGGCGGTATATCCAACAGAAACAGTGAAGCGAGGATGGGCAGCAGCATCCCCGTCGCGATAGCTGCGCTCTGCGCTGGCCAACACGCTCGCCCAGCGTGACAATTATGGGCAAGAAGCCTCCTTTCTTAAAGAAGCTTATATAGCCGTGGACTTCCAATGGCTGGTATGATATTTAATTAATTAAGATAGATATACCGCCACCAGTCGGATCCGAGAGGTACCATTCGAATACAAAGGGAGGTGTCAAAATGAAAGGATCAAATAAAAAATATTCTTTATTCCGCACATTCAATAACACGTCAGCAAATACATCTTGACTGTTTGTAAATAATCGCACTCCAGTGCAGTCTTTGTGGCAATTTACAACACGTATGTACAGTAACAGGAAATGTTTTCTCATTAATTACTACTAACGCCATCTATTGGTCGTGTGTGGAACTATTTGCTACAAAGTTTACACAAGCGGCTAACAGAGGATACTACTTGTTATGAAATTGGTTGGGTTCGACGAGAAATCACTAGATAATTAAACGAAATTTAAGTATGTATCAATTTAAATTCAATTAAAGCATAGAAGCACCACAAAAAATAAATTCTTAACCACTAATATGTACAATAAATGAGATATACAAAGTTATTATTTTAAATAAGTACAAATATTCAAGTACAATTACTTCAATAAATAAAAATCAATACATCTATGACATAATTTACAAAAATAAAACATCCTGTGTAAAAACAAAAAATTCACAAGTACATTTCTTCAATTAAGGCGCATTCCCCCTTCCTAATATCACTATGAATACATACATCATGAGAATTTCACTCTAAATATGGGGAGATGGGTGATAAAAATTTTCTTAATTATCTTTATATCAATCTATTGTTTAAGATAACTCATATAAAATAAAATTATAATAAAACTACTTTTCACGGCTTCAAAACTCAATCAATTAAACTTTTTACATTTTAGAGTGTTTTTACCTTTTCGGTTACCAGTTCGGTGACATTTCGGTAACGTTCCTAAAAAAAGTAGTTTTATGAGGAGTAGCAAACGCATGAATAAATTAAGAAACTATGCCATTTAAGACCTCCCAAATAAGCCCCCCCCACATATAAGCTGTTAAAGAGCAGCCATTGTAACATTATATGAAAAAAAGGAATACATCTTAGACCATTTTCCTCACAAGGATGTAGGTTGAAATTAATTGCACTTAATAAAAATGTATCTCGTACATTTTCATTTACATTACATATATGTATACCACTAAATTACATTTAATTTAAATAACATATGAACCTGCCCGGAGAAAAATCAGTTCTTTCAGAAAATCAAAAAACTATACAAAATAAATAAAATAAAAATATCGGTGCATTATTCTCTAAAAAATTTCTTTACATCTTCAAAAAGAACTGGCGTAATACATACTAACAATCTCTCACAGGGACCATCACATCAGCCATCAGATGTCTAATGCTGGTCACAGACTTCTCCAAGAGTCAAAAATATATATATCTGCCGGTACCAAAGCAATATGTTTTTTTTTTTGGACGAATCTATTGCTGGACTACTCAGACGTCAATTCCAGCGCCACCGAAAAAAAGGCGGGGCCTCTCACAGGTGAGAGGTCCGATGCCCGTATGTCCTGCGTGCCCTGCGGCCGCGACCGCGCGTGTAATTACGGTCGCCGGCAAGGTCGCGGGGTCAGAGCGGAAGCGGGGGCGAGCGCGCGTGTAGCTACGGTCTTCGGCCAGGTCGCGGGATCTGAACGGAAGCGGGGGCGAGCGCGCGTGTAGCTACGGTCGCCGGCAAGATCGCGCAGTCAGAGCGGAAGCGGGGGCGAGCGCGCGAACTTCACTTCTATTCATTTTATGTCTTAACTGTGTATTTGAGTTGCACTGCTTTGGCTGGATATACCGCCATTTGTCGGTTTTGGTACCTTAGTCGCCTCTTACGACATCTGATACAGAGAAAGGTACTATACTATTGTGCTGGTACCTCACGGCTAATAGAATTTAGGATTTGTGAGATAAAGTTGTTTTCTTTTTATTTTAACATTTCGAAAGTTACCAGTTAAATAAAGAATATTTCGATTTTATTTGAATAGAAATGCGAAAGTTGGTAAGTATGTTATTCATTAACGCCGGAACGGCTGAACACATCTGAATGAAATTTGGCACAGACATAATCGATAGTCTGGAGTAAACAAAGGCTACTTGTTAACCATAAAACACGACCCCGTGTGGTATCTGGTTTTTTTTATTCGACAAACGGCAAGGCTTTGTGCAAAATTTAGCACAGATAAATAAATGCTGCAAGCAAAGTCGCGAGCAATATGAACTCTTTTGTATACTTGTGGAGTGAGAGATTATTAATAAATAATTACCCAGTCTTAAATATAAAGAGATTCACGCTATCCATCGTGAAAAAATAATAAAGGATTTCACAAATGACGCTTCCACTTACATTTCTCAGCACAACACAAACAAAACTACTACAACTCAACATTGTATACATATTTAGAAAGAAAACTTGTCTGAAAAAGTCTATTCAAGACTTGTGACCGTTCCGTAACATTATATTCTGACAACTAGGAACGCCATCTATGATTTCCTCTTGTAACTTTTTCGTATATCGTCGATGATCGTGCAATACCGCGTAAGTAGCAGTTGCAAATAAAGTTGAAATTTCAATTAGAAAAGATGGAGAATGCACCTTATTAACTTAATCTACATACGCGGTATTGAAATATCATCGACGATATGTCAAAATTACAAATGGCGCGCGGTCTTAAAAATAGTATGTTCCGATATACACTGCGAGCGAGAAAAAAATATAATAATATAATTTGTTAATTAAATTTTATTATTATTAAAAATAGTGTATATATATATAAAACGCGAGAAAAGCCGGGCACAAGAACGAGCGCCTACAGGCACGAAGTTCGTGACTGACTGACTGAATGCGAGCGCTGTCCAATGTGAGGAATCCGTTTTGTTATGGACTGACAGTATACTGCCGCATTATCCTAGGAAGATATGACGTCATATCTTCCTTTCCGCCGCTATTTTTATACTATACGGCGCCTTTTTGAAAGCGCTGGCGTTCTCGAAGTAAGGGTCTGTCAGTACTTTAATCACATGACCAACAGCGTCCAGAAAAAATATGTAATTGTTCAAATCATGGAGTTTTGAAATTAAGTTCAAAAGTATATTGACTTTTATAATGCGATTAATTCAATTGACAATTAACTTGAATATTACATTTTTTTAATATAATTACATTCAAACAATATTTTTTTCAAACTGTGAGGTACCAGCAGAGTATGTATAAGGTGTCGTAAAAGGCGACTAAGGCACCAGAACCGGCAGCAGCTGCCAGAATGCCCAGCGCGGCAATTAAGGACACAATTCCCCCTTTCTTGGAGACGCCTATGTCTAGCAGTGGACTTGCATTGGCTGCAATGACGATGAACATTTTCTCTTGTAGAACCTAATAATTATTTTCTAGAGAAAACAGCCAAAATGGTTCTGCGTTCTGTTTAAAATATTAACCAGTATAGCTAACAAGGAACGTCGTCTCTATACTCAATGGCGTCACACATCGCAGCGCTCGCACCGCATATCGGAACATATCCAAATTTAAAACTATAGGTAACTAATTTTGAGTTGATACAGTAACATGGAAGGTCAATGAACCATTTCAAACAATCAATTGTAAGTAAGTAAACAAGTAATTTTATCACACTCTGTTATATCATGGACACACGTAGGACGTCCACTGATGGATATAAATCACACGGGTTGCGATGCAGCTTGCAATTGTATTGGTGGATCGGTTGATATAGCTTGATTGAACATGTCAATGTTGCTACAAATAAAATATTAATGGAGAACCACAACAAAATGCGTAGATTAAAATGGAAAATACCTCAAGACCTAATCCAATCACAGTAGTATGACTGTATGTACAATGAGCATGTGGCACAGGTCACGTAACTTGAGAATTGTTTTATATATATATATATTATATAATAATATACTCTTTATTGTACACCAAGAAAAACAACACAAGAACATGGAATTGTAGGTACAAGAGGCGGCCTTATCGCTAAATGCAATCTCTTACAGGCAACCTTTGGATAGAAATAATGTTAAAGTTGGTGGAAGTTTGAAGTGAATTTAGTACAAGAAACACATTTTTCTTAAGTTTGTCTTTGCCGTTTCATTGACAAAGCCACTTAAATTTTTTCATAACATGTCACGACTGACGTTTGTGACATTTTAGGAAAAACTAACTATAAATATGATATCATTCACATCAATAAGATTTATTTAAATTTAATTACAAAAAGACCTGAAGTGAAGGCTTTAAATGTTGTTTCTTTCATTATTACAGGTAAAGTAATATTTTGTAACTTAACTTTTTTTTCGGTCGAACCTATTGCTGGACTACTCAGACGTCTTCCAGCGCCACCGAAAAAAGAGGGCCGGGTCTCTTATAGATGAGAGGTCCGATGCCCGTAATTATCCTGCCCCCGTGCCGAGACCGCACGTGTTACTACGGTCACGCCCGCAAGGCTCGCGGGATCTGAGCGGGAGCGAGCGCGCGAGCGCGCCCCTAGAGGCTCGACCGAGGCTCGGGTCCATCGAGGTGGGGGGGGATTTAATTATGAAAATCAGCAACAGAGGACGGACGGAGTGTGCACGGCCGCTCTAGGGCTGCCTGTTATCGCTCGTTGGGGCAGGGACTGCACGCGTTCGCCGGCGAACGCGGTGTACTGCTCTATTATAAGAATACGTGTGCAGTGTTAGTGATAGTGTTGTGCCAGTGAGAGGGCGGGGATGGGCTGTGATTTCCGCGGTAATTCGCGGCAGGTCGTTTTTATGTAATTGTTTAAATGAAAAGTAAATTTAATTTGTATCTAATTCTTTCACTATTACAGAGAAACGCAATTGCGTCTTTATTTCATTTATCCCAATTATTGGTACCTATAATATAATTATAAAACAACATTTTCTGCAATTATTTATATTTTGATTTTGTGATGAAGTCAAAAGCAGATAAGATTGAATTTGTGTGATCTCTACAATGAAATAGGAAAATTAGAAAATCTTGTTGGAAAGAATAAAAATGATAAAATAAAAACATTGTTACATAAATCAACGATTGAAGATCATGCAGTGTAATGATTAAATAGAAAAGGAAGATACTTTTATTTAAAAAGGACTTAAGAAACAATATATATATACCTTTTAGATGTAAATGTAAGGTAAAAATGTAGCGACCCACCCCGACTTAGCACAGGTGCAATGAGGTTAAAAATGTCATTCGTATCAAGCTATATTATATATAAGGCTGCATAATACAAACAATGTGTGAGCGGAGTCTAAACATACTGGATAGCATGCGATTCATTATAAATTACAAAAGCTTATATTATATATCTGTCTGTTTGTAACGCTTTCACACATTACGTATTGAACCGATTGTAATACAATTTGGCAAGGAGATAGCTTGTACCCTATAAAACAACATAGGCTACTTTCGATCCCGGAAAAAGGGACGAAATTCCCACGGGACCCGATATAGAGAGTGTGATAAAATTGTATCACAATACACTTAATTATCAAGAATTAAACTTACATGCACTAATAAGATTAAATAAATTAAGGTATGGCATTAAGAAATATATTAAAATGTTTTGGTACGCTCGGTTTGTGACTCCGAGTGTGTGACTGGTCACCTCCCTTTCTAACGGTATGGTAATAGAGCGAGATGAATGAATCAATCAAATGTCGCTAAACAGCACGGGTCAATTTTGCGTGTCATCAATGTTTAGTTTCTGTTATAAAATTAATTATGTAAGTATGGATCAGACAAGGGATTCTGATCCTTATATACTTATAAAGGTAGAGACTTCATACAAAATGTCACCTGCATTAGTAACTCACTCTCACCTATTTCTACCAAACATCAGTTCGCTGCTGTGTTCCGGTTTGAAGAGTGAGAGAGGCAGTGAAACTACTGGGTAATGTGGTATAAGTCACAAGGTTGATCGCGCTAGTGATATCCTTGAGATGACACGAGCGTGTATGGGTTGCGGTGACGCATGAACTGAGAAAAATCGAAAATAGCTGAATTGTATTAAATTACTAGCTGTCTGTATGTTTGAACGAACATAACACAAAAACTATTGCACATATATAACGCAGTTTTCCTTTATGTATTGGTACAGGTCTAACTTAAGATATAATCATAATTTTATATCAGAAAATTATAAAAATAAAAAATGCGACAATCATGTCTATCTGTGACACTTTCACGTCTGAACCGGTGGATCGACATTTGAGGATTCCAATGCGATAAGAAAAGCTTAAATTAAAATCTCCTAGACCTATTTCCATACGGTTTTACGGTTACGGTTACAATCAACTAACATTCACAGTGATCAGACGAATAACGTCGGAGTACATCGATGTCACAGATACGGACAAACATATTCATTTATATATATAAACAAATAAGATTCAATTAAGTAGATTTCAATTGGTAAAAGACCCAGTGTTACAAACACGTAGAAATCGTCAGCATTGAAGTTCAGAAGGCAGCGGTTCCCAAAAAGCGTCAACTCAGACCCCCATCAGCTTACCAATGATCCGATTCATACATTGACAACTTCATTTGACATGTTGTGTTTATTTGACCCTTGACCTTTTAGGGTCGGCATAGAACACTTTGGCAATCATAAACAATATGACTTCATATAAGATATGAAGAAAAAAAATGTACATATGCACCAAGCATACACAATAAACGAGTACGGAGAAACATCGCGACCCCATTTCCTGTCACTTGATTTGAGATTTAACTATCAAACGCATCATTGGAACCGCAAGAATTAATCTAGGCTTTAATCCAAAAATGGATCTAGAACTTCAACACCGACATACACAGTAAAAAAGACACATTATTCCATAGTCGTTACCAGTGCTATAGACGAGCGAGGGACAAGATGGCGGCGGCGATCAAAATGGCGGTGGGTGAGAGCGCGCACACGCCGCATTTGAGATAATCATTGTGGTACATGGTCGACGGTGGCGCCTCCTCGCCCACTTTGCAGAACTCTTTACGGCTCTGCAACAAACAAACATTATATATATATATACAAATTGTCGGGTCTTAAGGATATAAAAATATATTGCTACCATGAATTGAGATGTATACTGTCCTTCCTATCTTTCAAATTGGATTGAACTGTACGCAATAAGTACAAATTTATTAAAATCGGTTTAGCAGTTTAGAAGTCGGGCAAACATCGTGACACGTAATTATATATATATATAGATTTATCAGACATCATATCAAACAAACTTCACACATTCTTTATTTACATGATGATATTTGTGTTTGTTCTGTGCCTGGTGTATTTTTTATTCGTCTGTTGTTTGATGTCTATAACAAAAATGCTTTACATGAGATGTTGTAGCAATTTACTTCATCATAGCAACCATTAGAGGTCCACTGTTGAAGAAAGACCTCCCCAAGAAAGGGGGAATTCGCCCATATTTAACGTGCTGGGTAAGCGTGTTGGCAATCATAGAGCGTAGCTTCGCGACGGAAATGCTGCTGCCCATCCCGGCCCTGTGCATTTGAGCTGCACTATTTCAAATTGATACATCGCCACCTGTCAGTTACGGTACCTCAGTCACCTCTTACACCTGGTACGATGGGTAGCAGGGGGGGGGGGGTGACCTATTCTACTCTGTTAGTAGCCCAATGCGAATGATTGCAGATTTAATACTCACAGCGAACTCCTCGGCGCATATCTCTCTGCAGGGTGGGCAGACCACCCCACCGCGGTGTAGCCAGCCGCGTTTTATGATTCTTATTTGAAGCACCTGCCCAGCGTAGTAGCAAGTGTAGGAATAGTTGCCTACCTGAAATGTAATAAAATATTGATCGTCAAGTCATTGTTTAAGTTACTTATAAAAATCCGATGACGCATGATGGGCCCGATAGTGCCGATAATAGCGAACCCACGATCACGATCACGCCAAAGATCGTGGGTTCGATCCCCATCCAGGACAAATATTTATACCTCTTACCTAGGTCAAGTTGACGAAACCTCCACCAGCGATGGCACTTACAAAAGTTTGTCTTAGACAAGTTTGACCTAACTCCGAATTAAGTCGCTTAAATCTTGTCTTATGCACATGAGATAACAAAGGAATAACAAATATACTACATAAAAATATATATTTAACACCCATTCACAGAACAAAAACAAATATTATCATATTAAGTATTTGCTCTGGGTGGGCAATCACTCCCATCCGCGCCATCGGGCCCGTCAATAGAGACAAGTATAAATATGAATTTAATATAAATTTTGATTAGATGCAATATAAAATATGTCAAATAGGACTAATATGGAGATATTGATGAGAGAGACAAGAAAAAAAAGGAGATCAGACTAAAGAGAGAAAAAGTAATACAACAATACTATCAATAATGACATTAATGGGGAAGCTAAATAAGTTAAAACTAAAAATAAAAGGCATTATTTTAAGATAATTAATAAATTATTATATATTAAAACAATTTATATGTACTAATATATAATATAAAAGGTTCTAATAAGAAATGTTCAAAATAAAATTGAAACGCATCTAGTAATTTTACTGATATAAAAACGGGGGGTCGACGCGATAAAGTTTGGGTGCCACTGATTTCAATAGAAACATCATCATCATCATCATCATATCTGCCATTCGAAGTCCACTGTTAGACATAGGCCTCCCCAATAAAGAGGGAATTTTGGCCATAACTTCCCAAGGAGGCAAACTTGTTCACAATCGTAGGGCTTTCGCGATGAGAATGCTGCTGCCCATCCCCGCCCTGTGCATTCAAGTTACGCTGTTTCGGATGGATATACCGGCAACTATCGGTTCCGGTACCTTAGTCGCCTCTTACGACACCTGATACAGAAGGAGTTACTATTCTATTCTGTCGGTACCTCTCGGCAATGGGAGCAAGAAATAATAAATCTACTTACTATTATATGCAGTCTTCCACTCTCACATCGATACTTATAGCAACCGGATCCCCAGTGTTGCCACTCCCTTATCTGAAATAAAATATAATATTTACAATAACCCATAAACAAATCTGTAACATAATTCATTAAAAAATATCTATCAAATATAAACTCGTTACTGCTAAACCCTTACCATACTTCCAATATAGCCCAGAACCAGTGCTGGAAACCGCCAGCTATAAGATGTATTATGATAGAACCATTCTGACTGACCGAACTGTACATAACAATAGACCAGACATTACACTAGTTGATAAGAAAAGAAACACAAAACTATCACAGAAAAAATACATAAAAATTGATATTTTTAGAAGTTTCCAATGCGATGTCGCCAATAAACACATTAATTCCGCTTACATTGCAAACTGCTGACTGAACCCGACGAGATAGATCAAAATAATGTATCATAGTATTGAACACCATAAAAATTTTAACAAAAATGTCCGCGTTGTTATATGTCCATCTCTTAGGGATCTTCATCATACCAGCCATTGGAAGTCCACTGCTGGAGACAAGCCTCTCTAAGAAAGGAGGTTTTTAGCCCATACTTGCCGCGGTGGGCAAGCGTGTTGGCAATCGCAAAGCGCAGTTATCGCAACGGGGATCCTGCTGCCCATCCCCGCCCTGTGCATTTGATCTGCTCTGTTTCGGATAGATATCCCGCCATCTATCGGTTCTGGTACCTTAGTCGCCTCTTACGACACCTGGTGCAGTGGGAGGTACTATTCTATTCTGCCGGTATCTCTCGGCACCTCTTAGGGATAACCTACAATAACCAATTTTATATCCTGAACCCCAGATGCTGGGGCTGGTCGCTGTTTGACCTATAAAAAAACATAACTCAGTCAGCTGCAGCATCGTTATTCTTCTATCAATTTTACCACCGACCTGTCGACACGATTTCTGCTCCCAAACTCTGTCGCTATGGTCGAAGCATTTTGAATGTGGCCCGTAATTCTCCAGCGCGAAGTTCACGTCGCTATCTGCAAATGAAATATAAACAATAATGCATCAGCCAGCCGTTGGGTACCTGCAGAATATAATGGTATCTCTCCCTAAACCAGGTGGAAGAGGCGATTGAGGTACCGGAACCGATAGATGGTGGTATATCCGTCAGAAATAGCGTAGCTTAAAATCACAGAGTGGGGATGGACAGCAGTATCCTCGTCGCGAGACTACGCTGTCGCATCATCATCATGAGAAGATGAAACGTCCATTACTGCTGGACATTGGACTCCCTTAGGAAGAACGAATTTGCCCATAAATGCCGCGCTGCGCAAGCATATTGATAATCACAGAGCGTGGCTCCGCGATGGGAATGCTGCTGCCCATGCTTACCCTGTTGCATTTGAGCTACACTGTTTTGAGTGGACATACTGTAGGTACGTAGGTGCCTCAGACGCCTCTTACGATAGCTGGTACAAGGGGAGGTATTATTCTACTCTACCAATAACATCACGCTATAAAGCGCGTTAGTAAAATTCCCTCTTTTCTTGGGAAGGCCTGGGTTCAATTGATCTTTCCGATAACTGAAGTCACACCTCTTTTGTAAAACGCGGTCTTCTCAGAGTCTCTTTGGGCGATCGAATCATAAAGGCGGAGATCCGCCAACAAACCAAAGTTATTATCAGCGTAATGGAAAATTCACACGACATTTTCACGGACATCAGACAACCGAAGAATTACAAACACAATACTTAAACACAAACATCACACATATCTTGGATAGGCATCGAACCTTTATTGGCGTAAAAGATAGGAACCGCCGAAAGCGACATCGGGTCCGAGACATATTTAACACCCAGGCATAAAACAAACACTAACATTCATAACATAGATGAGGATCGAATTCATGACCCCTCAATACACAAGCTACTACCAAATACCAATACTACCGAAAGCGCCTTCGGGCCCGTCTTATTTTTAACACCTAGAACTTGTTAAAATTATTGTCTATAGACATCATATGAAACGCCATCTGCCATTGTCATTTAGGCAACAATGAATGAAGTAAATAAATTTAGATCTCCGCAAAGCATTTCCCAAGTTGAAATAGAACTGGACAAGGATCGAATCTACGACCTGCATTTGATAGGAACACTACCGAATGGACCGACAGGCCGGTCGTCATCACATGTAAAGATCAACTCACTTGGCGTGTTCTCTTCGTATGAACAGCGGCTGCCCCTCACCAGGACGCTCTTGTGTCGCCACGTGAACTCTTGCAGGTACGGGCAGTAATCGGCGAGGGAGACGGTGCCTCCATAGTGGGCTTCGTCCCCTGGTGGTACACCGGCGAGGATGTCGAAATGCTGGTGGTGAAATTTTTATGTTAACATGGTTTCTTCATAACTTAAATTCGCACGTTTTACGAGATGTTGAATGTGAAACAGTAAAACAATGGCAGCCATTTTGTATTGTTGCACATTACATGAGGTTGACCTCATACAAGGGTGTTTCTGTGAGAGAGACAGTGGATTTACTGGGGAATTTGAAAACAAAATATCTTCAAGTCACAAGGTTGGTTGCGCTGGTGATATCCTTATGATATGACGATCACGTACAGGCTGCAGTAACGCTTGTTATCAAACGTGGCCACTTGTAAAGTACGTGACACAAGTCTTGACATTTGACCCTCCCCGTCCCCCCGTCCCCTTCTCCGAACTGGCATTTATTTATTATGTCATCATCAAACAAAAATAACACAAAACATTTGTTACAATAGAAAAGAAGAAAGAAGAACATAGTCATTTCGAAGATCATTAAATCTTTGAAAAATACAGTTCGCGTGATAGTAAGCGTCGCGTCACTGCAGCCTATACACGTTCGTGATACCTCAAGTATATCACTAACTTGTTGCCCACCCAGAAGTCACCATGTCTCATCACCCAGTAATTCGTCTGCCTCTCTCTTCCTTCAAACCGGCACAGCAATGCGAACACTGCTATTTGCCGTCAGAAATAGGTGAGAGTGAGGTACCAATGCAGACGATTGTATGAGGACAACCTCATTATAGGCGTGAATATTAAGCAATCCCCAAACAAATTTATCCTGAAACGCTTCATCCGTACTTTATTTAATAATAATAATAACTTTATTTAACAACAAAAGGTAACTTAAACTAAAATACATTTTGATACTTAGGTACCTAAACTAGGTCTAGCCTGTTCTTATAGGCACCTATGCTCTAGTGTGCATGTAGGTGTGGATTTGTGTCTATATGATATAGTGTAATACAAAGCTTGTTAATTCAACACATTATTTACGCACACATTACATAAATATGATATTTACTGATGCTGCTTCTCTAACTTTAAAACCCTATTTCTGATGTACGTTATTTTATATATATTTATATATGTATATGTAACGTTTGTCTTTTTTGTGTATATATTGTCTGCACCACTAAATATATATTTTTTCTGTTTCGAGTAATGGTTGGCTGGGAGATAATGTCAACTGGCATTAAGTCCGCCATTTGAACATTTCGTAATATATTGTGCAAAAATAAATTAAATGAATAAATAAATAGGCAAGCTTCCTCGGTTGTGGCGGAGCCCTATCCGTGCAGTTCTGTTTGGTACCTGGTAGACGCGAGGCAGAATGGTATCGTGGCGCACCAGGTTGCACAGGACGACGGCGGCGCGGCGCGGCGAGCATTCGGTCCGCAGCGGCTCCTCCTTGATACGCGCGCAGTACGGGGTGAAGTTCTTGCGTCTGCAGATGGTAAATATGTTAAAGATTCGCCCATATATTCTTTTGTTTCCAAACGTACCTAACTGGATTACTCAGATGTCAATTCCAGGGCCACCGGGCAGGAGGGCGAGGTCGCCGATTAACGAGTGACCTTCGGCCTTCGCGGCCTGCGGCAATCTCAGCACGTTCAACTACGGTCGCCCGCATGGTGAGCGGAATATAATACCGTGATGTGTGGTTCGCGTTTCAAACGCCTGCCAAAATCTATCCGCAAATCTGCATATCTCCGTGTTTGGTTCTAGATGCGGACAGGAGCTGAACGTTTTTATTAAATAAAATCACTTCTGTAGTAGATTTCATCTTTTGGATGTTCACACCAAATTTGTACAACTCCGGTCGACAAATATAACTCAACAAGATCATTAGGGTCATCGGTCATTTGAATAATATTCTATTTATAGAAAATATTGTTTCGCCAATTTGAGTAACGCATTAGGTTGTATAAGTTTCTTGTTCACTTGTAAACACATTAGTGTTTGTTAGATTGAAAAGTTTTATGCATAGAAAATGCTGGATCATATTTAAGATAATATTTACTAGATGCTGAGGTACCGGCAGAGTAGAATAGTACCTTCACCTGTACCAGGTATCGCATGAGGCGACTAAGGTACCAGAACCGACAGATGGCGGTATATCCATCCGAGACAATGCAGCTCAAATGCACAGGGCGGGGGTGAGCAGCAGTATCTTCGCGAAAGCTACGCCCTGCGATTACCAACACGATTGCCCAGCGCGGCAATTATGGGCAAAATTACCCCTTTTTCGGGGTGGCCTATTTTCAGCAGTCGACTTTTAATAGCTGGTATGATGATGATAGAAAAATCAACTTGTCTCAAGTGGTCTCAGTTCCGGCTGACACTTAGACAAATTGATTTGTTCTTGTGCTAAATATGTAATTAATCTCAGATGGTATACCCATCTGAGAATTCTCTATTGTCAGATATCCGTAACACAGGCTCTAAACGACTTATCACCGAGTCAGGTCAATGTGTGTGATGTTGTGTTAATTTATTAACTTACTCGTTAAATTCCGTGCCATTAGAAAAGCTTGAAAGAATACCATGATATATTATTTACTACATAATGAACATCTAAGCCATGTAGAGTAGAATAGTACCTCCCTCTTTACTAGGTGTCGGAAGAGGAGACTGGGGTACCAGAACCGACGGATGGCGGTATATCCATCCGAAACAGTGCAGATCACTGCAGTCATCGCGAAAGCTGCGCTCTACGATTACCACGCTTGCCCAGCGCGGGAATTATGGGATAAAAATCCCCTTCCTTAGAGGGATGCCTGTGCCCAGCAGTGGACTTCCAATGGCTGGTGTAATGATAATGATGATCGATACTAATAGAAAGAGGAAAGATTCGTTTGTTTATTGCGGTTTAACTCAAAAACCACTAGATCTACTTTAAAAACACTTCCACCCATTTGATAGCTACTTTACTTCAACATAGGCTATGTTATATATTAAAATCGAGCTATGCAAACTTTGTATTTTTGTATGTTTGTAACAAATAAATTCAGCATTTACCAAACTCATTTCAAAATACTCTTTCATTAATAAAAATGAGATTATCATCAAGTGACATAGGTAACATATTGTATTTTTATTTTGTCACGGGAAGTGAATCACGGGAGCGCTTCTAGATGTCAAAAAACAGATGCTCCCCACGTGGCAATTATGGGCAACAATCCTCGTAAGTATTGGGAAGGTCTATGACAATCATTGATGACATTAATTGCATTATCATGTCGATTATTGTAATTAAGGTCGATTAATGGGATGAAGACCACGGACTCTCGTAGAACATCCATCGATGTTTGGATTAAATCTGCAAGATCGTCCTGGATGCAAGTATACGACCGATCTATTTGAATCTTTCGGGGAGGCCTTTGCCCAGTAGTGGACATCCTACGGCTGAAATGATGATAACGATGATGAACTGGTGGGAAAGATGCGTAAAGAAATCTAGGTAGAATAAAAGTTGCCTACAGTGTCTGAGTCGGTCATCTACTAGGCAAAACAGAGGCAATTGCCAACTTCAACATTTGGTTTTATGTACTGGGGTACTAGCCGAGTATATTTTACCTCCCGTAGCACCAAGACTCGTAAAAGGGGGCTGAGGTACCGGAAGCGACAGACGGCGGTATATCCACCCGAAATAGTGAAGCCCAAAACAGGACAAACATGTGCAGCAACACTCTTCTCTCTAAACTATGCTCTGGGTTAACCATCATGTTAGCCAGCCGCGGCAATCATAGACACAATCCCCCCTTCTCTGGGAAGGCTGAGGTCCATCAGTGGACGGGCTATAGCTGCTATAATAATCATGAATCTTTTTATATAACTTACTCCGTCGAATTATCCGTTTGGCTGCTTGTAAAAAAACAATACCTTTAAAAGTAGCAAGTAATATCCAAATATAAACTACAGTCAAGACACATACAGTTCCGGAACACAAATTCGGTAGATTCGTTAAAACAAGTTTTGATTGCACTCATTTGATACTAGATGTCGCTAGTTACTATGCAGAAACTAAGTGTAAACAACGCCATCTATCTGCAAACTTCAGAACTTTACCTTACTATTTAATCAACACTCGCATAGTGACCTTACATAGATGTCTCGAAGATATATAATATACTCTAAAATTATTATTCTGCTTTGCAAGAACATACCTACTTACACTCTCAATTAAAACTTTCTATTTAGACTTGAATGTGATAAATAAAATAAAATAATTAATTGGAAATCCATCAATTTTTTTTTACATTAATAAGATAACTTGACAAAATTTAATTATAAAGACGATAATAACACTAAAAATAACAAAATTCGTGTATACAGTCAGTTTTATAGGTGCTTAACGACTCGATAGTTAAAAAAAAGTAATTTATCAAATAAACCGTTATTAACGTATGCATTGGATTATTTATATCATTATTTGGTAAAAAGTATTGTTTTTTGTATTGTTTCTTTTTTATGTTGGCTAAACTATTTAATGTCATCGAGAAATTATCTTTCTATTATGCGAAATCACCTGTTTGCTACATTTGGATTCACGGTTAAACTATAAAATCAGAAATCATTAACAACACCATCTACCGACCGCAAATCAATCTACTCACAATCAAATACAGTGCCATCTATCTGCAGCACTCTGAACTACTTGGTACATAATAAGCTGACTCACTTCATGGTCTTCATGTTCATCCACTCCTTGCACGAGGTCATGGCGAACTGGCAGCCGAGTGACCGTCCCCAGTCGAGGGGCGCCGCGTGCGAGTAGTCCGCGCGGTACCAGCCCGTGTCCTCCATCATGGCGAAGGTGACGCGGCTGAAGACGGAATTCTGCGTGTGGGTGCCGGTCATGGCCTCGTTCTGGTGGGTTCAATATGTGGTCTTGAGTTAGCATACAGCAATTACTGATATTTATATAAGGTCATGGGGAACCGGTAGGGTAGAATAGTACCTCCCCCTGTAACCAGGTGTCGTACGACTAAAGTTCGGAAGTGACGCTATCTTCATCATCATCTAGGCGGCCGAAAGAATTTGCCTAACTGAAGAGCTGGGAAAGCGTCGCAACAATCACACAGCGTAGCTTTTTGACGAGAATGCTGTTGCCTCTCTCCATTAATATACACTATTGCATTCAAGCTACGCTGTTTGGCGCCATCTGTTGGTTCCGGTACCACAGTCACTGCTAACAACACCTGGCACAGAAGGAGGATGACGGTAACAATGCAACAGGCCGGGAACGGGAAGCAGACTTTCCGTTTTACATGAGGTAGACTTCCCACGAAGGTCGTCTGCATCGGTACCTCACTTTCATCGATTTCCGTGTGTGTTGTGTTCCGGTTTGACGGGCGAGAAAGGCAGTGAAATAACTGGGGTAAGCAACAAAATATCTTCAAATCCTTGTGGTTAATAATCCAGGTATGATACAGTACCTGTAGCTACCATATTAAGAAGATACTGTCAACTACCCCCGACTTCGGCTGAGTAAAAAAGAAATACTGCCGGTAGATATCATACACAGGTCGTCTGCATTGGTACCTCACTCTCACCAATTTCCACCACCAAATAGCAGGGTTCGCTGCTGTGTTCCGGTTCGAAGGGTGAAAAAGGCTGTTATATTACTGGGTAAATGTATCTTCAGTTCACTGGGCCGGCGAAAAGCTACTGATATCCTTGTGATGACACAAGCATCTATAGGCTGCGGTCACGTTTACCATCAAGTGGACCGTATGCTTTTGCTGACATCATAGTATAAGTAAATAAAAAAAAAAAGAATAATTACTTCAAAGACGCGTTTCTCCCAATGCGTCAGATGTGTGCCATCACCGCCTTGGTCTTCCAACTCGGCACCTTCCAGCAACGAGCAATTAAAGTGATCTCGGACCTATACACATATACAAAACTCAAAACCTCTTTATGTCAACAGGTCTATTGCGAACAGGATGAATGATGTTGATCGAGCAAGTGATACCCTTGTGATATCACGAGCGAGTAATGCGGTGACGCTTACTATCACGCGGACTGTATGTTTGTTTGTCGACTAAGTATTGAACATTGCATTATTTAAAAAATATAATAATAAATTCTCATCTGACTCCATGGGAAGTCGCTTAAGCACTTGTGTTACGAACGCAAAACATTAGAGAAAGCACAAATATACTATTGAACTAAATATATTTAACACCCAGACACAGAACAAACACAAATATCATTATATAAATATTAGCTCTGGCTGGGAAACGAACCCACGACCCTCGGCGCACAAGATAAGATCTGCCGATCACTACCATCTGCGCCATGGGCCCCGTCAAAATTAAAGACCCAAGTCGCAGTTTCCTCTCACCTCTTTCACCACTCTTGGTGTCACCATCATTTGGAATGTCCGCTCGATGTAACCTTCTCGGACCATCCAATCTTTCCTGGTGATATTCTTGACGACGCGGTCTGACCACTTGTGGATCTGTAGCCTGAGAACATAAAAGAGGTTAACACCGATCTTTACTAATATTATTAAGCTGAAGTGTTTGTATGTTTGAACGCGCCAATCTCAGGAACCGCAGATCCGATTTCAAAAACTCTTTCAGTGTTGGATAGTTCATTTATCGGAAAACGAAAGGAAAACTCTACTCGACCAATTTAAGCAATTCTCTCACCATCAGAGCTACTTCTTCATCGAGTACCATAGAATATATTAATGATTATCATTACAGCTATTAGAAGTCCACAGCTGGACATAGGCCTCGACAGGAAAGGGGGGAAACTTGCTCATAATTGGCGCGCTGGGCAAGCGTGTACGCAATCGCATGCCGCAGCTTCCGCGACGGAGATGCTAGTGCCCATCCCCACCCTATGCATTTGAGTTACACTGTCTCAGATGGATATACCGCCAACTGTCGGCTCTGGTACTATAGTCGTCTCATACGACACTATTATATTTTATAAAATGAAACTATGAACCCCTAAATGGAATGTAACGAGGCGCGATTTGTATTACTGTGCGTTTGTAACGGTTAAACTCAATAATTACTCAACTGATTTCATAAATTATTTTTAAAATAGAAAGCTACATTCTCATTAATTGAACAAAAATAAGAAAGTATATAAAAATAAATAAATATAACAGCAACAAGAAACAAACTCAAAAACTACCGTACGGATCCAAAAAAAATAATTCACTAAGCAAAAGCTAAATTATAAGCAAGTAACATAAGCTATATTTATTCTACCGTGAGGTACCGGCCGTGTAGAATAGTACCTCCTCCTGCACTAGGTGCACATGCGATACAGTGTAGCTCAAATGCACAAGGCGAGGATGGGCAGCAGCATCCAAGTCTGTCATCAAAGCTGACATTAGCGTTTGCCAAGAAGCTTGTTGTAGTGATCAATTGGAACACTGAACGCCATCTGTTATAAATATTTTGCACTTGCCACATTATTACGTTTAGAAACAATATATACTCTGTAACCTGGCTCTGTCACTGAATACACTTAGTCTCTGATTTTGTTCAGTTCGATTTTATTTAATTACCTAGTTAAATAATAAATACCAAAAATACCAACATATAACATCAAAGCTTGCTTGCGCAGCATTTATAGGCAAATCCGTCTTAGTTGGCCCTATGTCTTCCAATGACTGGTATGATGATAAGCTTTATTCGTCCCTATATTCCTACAGGAACGGCAGGAACGCGGGCGAACCCGCGGCGCGTTGCCTGTATACAGTTAAAACAACTTACTCTTCGTCCAGCGGCGGATTCCCAGTGTCCGGACGCCTCTCAGTTAGCGGCTCTCCCTGATCATCTCTGCAATAATAGAAATATTATCTGAATATATAAAGGGAGAAGCTGACTGACCCACAGACTGACTGACTGACTGACATAGCAACTATAAGGGTTCGAAAGGTGCAAAGGTTGCAAAGGTGACTAAGATACCAAAACCGACAGATGGCAGTACACCTATCTAAAGCAGTGCAGCTCAAATGCAACAGCTACTCTCTGCGATTGCCAACACGCTTGCCCAGCGCGGCAATTATGGGCAAAAAACCTCCTTTCTTGCCCTATGTCCAGCAGTGGCCTTCCAATGTCTAAATAATAAATTATTGCTAACTGCGTACAGTTTGATCCAACAAAGAAGATGTTAGCTATATCAAGTCACAATCGCTATATAAAAATAGATTTTCACAACATCTCATACTAAACTAATTATATACATACATATATTTTACACCTAAACATGGAACAAATATATATATCATCACATAAATATTTGTCTTGGGTGAGGATCGAACCCACGACCATTATCTGCGCAACCGGGCCGTATATGTAATGCCACTTTTGACTCCGGAAAAAATTCGTGATGTCCATATAATAAGTTAGTATATCATCATCATCATATCAGCCATAAGACGTCCACTGCTGGCCATAGGCCTCCCCAAGTAATCTCCAATAGGACCGGTTGTATGCGGCCTGCGTCCAGCGCGATCCTACGGTTTAATTCAAATAGACTATCCATCTTGCGGGTGGACGCCTTACACTGCGCTTGCTGTTAACTGGTCTCCATTCCAGAACCTCACGACTCCATCGGTCATCGGTTAGTATATAAAAAAAAATAAAAGCAGGCTGGTGTATAAGTCGTCGGCACAGTTAACCATGATCGGGTAAGCTGTCATGTTAAACCCAGTCTTCTCTATTAGC
This sequence comes from Heortia vitessoides, assembly GCA_020976665.1. NCBI lineage: Eukaryota > Metazoa > Arthropoda > Insecta > Lepidoptera > Crambidae > Heortia > Heortia vitessoides. Next base: position 2,366,623 of record JACJUM010005599.1, read on the forward strand.
AAGTTATATAGACCATTTTAGCTTAACGACTATAATCATAGATCCTCATTTAAATATTGTAACATTCACACAGGCAAGGTTCTGGAACTAACAAATAATAATAATAATAATAATAAATTTCCACAACATCTCATACATTGACCTGACTCCGTGGTAAGTCGCTTAAAGCACGCGTGTTACGGATGCCAGACAACAGAGGAATCACAAATATACTACTTAAATACATATATTTTACACCCATACACAGAGCAAACACAAATATCATCATATAAATATTTGCTCTGGGTGGGAATCGAACCCACGACCCCTGGTGCACAAGACAGGATCACTACCATCTGCGCCATCGGGCCCGTCTGATGATCTGTTTAGTCTAGTTAAGACAGGAAAACCCACCTGTAGAAAGCAAACAGCGACACGCTGAAGCCCAATGCGTGCAACATCTCGTGTTTCACTGTCGACATGACAGACGGCAGATCCCTGTATTTGGTTGACAGCTCACCAGGGCAGAAGTTGGCATGTCCCGCCACCGGCCTGTAAACATAAATGGGGATAGTTTGAATAGCGAGCGTGGTACAACCCTCCGCATTGGTACTTCACTCTCATCTTTTCCTGAAGGGTGAGAGAGGCAGTGAAATTACATACATCAATACATCACACCTATGTCTCATCAGGGTAAGCAGAGACTATGGATCTCCACTTGATACGATCTTGGCATACCTTTTTTGCTTCCCTTACACGCATTAGTCTATTCATACACGCTCGTTTATTCTTGGTACTTAGACCTGGCCCTTCTTTAATACCTTCAACTTGGTTAGGGTATGTCCGCCTCGGTCGTCTTATACCAACTCTTCTATTCACTTCCGCTCTATATATTTGTGCAGTCTCCATACTTTCTACATGTCCAAACCATCTCAACATTTCTTTCTCTATTGTTGTCACAACATCACCTTTTACACCACATCGCTCTCTATCACACTATTCTTTAATCTATCTCTCAAACTTACACCATACATACTTCGAAGTGCTCTCATTTCAACAGCATTTATTCTACTGGCGTGTTTCTTCTGCCATACCCAACATTCTCTACCTGTCATATATGTCAGTGATTAAATTTATCATAATCACAACAGCTATTGGAAGTTCACAGCTGGTATGAGTAGGGATACTTAACAAAAATAATGTGGGTTACTTTAGTAAAAAGCATGCCTAGCTACCCTATTTCACGAATTACTCGTTATTATCATCACTCCAGTCATTGGACGTCCACTGCTGGACTTAGGCCTCCCCAAGAAAAGGGGAATTTAGCCTATAATTCCTGCACTGGGCAAGCGTGTTGGCAATCGCAGATCACAGCTGACGTGACAAAGAAGCTGCTGCCCATCCCCACCCTGTATACATGAGCTACAATGTATCGGATGGATATACCCCCACCGGTATCCTTTCTGGTAGCCTTTTACGACACCTGGTACAAGGGGAGGTACTTTTATACTCTGCCGGTACCTTACGGCCAACGGTGATAGAATTATTATTTATTTATCTATTAGGCTAACCAACATTAATTACAACGTCACTTCGCCAAGGCAGAGTAGAATAACACCTCCCCCTGCACCAGGTGTCGTAAGAGGCGACTGAGGTACCAGAACTGACTGATGGCGGTATATCTATCTATCCGAAACAGTGCAGTTCAAATGCATAGGGCGGGGATGGATAGCAGCATCCTCGCCGTGAAAGCTGCGCACAGCGATTGCCAACACGCTTGCCCAGCGCGGTAACTACGGGATAAATTCCCCTTTTCTTGAGGAGGCCTAAGTCCAGCAGTGGACGTCCAATGACTGGAGTGATGATAATAACGAGTAATTCGTGAAATAGGGTAGCTAGGCATGCTTTTTACTAAAGTAACCCACATTATTTTTGTTAAGTATCCCTACTCATATACGAAAGTAACTCTGTCTGTCTGTCTGTCTGTTACGCTTTCCCGCTTAAACCTCTCAACCGATTTTGATGAAATTTGACATAGACAATCTTTAGACCTTGATAAAGGACATAGGCTGTTTTATAATTCGAAATAAGGGTTGTAAGGGGTCGAAAGGGGGGATGAAAAGTTGTACGGAAGTATCGCTATTTTTAGAGCTAGAAACATGAAACTTATTTTTCAGTCCATTCATTCGATATAAAAAACATGACATCCTAAGTTTATATAAGTTAAGGTAAAAAGTATGGTACCCAAAAAAACTATTCCACGCGGACGAAGTCGCGGGCACAGCTGGTACTTTATACATTTAAATACAAATTAAGTATGCAAACACACTTTATTTTCAACCTCTACTCGACTTTACTGGTACAAGTCGTTTACATCAACCGATATGTCTTTGTGATTGCCTTACCTGTCCAACGCAGACTCCTGCTGGCAATGCGAGGCGTACGCGACAGTCAGCCCACGCTTGCACCGCAGCGTCTCAACCGCACTCACGTATAAAATGAAGTCTGTGTCTTGGACACCCAAGGGCTCGAGCGACTCCTCGTCTAACATTTCTAGCAATCAAACAGATACTTATACAACTTAGCACAATTAGAGTGAAAGCGACTGTACTAGCGGTGTACCAGACACCTCAAATGCATAGGGCGGAGATGGGCAGCAACATCACTATACTATTACCGTGAGGAACCAGCAAAGTAGAATAGTACCTCCCTCTGTACCAGGTGTCGTAAGAGGCGACTGAGGTACCAGAACCGACTGATGGCGGTATATCCATCCGAAACAGTGCAGCTCAACTGCATATGGCGAGGATGGGCAGCAACATCACCATTCGCTCTACGATTGCCAACACTCTTGCCCAGCCCAGCTATTATAGACAGATCCCCCCTTTTTGGGAAGAACTGTATCCAGCAGTGGATTTACAATGGCTGGTGTGATGAAGGTACTAGAACCGACAGATGGCTGTATATTGTATATCAGTAATAGATGAGCTCAAATGCACAGGGCGGGGGTGGGCAGCAGTATCCATTGGATTCATGGGCAGCCATTGGAAGTCCACTGCTGGACATATATCACCTCCAGTAACGAGGAATTCTGAACATAATTACCGCGCTGGACAAACGTGATGGCAATCGCAGAGTGCAGTTTTCGCGAAGGGAATGTCGGTTCTGTCGGTTCTGGTACCTTAGTCGCCTGCTACGACTCCTGGTGCAGAGAGAGGTACTTTTCAACTTTGTCGGTACCTCACGGCTATATCAATCTATGGTCGCCATATTTCATTCATTACAAACGTAAGTATACAACTGCGACAGGACATGGTCTGTCAGGTCAACTAGTCAATACTAATATTATAAATGCGGAAGTGATTCTGTCTGTCTGTCTGTTACGCTTTTCCACTTAAACCTCTCAACCTACTTTGATGAAATTTGGCACAGACAATTTTTAAGCCTTGAGGACATAGGCTATTTTTTTCGGAATAAGGGTTGTAAGGGGTCGAAAGGGGGGATGAAAAGTTGTATGGAAGTTGTTGTCGCTCATGGAGTCCTGCAACACCAAAGGAGTCACAGACGCTTTGCCAGACTTTAAGAAGAGAACATAAGTTCCGAAGTCGTAACAACCTCATTCAAAAGGTCGCCCGCATTGGTACCTCACTTCTACCTATTTGTACCGGCAAATAGCAGTGTTCGCATTGCCGTGTTCCGGTCTGACGGGTGAAAGAGGCGGTGAATTAATAATAATAATAATAAATTCCCACAATATCTCATACATTGACCTGACTCCGCAGTAAGTCGCTTAAAGCACAGAACAAACACAAATATCATCATATAAATATTTGCTCTGGGTGGGAATCGAACCCACGACCCCTGGTGCACAAGTCAGGATCACCACCATCTGCGCCATCGGGCCCGCCTGATTGACTGAGTAATGTAATATGTAATAGCAATAATTTTCACATCTCACACACTGACCTGACTTCGTGGTAAATCGCAAAAAGCAGTTTGTGTCATGGACACCAGACAACAGAGGAGTCACAAATATACTTAACTTAAATACATAACAGAACAAATACAAATATCATCATATAAATATTTGCTCTGGGTGGGAATCGAACCAACGACCGTTGGCGCACAAGATAGGATCCCGTCCAATGTTGCATGATATCCTCAAATCTCAAGGTTGGCAACGCGTTAGTAATATCTTTGTGACGAGCGTTTATAGGCTGCAGTGACGCGGACTGAATGCTTGCTTGTCGATCTGTTCTAATTTAAAAAAACCATAGATCAGCGGTCCAAAGATAGAATCCGGCTGAAATCACACAGTGGATTTCATTCATCTAGGTGGTGGTAATGGCATAAGAGTCGAGAGGAACAGGGTAGAAGTTCAGCTGACATCTTGACGATGCAAAGAAATATCTTACCAGGCGACTCGGTGCCGAAGTTGAGAGAGTTATCTGCATATTCTGTGGTCTCCTCATCAGACACCGTCTTCTTCGGCGGCAGGATCTTACAATTGTGCCCTGTGCTGTTGCACACATAGCACGGCTGAAAAACCACCATTATTTAATAAATAAACCATCATCATACCAGCCAATCAAAGTCCTCTGCTGGACATGGGCCTCCCCAAGAAAGGGGGAGTTGTGCTCATAACTGCCGCGCTGGGCAAGCGTGTAGGCAATCGCAGAATGCAGCTTTAACGGGGTGCTGCCGCCCATCCTCGGCCCTGTGCATTTGAGCTGTTTTGGATGGATATACTGTCTACCCAGTCCATCCAATCCATATCCGTCGGTTCTGGTACCTTAGTCGCCCTTTACAACACCTGGTACAAGAGGAGGTACTATTCTACACTGGCATCTCACGGCAAAAGTAAAAAAAATATATATAAACTAATAAAACATTGATTGATCTCTAGCACTGTCTGGAAAAGGCTGGTGGTTCCTCACGGCTCACTTAGGATTGTCCAACACGAGGTCTACCGGGACTAAGCCTTTTGTTAGTACGTTTCCGTCTCCATCCAGGACAGACATTTATGTGAAGATTCGTGTCTGGGTATTAAAACATCTATTCGAGAAACATATTAAGATAAGTCGCTTAAGACACTTGCTACGGATATCGGACAGCAGGAATCACCAATATAATACTTCACTACAAATTATTATTATTATTATTGTATTCGTCATATAAATTCACTAGAGGTAGACCTCAAAGATCGTTAACATTGGTACCTATCTCTCACCTATTCCTACCGGTAAATAGCAGTGAAATGACTAGGTAAAAGTGACATTGTATCTTCAGTTCACGAGGTTGCCGGCACGCTAGTAATATCTTTTAAATAACTTAATGTCATAAAAAAAATTTAAATGTTTGTCCTGGATGGGGATCGAACTCACGACCCTTGGCGCACGAGATAGAACCACTACCATTTGCGCCATCGGACCCATCAAATTCACCACCATTTCTTTAGGATATAGGCCTCTAAAAAGACGGGAATTGTTTTAGAAATAAAAACCATCCGTACATTCAAATTTTCTCGTTTAGTCTAGCGTCGTGGCTTCGCTCGAGTGCAATAAGGATGATCGTTATTGTGAGTTATCCTTAAGAGATAAAAGTATACCATTGCGGACATTTTTGTCGACCTTTAAGATTTACTATACTGAAGTACATTATTTTGATCGACCGTTCAATGTAAAATGTGTTTATTTACGACATCATATTAAACACTTTTAAAATAATCAGTGTTTCTCTACTATATTATGCATGTGATACTCATATAGCACCTTCCTCTTGAATCACTCTATCTATTAAAAAAATCCGCATCAAAATCCGTTGCGTTGCTTTAAAGATCTAAGTATACATATGGACAAACAGCAGAAAGTGGCTTTGTATTAAACAATGCAATAAATCAAGATACAACTAGACTCTCAACAAACATTGCAACTATTTTCATACTTACACAATTTATTTATGTGAAGTCATAAAACCAAACCGAGAAAGTAAACAATTTCAAATGATCGACAGTAAAAATATATGCGATAAACAATAAAAACGCGAACATTCATTCTCAAAATGGTGAAATGTACTGAAGTGCTACTATTGGGTAAGAATAGACATAAATAAGAACCGACAGATGGCGGTATATCTATCCGAAACAGTGCAGCTCAAATGCACATGGGCGGAGATGGGCAGCAGCATCCCCGGAAGTTGCGGTCTGCGATTGCCAACCGGCCCGGCAGACCTTGTTGAATCTTAACTAAACATGATTATCATAATCAAAATATTGCGACTGAAAATTGAGATATAAGCCATCTTAAGTTGGGTCAAACTACAAAATTATCAAAATTTATTAAAATCGATTTAGTAATTTAAAAGTTCATCATCATCATCACTATCAGTATCATATCAGCCATAAGACGTTTACTTCAGGACATAAGCCTCCACAAGTAATCTCCAATAGGAGCGGTTATTGATTTGATATATCAAGTCAGTCGATAAATCATCCACTATCGGACATTAACCTCCCCCAACAAAGAGGGAATTTTGTCGTTAATTGCCGCACTGAGCAAGTGTGTTGGCATTCGCAGTGCACAGCTTCGGGACGGGTTTCGGATGGATATACCGCCATCTGTCGGTTCTGGTACCTTACTCGCCTCTTACGACACCTAGTTTAGGGCGAGATACTTACTTGCTTGTTCTACTCTGCGGTACCTCACGGCACTTAGTAGACACGTCATATCACAGATTTTTCCTAAAGTTCATTGTGCGCATTTCATACCTTCCACTGATTTCACAGGTTTGCAGGTAATTCTCCTTACTAATATCACACATTCGTTCGTCCTTCTAACCGCAAACATGGAAGACGTACGAAAACTGGCAAGAAAATTCGTGTCTGAATCATTGGCCGAGCAAATAGCTGATTTCATAGCTAAAATAAGTAGCAACGGAGTAGCAAATGTCTCAGAAGAAAACGAAAAATACAATCAAGTTTCTGAAAACACATACATAAAAAACAGAATCTCCAAGGAAACGATCGAAACGGAAGACACGACCAAAAACAGCTATATAGCATTGAATCCGAAACGACATCAGCTTAGGAAACGGCCGAAGATTCCCAAAGGAAACAGGTTCCAAATTCATAGCAATCAACAAGCACCAGTCAAAGGCAGATCTAAACTGCGCGATGTGGATGATAAATCTAATGTGCGCGAAGATTCCTCCAGTGAAACGAGAGGTCATCGAAACATAGATGAGCCCATCTTCAAATTAGATGACTTTAAAAGTGCATCAAACCGAAAGAATGATATGACGATGAAATCGAACTCAATGTGGGAGATGGAAGATGAGCAGAGGCCCTCAATGGTGCAAGCAGAGTTGATGCGAAAAATTTACAGCGCACCGTTAGGCGATACGCAGGCCTTAACTCGAAGAAAGGCACCGACATCTGATGAGAGTGATCTCACAGAATCTAAGGAAGGTAATTCTACTGAATCTGCAACAAAAATGAACGAAGAATCGAATGCTAATACGACAAAGGCTTCCAGATCAGATAAAACATTAGAAGACGCCGGCCAACATGAAGACTCCAGCCAAAACCACCACCAGACATCCAGCTCTGCAACCACGAGCGATTGGATCAATGAAGACATTTCACAAGAAAAAGATGAAATACATACGGATAAGAAAAAACAACCTTAATTTTAAAAACGAGTGTTGGATAGCAGTTATTTTTTCTAAATAGACCAGGTTGACAAACAAGCACACGTTCGTAACATCACAAGGATATCACGAACGCGTTGCGAGCACTGTGACTTGAAGATGTTGTCACTATTCCTTAATAACTTTGCTGCTTTTCTCACCCTTCAAACCGGAACACAGTAATGCGGACACTGTTTGGCGGTAGAAATTACTAATGAAGACGACCTTTTATGTGGTCTACCTCATCTAAAGATGACATGAAAGAGTTGGTAACTGATACAAACCAGTAACCTGATACTGAAAGTATACAACGTCCCGCCTTAAACGAGGCGAGTCTGAAGTCCACAACACGTGTGAACTTCTGAGAGCAAGTACATTCAACTGCAACAAGAGACATTCGTGTTGTCACCTCGACGGCCGCGAGTCTCCCGCCCGCCCGACACGTCCGGTGACGTCCATCACAGAACGTGTCGTCGCACATGGCTCGTTCCTTCGCTCTCGCCCCAGTAAAGAGTACCGTTGCACAAAACACGAAGTAGTACTTTACAAAATAGAGCGGCTCTACATTTTGACGCCGTTTACGGTACAAATATAACACTTATATCCTATTCAACACTGAAGTAAACCATTTTTAAATCCTCAACGTATTTTAATTGCACAAACGCTCTATTTAAAAACCCTGAATTAATCACATATATGGTCACTTATCATTTCTTTGTGAAGTATTAAGTGACGCCCGCGACTTAGACTTCGCATGATTAATGTTTCGAGTAGCCTGTTTTCTTTTTGAATTCTCAATTCCTCCTTACTATCATACTTATCAAGATTAGTCAAAATTTACTCCGCGTTTAATCGTGACGGCTTCACAGTAAGACACAAAATGACAATCACACAAACGGGTATAATTTCCGGGCGGAGTAGTTCAAATTTGGTGTTCAGACCAGCCATGGAAGTCCACTGCTAGACATAAGCCTCTCCAAGAAAGGGGTTTTTTTTAGCCCATAACTGCCGCGCTGGGCAAGCATGTTGGCAACCGCTGAGGGGATGCTGCTGCCCAACTCCGCACTGTGCATTTGGGCTGTGCTGTTTCGGTGTTAAATCTTATAAATTATAACCTATAAGGAACGCCTCGCGATTTCACCCGCGTTGAGTTGTAAAACTTTCATTCCATAAATTTTACCATGAATTTGATACTGAATTTTGCAAATTCAAAAAAAGTCTTTACTTTTGTTCTCCAACGTTATAAAAAAAATCCCTGTGCAAAATTTCAAGTTTTCAACTCTTAGTATACTATAGTTTAAACATTAATAGGTCGATTAATCAGTCAGCTTCTCATTTCATATATGTATAGATTTGTGTTAATTGCTTGTTAAATATGTATTAAAGTATTATGTCCGTAACACAATTGTTTTAAGTGACAATAAGACGATATTAGCGTGTAACAAAAGAAACAGAAGATTCAGTATTCGTACAGCGTCGAGTGATTTGAAATAAACTACATCTCATAGCAACCAACGCCACCTGGTGTTGTACGATGAACTTACATTCAAATGCTCCTCGGGGACGACGACCTCCCCACAATAAGTGACTGGATTGCATTTGTCGATGCAATGCGATCTGCCCGCTCGGACGAACACTTGCCGAGTTGGACATTTTCTGAAACAAAACACATAGGGGGTTCAACACGTAGAAGGATGGTTGAAAATAGACACATCATATCAGCCATAGAAAGCCTACTGCATACGCCCCCCCACCCCCTAATAAGATAACGGAAATTTTGTTAATAAATGACGCACTGGGCTGGTGCCTTGGAAATTCTAGGGCGTAACTTCGCGATTAAGATGCTGTTGCCCATCCTCAACCTGTAGTATTTAAGCTGGGCTGTTTCAGATGGATATACCGTCACCTGTTTGTTCCGGTACCTATATCGCCTCTTTCAAAACTGTTACAGTGGGAGATACTATTTTACTTTGCAGGTAACCCACGGCTTCAAAACAAAAAATCAATCAAAATAGTTTGAGAGATAGATCAAAGAATAATGCAATAAGAGATCGATGTGGTGTAAAAGATAAAGTTGTAAAAACAATAAAGAAAGGAATGTTGAGATGGTTTGAACATGTAGAAACGATGGATGAAAGTAGAATGACTGCACAAATATATAGAGCGGAAGTGAATGGAAGAGTTGGTATCGGACGACCGTGGTGAACATATCTTAACCATTTAGAAGAGGTATTAAAGAAGGGTCAGGTCAGAATTACCGAGAATAAACGAGCGTGTATGAAATGACTAATGCGAGTAAGGGAAGCAAGAAAGGTGTGCCAAGATTGTAACAAGTGGAGATCCATTGTCTTTGCCTATCGTAATATTAGTTACAATATTATAAGAGAAATATAATCTCATCTTTTTTTCATTTTCAGTTAGCATTTACTAGGTTTTCCTAACTTAAATAAATTTTCAAATCATTATTCGCTAACTTCTTCTCCATTCTCTTGAATGGCTTCTTTGTGCCAACAATTAAAAAAGTTTTCTTTCGTGGTTTCTGCTTTAACTTTGTCTAATCTTATATCGAAACAAGGAATAATCTGATTGTTTGTTTGTTTGTAACGATTAAATTCAAAATCTACTAGACCGAAATTTATATTCTTTACACTATTAGAAAGCAACATTTATCTTAATTAATATACACTATTTTATACTTTAAAAAATCTGAAATATCTATCTGAAAGGCAATATAGAGAGGTATGTTTTATAATCTTGTACATTTCATCATATCAGCCATAGAAAGTCCAATGATAAACAAAGGCACCCCTAAAATGAGGGGATATTTGCCCATAATTGCAGCGCTTGACGGACGTGATGGCAATCGCAGAGGGCAATTTCGCGAGAGGATGCTACTGTCCCTCCCCACCCTGCATTATTTAAGCTGCGCTGTATCAGATGGATATACCGCCATCTATCGGTTTCGGTACCTCAGTCGCCTGGTATAAAGAGAGGTACTAATCTACTCCGCCGGTAGCCCGCAGCTTAAACTATATTATAACAAAATCTCATTCGCAAATAGAAAATGACATTATTAGCAAGTGACATAGGTAACATATTGTGTTCTCGTATTGCGTAAGCCGCGGAGGGTGATTAATCATTCACCCCCCCCCCCCCCCCCACCTCCCATAGGACCGATCCTGCGGTTTTAGTCAGATCGTCTGTCCATCTTGCTGATGGACGGCCTGCGCTGCGCTTGTCGGTACGTGGTCTCCATTCCAGAACCTTACGACTCCATCGGCCATCGGTTCAGCGTACCAAATGTCCTGCTCACTGCCACTTCAACTTACCAATCCGCCGGGCAATGAATCTCCTCATACCTGATTCGATTTCGCTAACCATTCATACAGATGAGAAAATGTGGAGATTTCAATGCGACGTCACCATAGTTGGTTGACACGACGCCAAGCCACTGTCGTGTGACGAAAGGCACAAATAAAAATTGAGAAACACAATTACATCGGAACACTAGAACACAAATAATGATAACGTGATATCTAATCAGCAACCCCTCTTATTGATAACAGAACCACAGTGTGCGCATATAGCACGACGCGTGAAAACGTGAAAACTGAAACAAAATGTCCGTGTGATGCGATAGAATTTGGATTGCAGTTTGTCTAATACAAATCGAGAAGGGGAACTGGTGAGTGCGTTAATTGGTTTATTGCGCAATGCACTCGCGGGTGGGTGCTGGCAGGCGCTACCCGTTGTCCATCCGCGGTGCACAAAGACGCGTTCGTGTACGGAAAAATTGATATGAAGTCCGGCAATGTCGACGCAGACAGATGAATTTCGACAGATGAATTTTTAATGAATTTCGATCCCCCCCCCCCCCCCCGCCACATATTTATGTGATGATATTTGTTGCCTGGGTGTTAAATATATATATATTAAAGTATCATATTTGTGATCTCTCTGATGTCCATAACACAAGTGCATTAAGCGACTCACCACAGAGTCAAGTCAATGTATGACATGTTGTGTGAATATTAGAATTTAATTTTGCAGTCATTTTCTGATGAAGTAAAACTGTTTCAAAGGTCGTCTTTTTCTACTAAATTTCTGAAGCTAAATAGGGTGAGAGAGGCAGTGAAACTACTGGATAATATGACATATTATCAAGTCACAAGGTTGAGTATCACGCGGACTGTTCGCTTGTTTGTCGACTTAAGTCATTAAAGAAATACTAACATAATAGTCAAGCCGAAGGCTGCCTGAACTTGACACTAATATTTATAATCTTCCCGGGTTTTTGTCGTTGATAAAATCGTTTGATGGCGTACCGTAAGATTGCTGATTTTTGATTTTCAATGTTTGTGTATTTCGTTATTTATTTTATCGTCCTCACTAAATGATTATTAACTTTTTTTAAATAATAATGATTGCCTGTAATTGTAAGAACAGGTAGTTAATATCTTTTGAAAACACATTGTTCTTATATTTCTGTTCTGAATTTTATGTTGGTACTCCAATCCTTACTAACATTATAAATGCTAAATTAACTCTGTCTGTTACGCTTTCCCGCTTAAACCTCTCAACCGATTTTGATGAGATTTCGCATAGACAATCTTTATTCCTTAACAATGGACAAAGGCTATTTTTTAATTCGAAATAAGGTATGTAAGAGGTCGAAAGGGGGGATGAAAAGTTGTATGAAAGTATCGCTATTTTTAGAGCTAGAAACTTAAACCTTATTTTGCAGGCTATTGATTCAATATAAATAAACATGTCATTCAAAGTTTATATAAGTTAAGGTAAAGAGGTATGGTACCTAAAAAAAACTATTCCACGCAGACGAAGTCGCGGGCACAGCTAGTGTTGTATAAATTTATATTTATTATTTTATTTCGAATCAATACAAATAGCCACAGTAAACACCGACGTGCTGAATTTCAAACACAATACACATATCTTATCTTTTTTACATTGAAATCAATAAAAACTAACAAGTGTGCTTATCAGTCATAAATGCTGCAATCAGCTGGTCTCCTATCTACTTTTGACAAGGGACATGCATTCTGTCTGGTATGCCGTACTCCTAGTTGACAAACACACATACGGTCCGCGTGATAGCAAGCGTCCCCACTACCTATAGACGCTCCTATCATCACAGGGATATCACTAGCGCGACCAAACTAGGCGAATTAATATCACATTATATCAATGATAATAATATTTAAATGATATTATTTAAAGCCTACCTCCACCTGTACCAGGTGTCGTAAAAGACGACTAAGATACCAACCGACAGAAAGCATATCCACCCGCAATTGTGTAGCTCAAATGCACCGAGCGGGGATGGGCAGCAGCATCTCCGTCGCGAAAGCTACGCTCCACGCCAACATGCTTGCCCAGCGCGGCAATTATAGGCAAAATTCCCCCTTTCTTGGGGAGGACTATGACCAGCAGTGGACATCCAATACCTGATGTGATGATGATATGAATAGCTCACACTCTCTCACCATTCCCTCTCACATCTCTCACATTACCTAGTTATTTCAGTGCCTCTCTCACCACCTTCTCTCACATCTCTCACATTACCTAGTTATTTCAGTGCCTCTCTCACCACCTTCTCTCACATCTCTCACATTACCTAGTTATTTAAGTGCCTCTCTCACCCTTCAAACCAGAGCATAGAAACGAATACTGCTATTTGCAAGTAGAAATAATTTTGAATGAGGTATCAAAGAAGACCATTTTATGCGGTTAATATGTTTCTCTCTATTCCAGGAATATGTATAACTATGGAGCCAGCGGTAGCCAAACCTACCAGGGCTACCCCTACGTCAATCCACCGGTGGTCGATGCGCCGTCCATCGACGCGGCGACGGCTGCCCGCTGGGCTAACCTGCCTAGGAAACCTATGACGACTAAGCACACGGAAATATCCAGGCAACCTGAGATTCGACCTGACCGAGTTTACATTGATATACCCGGCACTTCACAGTCAACAGTCTCCGAGGTGTGATATCAATAATTCATCATCATTATCTCTTGGGGAGGCCCATCTTTATTGTTATACCTAAAAATAGATGAAAGTATAGTGTGATAATAGATCGATGTGTTGTGAAAGGTAGTGAATGTTCGCTGTGGCAGAAGAAACATGCAAGTAAATTAAATGCTGTTGAAATAAGAGCACTTCGAAGTAAACTTACACCATACAGGTGTAAGTTTGAGAGATAGATTAAAGAATAGTGTGATAAGAGATCGATGTGGTGTAAAAGGTGATGTTGTGACAACAATAGAGAAAGGAATTTGAGATGGTTTGGACAAGTAGAAAGGATGGATGAAAGTAGAATGACTGCATAAATATATAGAATGGAAGTGAATGGAAGAGTTGGTATAGAATGATCGAGACGAACATACCTTAACCAGGTAAAAGAGGTATTAAAGAAGGGCCAGGTCAAAAGAACTGAGAATAAACGAGCGTGTATGTAACGAGGAAGGTCTATGTAAAGGAAGCAAGAGAAGTATGTCAAGATAGTAGCAAGTAGAGATCCATTGTCTCTGCCTACCGCGATGGGACACAGAAGTGATGTATGTATGCACAAATAAAACCAACATATTTGAGTTTGCTTATACCATGATGTAGTTTGCGTGGCTTTGCGACGAAATAACTTTTCAACCAACAGATAGCTCAAATGCGACTGGGCGGGGATAGGCAGCAGGATCCTTGCAATATTTCCAATAAATCAAGAAAATTAAAATACAAGAGTTGAATTGTCCAAAAAATTAAGTAGTATTTGCAAGTGATCATGCCGCATTCTCTCTTACGCACTGGACCTCCGTCTTATGTCGCGGCATTAGAACTTACTTTCCTCTGTCAAACGCGCTGTGCACGACATAGCGGAGCTTCCCCGATATCGTCGGAGGGATTGTGGCGGGTGACTTGTCAACATTAAGCGTGCGTATATTATTAGTACCCACTTTGTGTCTTAATAAATAAGAATTATGGTTTAGTTGTATGCGGATTGTATTTATCAAATAAAGTATTTCTATTACCATCATATAAGCCATATGACGTTCACTTCTAAACATAAGGGAAGGCAGGCAAGGTAACAATCAAAGGATATATACCCGTCTGTTTCAGTACCTTAGCCGCCTTTTACAACCTCTGCTATGGGGGGAGGTACTATACTACTCTGCCGGTACTTCACGGCGCTTTAAGCACAATGAATGCCATCACTACCGTTTAACATGACAATTCTTCTTTACAAAATTCTTTTATTTTTTTCTTTTCAAACTTTTCTTTTTAAATTTCCCACAATTGCCACGATGAGCAAGCGTGACGGCGAAAGATCTGTTTCCATCTCTCCTTGTTCATCATATCAGCCATAAAAGGTTAAATATTGGACATAATCCTCCTTAGGATAGAGGGGAAATGGGCAGGCGTGGTGCACCTTCGTGATAAGGATGTTGCTGCCCATTCCCGCCTTCTGGCGACTGGTATCGAAATAGCCTCTTACGGCACCTGTTACAGGGGGTACTATTCTACTCTGGCGGTACCGAACATCCGAAATATCCTAAAACAATGTGATGCGTGTTACAGGCAAACACGAGCTACGTCAAACCGGCATCAGAGAAGGGGGACCCTGACGACAGTCCTCGAGTGTACATCGAGCTGCCATTAAGCAGTGGAAGCGATGTTGCTGACAGAAGAATAGTTGAAGACGACAACGAGTCATTCGTTCAGGTTCGATTCCAAGTATATTACGGAAGGACATTCGTCACAGTAGGAAACCAAGCATGGTAAGGAGATGGTCTTACTTCAACCGCTGGATCAAGATCCTTGGTGATATGGATCTTTGGGACGACAACGCAAACTGGACATAGGCCACCCCAAAAAAAGGGGAATTTTACCCATAATTGCCGCGCTGGGTAAGCGTATTGGCAATCGCTAAACGCAGCCTTCGCGACGGGGCAGCTTCTGGCCATTTCCGCCCTGTGCATTTGCACTACTCTGTTCCGGATGGATATACCGCCATCTATCGGTTCTGGTACCTTAGTCGTCTCTTACGACACCTGGTGCAGTGGGAGGTACTATTATTTTCAGAATATTCGATTCATAATGTTTGTTTCATATCTTAATTTTCAGGAGACAATATTCTACGACCCCTTCAAGGATCGCAGGATAGAGGTAGACCGATCAGATTCTGAAGGCAGCAGTGCGCATAGCAGCATCAGATCCACCGATAGGAACAGACCCAACCTTGATTCCACCAGACCCACGCCGCCCAACACCCTCAACTTGGGATCTCCTAGCAGAGGTGAGTTTGGTCTACTTCTTACATAGCCTAAAAGTACAAAGTCTAACTACTACTACTAAATTAATATCACATCAAGGTTAACAACTTCGCAAAGGTTAAATAGTATAAAAATTATATGAGAAGGGAAGAAGAGAAGTTAGAATTAAAATCTATATATTCTTTTCTTAGATTAGGTTTAATCTCCACCAACGACAATTATTTATATTAAGGATATTTGTGTTGGTTCTGTGTGTCATCATACCAGCCATTGAAAGACCATTGCTGGGCATAGGCCTCCCCAAGAAAGGGGGAGTTTGCCCATAATTGCCGCGCTGAGCAAGCGTGTTGGCAATTGCAGAACGCAGCTTTCGCGACGGGGATGCTCCTGCCCATCCGTGCCCTGTGCATTTGAGCTGCAATGTTTTTGGATGGATATACCGCCATCTGTCGGTTCTGGTTGCTCTTTTACAACACCTGGTACAGGGGAAGGTACTATTCTACTCTGCCGGTACCTCACGGCTAACGGTTCCATTTGTGTATTTGTATAAATATTTTATTCGTGATTTCTTTGCTGTCTGATATTTGTAACACGAGTGCTTTAAACGACTTATCACCGAATCAGGTCAATGTATGATATGTTGTGTGAATTATAACACTTGGCTGTGCCCGCGACTTCGCCCGCGTGGAATAGTAAATTTGGGCAGTATATTCTCTCAAAACGTTTTTGCCACAATTTTTATTAATGCTCCGCCCTTTTTAGTCTTAGTGCAATGTTATATACCCTAAGTTACACCTTGTTATATCAGCTATCTGCTAGTAAAAGTAATATCAAAAATCAGTCCAGTCGTTTTAGAGATTACCTCAAACAAACAGACAAAAAATTCATATGCATGCATCCATCCTGTTGCATTTAAGCTACACTGTTCGAATGGATATGCCGCCATCTGTGGTTTCCGGTACCTCAGCCACCTCTTACGACACCTGGTACAGGGAGAGGTACCATTCTACCGTGGTACCCTCCGGCGTAATATTAGAAAATATCACCAAACACCTCCTTACAGGGCCCTACCCTTCGAGCCCTCACAACCTCGAATCACTCTCAACGAAAGAAGCCACCGTCTATGGCAACTACCAACCCGACGACGGCTTCCACCTGGCCCAAATCCCGGTGCGGGAGTTCCCTGAACCCCCGCCCGCGTACACGGAGATCGACCACACCTCATCCCAAGGGAACCGAGAAGTGACGTTGAGCCTTCAGGAGTTGACGTCTCCCCCCACAGACGCAACGCCTGACCTACCTCGGACCCAAGTTATTATACCTAATGGTAAGCTAATTTACATTTATCTATCTATATAATTAAAAATACGTCTATGGCCGATGGAGTCGTAAGGTTCTGGAATGGAGACCACGTACGGGCAAGCGCACCGTAGGGCGTCCACTCGCAAGAAGGACAGACGATCTGACTAAAACCGCAGGATCGCGCTGGACACAGGCCGCATACAACCGGTCCTATTGGAGATTACTTGGGGAGGTCTGTGTCCAGCAGTGGACGTCTTATGGCTGATATGATGATGATGATAATTAAAAATGCTTTTTTCATCCAACTTGATCCAGCCAAGTCATTATTGTGATCTACCGATCTACGACAATCTTTCGCTTTATACGACGGGCGAGATGGTGCCAATGGTGATCCTGTCTTGTGCACCAGGGGTCGTGGATGAGAGCAAATATTTAAATGATAAAATTTGTCCTGTGTCTGGATGTTAAATATATGTATTTAAGTAGTATATTTGTGATTCCTCTGTTGTCTAGCGTCCGTAACACGCGTGCTATAAGCGACTTACCACGGAGTCAGGTCAATGTATGAGATGTTGTGGTAATTTATTATTATTTCTCTTTTTGTATCTTGGATGAGAAAAGCTAATGGTGGTTATGTGAGTACTTGGTAGGACATAAAAAATATATTAATTTAATTTATTTATGTGATACTCTGATGTATAAGCTATATTACTGTAAAGTTTCATCAAACCCATTTAACAGATTTTGCGTAAACGAGAAAGAAACATATATACATACACTCACACTGTCGCGTTTTTTTATTAGACATCGTCGACAATTAAGGATACAGTCTGTGTGACAGTTAGCGATAATGCAGTCTATAGACGCTCGTAATATCACAAGGATATCACAATCGCGTTGCCAACTTTTTAATTTAAAGACATTACGTCACAATTACTCAGTAATTTCACTGCCGCTCTCACTCTACAAACCAGAGCACAGCAATGCGAACACTACTTATTTGCCGGAGGAAAAAAGTGTGAGCGAGGTACCAATGCAGGTGACTTTTGTACGAGATTGAATGATAAAAATAGGAAGCGAGTTTCCTCGACTCAGTGCGCCCCAATCCTTCACAGATACTCAGGACAACGAGGACACGAAGCTGTTCTGCTCCAACTGCGGCATCAGGTCACACTCCCTCATCATCAGACAGAACGGCTTCGTCACCCACGTCATCGCTATACTCTTCCTTTTTATGGGGTAAGGATTCTTTCCTTTCACTTTGGGGTACCGGCAGAGTACATCCCTGTACCAGATGTCGTAGGACAGGGATATATCCCCAATAAACATCGATAATTATTGTATTTTCTCTTGTATAATTTATACTCGGAATTATTGAAAATGACTTTACCGCCCAAATTTGCTTTATATTTATTTACATGTCAGTGTATTTTTATGTGTTTCATGCACAATAAATAATTAAATTCACTAAACATACATATATACATCAAACCTGTGTGTCTCAACGAAATAGGCAGAGACTATAGATCTCCACTTACGATCTTGGCACACCTCTCTATCTTCCCTTACTCGCATTAGTTCTTTCATACACGCTCGTTTATTCTCGGTGCTTCTGACCTGGTTCTTCTTTAATACCTCTTCTACCTGGTTATGTCCGCCCCGGCCGTCCTATACCAACTCTTCCGTTCACATTCGCTCTGTATATTTGTGCACTCGATATACTTAAACCCCAAGAAAGGGGGAATTCATAATTGCCACTGCTGGGCAAGCGTGTTGGCAATCGCAGAGCTTTCGAGAAGGGGACGCTGCTCCCCATCCCCGTCCAGTGCATTTGAGCTACACTGTTTTGAATGGATATACCGCCAGTTCTGGTACCTTACAACATTTGATACAGAGGACGCACTACATTATTATTATATAATATCCATCTCTTGCAGACTGATCCCGCTCACGTTGCTCGTGTACTGTACCAGCTGCTGCAAATACAAAAACTACTTCTGCCGCTACTGCAACAGGCTTATCGCCTACGAGGTGCCCATCCTGTGTCAACAACTGACATTCGTCAGCAAATGACAGCTGTCATGTCGACGGTGATACTTCAAAACCGCGAATGTAGCAGCAATGCACAAGGATCAAAAAACAATAGCGTAAACTCAAAATCAACAGGCAAAGTCAAGAACTACAGTATATCCTATTCAATTTTTTCTATATATTACCTATAACTATATAAGGTTATAGGGTCATTGGTTATTTAATAGTAATCCCTATTAATATTATAAATGCGAAAGTAACTCTGTCTGTCTGTCACGCTTGCCCGCTTAAACCTCTCAACCGATTTTGATAAAAATTTGGCACAGACAATCTTTAGATCCTGAGAAAGGACATAGGCTATTTTTTACTTCAAAATAAGGGATGTATGAGGTCGAAAGGGGCGATCAAAAGTTGTATGGAAGTGATTTTAGAGTTTGAAACTTAAAACTTATTTTTCAGGCCATTGATTCGATATAAACGAACACGACATTCATAGTTTATATAAGTTGAGGTAAAGAAGTTTGGTACCCAAAAAAACTATTCCACGCGGGCACAGCTAGT
>JACJUM010005599.1:2391918-2405895 GCA_020976665.1 Heortia vitessoides
CCGCTTCCATCAGAATACGAAATAAAATATATCTTATGCTACTCTCTAAAAATGTATCTATTTATTAGTAGAAGAGTTTTTAAATTCGGTCCGGCAGTTTTTGAGTTTATTCGTTACAAACAAAATACAAATTAAGTTCACGCAGTTCTATTTAAGGTAGGCCATCTCTCATTTATTTTGGAAATACAATATAGTCTATGATACTTCAGAAGAATCATCACATCAGCCATTGGAAGACCATTGCTGGACATAGAGCTTCTCCAGAAAGGCGGACCCATAGTTGCTGCGCTGGGCAAGCGTGTTGGCAATCGCAAAGTGCAACATTCGCGATAGGGATGCTGCAGTCAATTCCGACCCAGTACATTTGAGCTACACTGTCTCGGATTGATATACCGCCATCTCTGTAATCATCATGTGTGCTTTTGCATAAGGTAATCCTTACACAAATGTCGCCTGCATTGGTACCTCACTCTCACCTATTTCTACTGCCAAATAGCAGTGTCCGCTACTGTGTTCCGGTTTGAACGATAAGAGAGATTATAAATGCGAAAGTAACTCTGTCTGTCTGTTACGCATTCCCGCTTTAACCTCTCAACAGATTTAGATGAAATTTGCCTTTGACCCTGAGAAAGGACATTAGCTATTTTTTATTCGAATTAAGCGTAAGGGGTCGAAAAGGGGGATGTACTTAAAACTTATTTTTCAGGCCAATTATTCGATATAAATAAACATGACATTCAAAGTTTCTACAAGTTAAGGTAAAGAGGTATGGTACCCAAAAAAACTTATCGACGCGAACGAAGTCGCGCGCACCGCTAGTGTGACATAAAATCTTCAAGCCACAAGGTTGGTCGCGTTAGTGATATCATTGTGATATAACGAGCGTGTATAGTCTGCAGTGACGCTTACTATCACGCGGACTGTAACGTTGTTTGTTACTCACCTAAATACTGAAGAATCATAATAAATACTAATCCTTAATGGCTGGGTTATACTCCTTTTCTTAACTATATGTGCGGGCTCAATATGTACACCCCTTACTACCTGAAACAAGTAAAAGATACGGTTAACAACTGAAAATATCTACCACCACATTTAAAAATCCCTAAGATCGTCAGAGAATTTATCACTCAAAATGCCTCCGCATTCCACAAGCTTCTATAGCAATTCCTTTACAGTTCAAGCTGTTCGTTTGAGGAATGCGCTCTCCCTTGAAGTGAGATCTGCTCGTTCTCTTTCTATTTTTAAGAGAATGGTGAAAGAGTATTATCTGTCACTTTGATTTTACTTTCTGTTTCTGTCACTTTCTTTGTTCTGTAACTATATCTTTTGTATGTATTTAAATGTATGTGTTACGTATATGTATGTGTATATGTGTATATATATATACTATCCAAAGGTTGCCTGTAAGAGATTGCATTTAGCGATAAGTCCGCCTCTTGTACCAACTATTCCATGTTTTTGTGATGTTCTTGTGTTGTTTTCATTGGTGTACAATAAAGAGTATATTATTATTATTATTGAGAAAGTAGAGCAAAGAGCGGAGAGTTAAGATAGGATAATAAAGAGGGACTGTAAAGGGAGGCTAAAAAGGGTTGAGTATGTGAAAGAGAGGATAGAGATGAGAGTAAAAGTAAGCAAGGAAAGAGAGGAGATTAGCCAGGGCATTCTGCAAGATGCAAGATTGAGCCTATGACAGAATAGTACATCTTTCTGAAGCAGTTGTCATAAGAGGTGACCTGAAAGAGCTCAGATCAAACACAACAGGATTGGAATGGGCAGCAGCATCCCCGTCGCAAAACTGCGTACTGCGATTGTCAGCACACCGGAGCAGCAATTAAAGGCAAATTCCCTCTTCCTCGAGGCCTATGTCCAGCAGTGGACGATCAACGAATGCTATGATGGTAATAATAATATTATTAAATGAGTTTATATAGAGTTTATATTTGATCATCCAATTTCATACCAAAGTACGAAATCATGGCTGATATAGAGATTTTCCCATACAAACTTGCAATCTCTATTTCATACCTTCAGCAAAAAAAAAATATTTCAAGTCTCCGCTTAGTATCTAAATGTCACGTATCTACTATAACCGATTACGTCTGTATGTTCATCTGTATGTCAGTAATAACTGACAACTGTTTTTCATTTATTTAATTTACTTTATTGCACAAAATGTTACAAAATGTACAAATGGCGGACTTAATGCCAGTTGACATTATCTCCCAGTCAACCATTACACAAAACAGAAAAAATATATATAGTGGAGCAGATAATATATATACAAAATAGATAAACGTTACATACATATTTGTATAAACTGTAGATATAAAAACATATATAAAATAACGTACATCAGAAATAGGGTTATAAAGTTAGAGAAGCAGCATCAGTAAATAAAGTACGGAGACAGCGTTTCACGATAAATTTGTTTGGGGATTGTTTAATATTCAACGGAAGCTCGTTCCAGAGTCGTATAGCTGTCACTGTAAGAGTTTGTCAAAAAACTAGAGTGATGAGGAGTAAAGAGCGAGAGAGTATTAAAAGAACGGAGATTACGTTCGTGAGAGGAAGATAGGAATTGGAATCTGTCCTTTAAGTAACTTGGTGCGTACGGATCAATAAGTATTAAAAATAGTATGGTTTGAACTCAAACTTTGTGACGTTTACGAATAGGCACTATATGACGTAATAAGTTTTTTTTTATTCGACCAGGTCGACAAACCAGCATACAGCCGGCGTAAAAGAAAACGTCACAACAGCCAATACACGCTCGTGATAACACAAGGATATTACAAGAGGTATACCTGATACAAAAGATCGTCTGCATTGGTACCTCACTCTCACCTATATCTACCGCCAAATAGCAGTGTTCGCATTGCTGTGTTCCGGTTTGAAGGGTGAGAAAGGCAGTGGATTTACTCGGTAATGTGGAATGATATCTTCAAGTCACAAGGTTGGTAACGCGCTAGTGATATCCTTGTGATATCACGAGCGTGCATAGACTGCAGTGACGCTTACTATCACGCGGACTGAATGCATTTTTATTGACATGGTTTTATAAAACAAAAGGCTATCAATAGCGTGGCCAACCCTGTGACTTGAAGATAATATTTCACTTTACCCAGTAGCTTTACCGTCTCTGCCACTGCTGTTTGGCGGAAGATATTGGCGAGAATGAGGTACCCAATGCAAACGACCTTCGCATGACCTTCGTATGAGGTCTGAAGCATGCAATATAAAACAGTACAATAATCAGGGCAAGATCTTAAACAAAACAAACGCTGCAGAGAGGGCATAGATCAAGTGACCATTTAATGCAAACTTGCATAGTTCATAGCCGTTAACCGCAAAATAATAGCGACGCAGAAACGTTTGACGCGCCCGATGGCGCTGGATGGATGGCATGGATGATAGCGGCCCTATCTTGTGCGCTAAAGGCGTGGGTTCGATCCCTACCCAAAGGAATATTTATATATGACCAGCTGCGCCCGCGACTTCGTCCGCGTGGAATAGTTTTTTTTTGGTACCATACCTCTTTACCTTAACTTATATAAACTTTGAATGTCATGTTTATTTATATCGAATTAATGGCCTGAAAAATAAGTTTTAAGCTTCTAGCTCCGAAAATAGCGATACTTCCATACAACTTTTCATCCCCCCTTTCGACAACCCTTTTTTCGAATTAAAAAAAAAGTCCTTTCTCGGGGTATAAAAATTGTCTGTGTCAAATTTCATCAAAATTGGTTCAGAGGTTTAAGCTTTAACTTTGCATCCCTGTTTTACCCATTACATTATAAAAGGAACACCTGTAAAACAAATTTCAAGTTTCTAACCCTTAAAGTTTAGGCCCAGCGTTGATATGTCAGTCATTGAGTCAGTCAGCTTCTCCTTTTAAATATTATAGATGAAGTACCTGCCTCTTATTAAGCCGGGAGGTACCGGTGGAATAGTACCTCCCCCTGCACCAGGTGTCGTAAAAACCGACTAAGATACCAGAACCGACAGATGGTGGTATATCCTGTGTAGCTATTAGAAACAGTGCGGGGATGCACAGAGCGGGGATGGGCAGCAGCATCCCTATCGCAAATGCTGAGCTCTGCGATGAAATATCCCTGTTTTTCGGGACGGACAACAGAGGAATCGTAAATGTCTGTCTGTCTGTCTGTTACGCTTTCCCGCTTAAACCTCTCAACCGATTTTAATGAAATTTGGCACAAACAGTTTTAGACTGAGAACGGGCATAGGCTATTTTTAAATTGAAATAAGGGTTGTAAGGGGTTGAAAGGGGGATGAAAAGTCGTATGGAAGTATCGCTATTTTTAGAGCTAGAAACTTGAATCTCATTCTTCAGGCCATTGATTCGATATAAATAAACATGACATATAAAGTTTATATAAGGTAAAGTAAAGAGGTATAGTACGAGTCGCGGGCACATCTAGTATATTATATATATATGTACATATATATATGTATATATACAATACAGCATAACAATACAATTACAATAAAACTTTAAAATTATTTCTCGTACATATTTTATAGTCCGGGCGTGGTTAAGCTATTTGCCTGCAATTGTTAACGAATTGCATACGACTCGACTACATTGACATGCCAGCTTATACGTCGACTAAGTCATGGCTCGACCCTGGTGCCTTCATAAAGTACAGCCTGTGTGTTATTCTCATTGGTGAGCCAATTATAATATCATCACCGTCCATTGGAAGTCCCATTAAGTACCAGTAAATTGCGCCCATTAATTACCACGCTTGAAAGCGTGTTGACAATCTCAGAGCGCAGCGTTCGCGAATTGGATGCTGCTGTTTCAGATACATATACCGCCATGTGTCAGTTCTGGTGCCTTAGTCGCCTCTTACGACACCCGGTACAAGAAGAGGTACTATTCTACTCTGCCAGTAGCACACGGCAATTTATGTTTTGTTTATACAATACTAGCTGTGCGACTTGGTACGCGTGCAGTAGTTTCTTTGGGCACCATACCTTTTCAATTTAACTTATATAAACTGTGAAGGCACCGGCAGAGTATAATAGTACCTCCCACTGCAACAGATATCGTAAGAGGCGACTAAGGTGCTAGGTACCGGTATATCCATCTGAAACTGTGCAGCTCAAATGGACAGGGCGAGGATGGGCAGCAGCATCCCCGTCGCGAAAGCTGCGCTCTACGATTGCCAACACGCTTGCCCATCGCGGCAATTATAGGGAAAAAACCTCCTTTTTTGGAGAGGCCTATGTCCAGCAGTGGACTTCCAATGGCAGGTATAATGATGATGATGAAAACTTAAGTAACAGACAGTTAAATTTTTTGTCCACGATTCTGGGTCATTCAGCTTGATGGCAAACGTGACCGCAGCCTACAGACGCTCGTGTCATCACAAGGATATCACTAGCGTGTCCTCAACCCAGTGAACCGAATATATATTGTCACATTTACCCAATCATTGTATTGCCTCTTTCACCCTTCAAATCGGAACATAAATGCGAAACAAATATGGGAAACAAATAAAGAGTTAGGTACCAATTCAGGGAACCTTTTTGAGAAGTCTACCTTATGTTAAATAAACCCAATGCAGATTGTGCTTATTTAATTATTTCTTGAACTTTATTGCCCAAAATATTACAAAATTTATAAATGGCGGACTCAAGCTTATCATAACGTAATGCAATATTTTGTCACACACAATGTCTATTGTTCTGAAATGAATTAAATTAATAATAACCAGTTTAATTTCAGATACAACCAAAACAGAATTAAATAAATATAACAACAATGAAATCATACAAGTAATCTATAGAGAGGAAAATAACATAAACACACAAGAAATTAACCAAACAAAAATAGCACCAACAGATATTTACTATGGAAGTCATACGGACGATAAAACGATAAAAAAATCTCTAGACAATTACTCTATGAAGAGGCGAGAAACACATTTTAGGATGCCACAGAATACAGAAGAACAAGATAATTACAAGATGGAGAATACAGAAGATGCTGAAAACGAAACTAAATACGGACGTGATCTTCCAATGTATCTAGATGTTGCGGCTGATAACAAACAATCTCTATTCATCGAAGCATTAGAAAAACAATCTCAGATAATGGAGAAGTTTTTAAGGTAATTAAATTATATTGAAAAAATGCGAAACTCATTATCAAAAATCACATTTAGTCTAAGGTAGATCTTATTACAATGGAAGTCCACTGATATGCCTCCCCAAAAAAGGGGGATTTTTGCCCCCGCAATAGCTATAGCAGAGCGCAGCTTTTCACACATCCCCACCCTTTGCGTTTGAGCTACACGGTTTCGGATGGATACAACGCCATCTACCGGTTTTGGTATCTTAGTCGCTTTTTACGAATCCTGGAGGAGGAGGTACTATTCTAATCCGCCGGTACCTCACTCTCACTTATATCTACCTAACTTCTGTGTTTCACTGGTTGAAGGTAGAAGCAGTGATATAATTTGAAAATGTGAATTAAGATCATCAAGTCACAAGGATACAAGCGTGTATCAGTCGACAAATAACAATACAGTCCGCGTGATAGTAATCATCACAGCAGCCTATACACGCTTGTGATATCACAAGGATATCACTAGCGCGACCAACCTTGTAACTGAAGATATTGTGTTACATTACCTAGAAATATCACTGCCTCTCCCTTTAAACATCAGAACAAAGGAGTTTAATAGAAATAAGTGAGAGGTACCAATGCAGACAACTACCTCATGAAAAAATTGTTGAAAGCGAATAGGCTTCTTTGAAGGGTGAGAGCGGCAGTCAAATTAATGGGTATTGTGACATAACACCTTCAAGTCACAAGGTAGGCGACGTGCTAGTGATATCCTTGTGATGACACTAACGTGAACAGGCATTGGTGACGCTCACGGAAGATATGCTTGTATTTTAACTAAATGAAACAATTCTAGAACTATCATCGTGTGTCAGGTGTCAGGCGAGTTACGAACTGCATGTTTCTCTTTCCGAGGCACTGAACTGTCGTCGTGCTGTTGAAATTATAAAAAAATACCAGTAATTCGTCAGCAGGGCCGTGAGGTAACAGCAGAGTAGAATAGTACCTCCCCCAATACCAGATGTAAGAGGCGACTAAGGTACGAGAACCGATAGATAGCGGTATATCTATCGCGGCAATTTTTGGCAGAATTCCCCCTTTCTTGGGAAAGCATTTGTCCAGCAGTGGACTTCCAATGGCTGATATGATGATGTTGACAAATTAAGTAGCTGTAGTTTTTTTATCGATTGTTTCAAATTTCTAAAAGTGACATTAATGACATTTGAGAGTTGACACCATTGAAGAGACTGCTTACACCATCTATCGTTGCGCGCAGAAACTATTTGAGAATCAAAAGCACGTGAGTAAGCAAACATTTTATCACACTTCCAGGGTGCTCGACGAACACAAAGACATGGAGTCCCTTTGGCAACGGGATTTCGACATAATCCTTCAAGAGGCGGCCTCGAGAATAAACGCAAGTCGCTTCAAACAGAAATTGAACAAAAGGTTTACTCCTAAGATACCATTAAATTTGTCTACGAGGAATCAATCCATCCCGCGCGAGAAGACTATAATCGATGAATCCGCAGTGAGGAAGATACTGAAAGAAGATCCTCTGGTGAAACGCATGATGAGGATCGGCAGGAGGAAGAGGCGGGAGTATTTAGAAGATTTGCGGAATATGAACAAGAATCTTAGAAAGAACCAAGTCTAGGTAACGACAATTGGACCAAGGTCTGGTACCGCTTATTTTTGTAAGCCGTGAGGTACCGGCAGACTAGAATAGTACCTTCCACCGCAACAGGTGTCGTAAGAGGCAACTAAGGTACGAGAACCGACAAATGGCGGTATATCCATCAAATGCAGAGGGCGGGGGTGCTGCGCTCTGCGATTGCTAACACGCTTGCCCAGCGCAGCATTTATGAGAACAGACCTCCTTTCTTGGAGAGGTCTATGTCCTGTCCTCAATAATCAACTGGCAACAGCCAACAATAGGAAACGCTGACACCGCGCCTCGTGCGCCCACTGACGTCAAATACCGCGTCGTGTTAATTGGCAATAATATTTTTTTGGTTATTCTTGCACCTAGCATCGGTCGAACTCATCATCATCAGCATATCAGCAATAAGACGTCCACTGCTGGACATAGCCCTCCCCAAGTGATCTCCAATAGGACCGGTTGTATGCGGCCTGCGTCCAGCGCGATCCTGCGGTTTTAGTCAGATCGTTTGTTCATCTTGCGGGTGGACGCCTTACACTGCGCTTGCCGGTACGTGCTCTCCATCCTTACGACTCCATCGGGTCATCCATCGAATTACTAACTTTAAAGTAGCATTATAATTGTACTTCTATTAAATAAATTATATTTAAAAAAATAAATTTTTCATCCTCGGCTATGACCTATTTTTCTCTACCTCACGTAAAATGTATTTATTTAACAAGAAAGATTTAGAAACAACACTCATACAAATACAACAAAATATTACAAAATATATAAAAGGCGGACTTAATGCCAGTTGGCATTATCTCCCAGTCAACCATTACACGAAACAGAAAAATAATATATGTATATATATAGTGGTGCAGACAATATATATACAAAATAGATAAACGTTACTATACATATTTGTATAAATAATCTCAGTAAATACATCCTTACTAATCATTACTAATATTATAAATGTGAAAGTAACTCTTTCTGTCTGTCTGTTACGCTTTCCCGCTTAAACTTCTCAACCGATTTTCATGAAATTTGGCACAGACAATCTTTAGACCCTGAGGAAGGACAAAGGCTATTATTTAACTATTTTCTTATTCGTAATAAGGGTTGTAAGGGGTCGAAAAGGGGGATGAAAAGTTTTATGGAAGTATCGCTATGTTTAGAGCTAGAAAATTGAAACTTATTTTTCAGGGCATTCATTCGATATAAATAAACATAAGGTAAAGAGGTATGGTACCCAAAAAAACTATACCACGCGGACAAAGTCACGGGCACATCTAGTATGATATAAAATATATATATAAAAGAATGTGTTTTAAGCGACTTAACTTGGAGTCAAATCAATGTTGCGTGAATTTATAACCGTCTTATACATGTATGGAATCTTTGGTTGAATAATTTATCAATTGATATGATCTTCGTGATCTTCAAACATCTTCGATAACAAGCCAAGTGTTCAGACACCATGAATAAGAAAATTATGTTTAGAGAAATTCCCTTCAATTAAGAGTTAAGGGAAAATCACAATGGAGGAGAAACATTTTATATTGATTTCATCATTATCATTACAGCCATTGGAAGTCCATTGCTGGACATAAGTCTTCCTAAGACAGGAAGAATTTTTGTTCATAATTGCCGCGCTGGGCAAACGTGTTGCCTTCTGCATTTGAGCTGCACTGTTTCGAACGGATATACCGCCATCTGTCGTTTCTAGTACCTTAGTCGCCTGTTACGACACCTAGTGCAGTGGAGGTACTATTCTATTTTGCCGGTACCTCACAGCATAACAGACTTCGTCCGTGTAAAATCAGCTAGTAATAAACTATGTTATCCAAAAATCTATATATCTATCTACATATACAAGGTCTTTAAGTCACAAAGATGGCGATCTACATAGTCTGCGGTCTGTATTCTTGTTTGTCGACCTGATCTAATAAAAAAGAAATAAAGAATATCGAATGGCAGGTTAAATTAATTTAAATTTGAACACACTCTTATAAGGGCGCGAGTAAATGTGCTCTCCCCTGAACCCCCACTCCCTACAGGCTAATCAAGATGGCCGCCAAAGCGAATATACGTCTAATGTCAAAGGACAGACAGATAAAAGTGATTTAAAAGACATTCTATTGATCCGTGTCGGCGACATAGAGAGAAGGCAATAAAATTCGAGTATCAATTACGAGTCTAAAGTCTAGATTTATTTTGGGACTATTTTGGGAGACGTTTAGATTGAGTGGATTTCCCGTACTTCAAACGTAAAATGTTGTGTATTTTTTATATTCCTTTGGAAATACAATTATTTATTTAAATATATATTACAACATGAATTCTAGCAATTAAGGGATTAATGTTGTTATAAATTAAATTGTTAAATGCTTTATTATTAATCCTAATTAAACAACCAGAACCGATAGCCGATGGATTCGTAAGGTTCTGGAATGGAGACCACGTACCTGCATGCGCAGCGTGGGGCGTCCACCCGCAAGATGGACAGACGATCTGACTAAAACCGCAGGATCGTACTGGACACAGGCCGCATACAACCGGTCCTATTTGAGAATACTTGAGGAGGCCTATGTCCAGCAGTGGACGTCTTATGGCTTATATGATGACAATGATGAATTAAAAGATTAAAAAAAACAATGTATCAATAATTATATGTCACTGGTATAGATCCATCTTACGCACTAGGGGTCGTGAGTTTGATCAAAAATCATTACAAACATGTACATGATAATATTTGTGTCTGGGTGTTAAACATATGTATTTAATTCATGCATTTGTAATCACCCTGTTGCCTGGTGTCTGCAACACGAGTCCTTAAAGTGACTTACCTTGGGGTCAGGTGAATATTATTTTTAAAAAAATCTAGTCATTTAACAACGCGAGCAAAGCCGCTGTCAAAAACTACTTACACAATTAAAATCCAGTCTATTTCATAAACAAGAGAACCAAACAATACCACAACGTTGCAATTGGAGCAAGACTAAAGTTCAATGCAAACGGCAGAGGTCAAAGGTCACGCCACGCCTTGGTCATAACATATATTTACGCGAAGTAAACATAGACATTTGCCGTGGGGTACCAACAGAGCAGAATAGTACCTCTCCCTGTAGTAGGTGTCGTAAAGGCGGCTGAGGTATCGAAACCGACAGATGGCGGTATATTCACTTTAACGACACATAAATGCAACAAGACGGGTATGGAAACCGACGCGACGCTACGCACTGCGAAGTTGGACTGTGCGAATTGACAAGTTGCATAAGCAATGTTTTTATTGCAATTGCAATGTTTATAGTAAAATATATATATA
Organism: Heortia vitessoides; assembly: GCA_020976665.1. NCBI lineage: Eukaryota > Metazoa > Arthropoda > Insecta > Lepidoptera > Crambidae > Heortia > Heortia vitessoides. Next base: position 2,402,995 of record JACJUM010005599.1, read on the forward strand.
TATAACAAGTAAATAAGATAAGTTGATTAGCCAAATATAATATTTAATTAATATGTATACATTTTCATCAAATTATTTTCACCGTTAAGGCTAGACGTTTGTGGAATGCGTTAACTAACTGTGAATATCAGGCGTGCGCGGTCTGTCGCCGCATTTGGGCGGATGGTGAGGCATCCCCGTCGGTGTAACGTCTCAATATATGTGTTTACTAGCTATGCCCGCGACTTCGCCCGCGTGGTATAGTTTTTTTGGGTACCATACCTCTTTACGTTAACTTATATAAACTTTAAATGTTATGTATATTTATATAATATAAACAATGGCCTGAAAAATAAGCGATACTTCCATACAACTTTTAATCCCCCTTTTCGACCCCTTACAACCCTAATTTCGAATTAAAAAATAGCCTATGTCTTTTCTCATGGTCTAAAGATTGTCTATGTTAAATTTCATCAAAATCGATTGAGAGGTTTAAGCGGGAAAGCGTCACAGACAGACAGACAGAGTTACTTTCGCATTTATAATATTAGGTAAGGATTTTGTAATCATTTAAGTTGAATTTATGTTTTTATTGTTATGCAGACATGTTTAGTATTTTTATATAATTTACTTTATTTTCTTCTTATAAATAAATTAGTACAATTACACATCTAACTTATATCATATTATCTTATATATCTCCTTCCAAAGGTTGCCCGGGAAGAAATGGCCCTGAGCGATAAGGGATAAAGCACTTGTGTTACGGACGCCAGACAACAGAGGAATCACAAATATACTACTTAAATACATGCATGCGCTCTACGCTTGCCGACACGCTTGCCCAGCGCGGAAATTATAGACAACATTCCCCCTTTCTCGGGGAGGCCTATGTCCAGCAGTGGACTTTCAATGGCTGGTATGATCAAGCATACATACGGACAGACAGCGGGAAGAGACTTTGTTTTATATAATGCAGTGATTTCTTATCTCGGTACATTGTATTTCTGCATAATCTAGTTGTGACTGGACAAAGTATGTCGCGTTGGCGAGATGTGGATTTATGGAAAGTGACGTCATCAATTATGTTTGAAGATTAACACATAATTATTATAGCGAACCAAATTACCTTTGCCCTTAACTTTTTGCACGTTGCTCGTTAATGGATTATGTAATTACGTAACTTTATTATAGCTAGAGAGCGCCTGCGGCTTCGCTCGCGTGGGAAGTGTTTGCCGTGAACTTATCACTTGGTTCAACCGCTTTCTTCTGTATTAGATGTGATTATTGGAAAAAAATGCACAACATCTCACTCATTGACCTGACTCAGAGATAAGTCGCAAGCACTTGTGTTACGGACATCAGACAACAGATGACATTGACCTGACTCCGTGGTAAGTCGCTTAAAGCACTCGTGTTACGGACACCAGACAACAGAGGAATCACAAATATACCACTTAAATACATATATTTCACACCCAGACACAGAGCAAACATAAATATCATCGTATAAATATTTGTTCTCGGTAAGGATCGAACCCAAGCACAAGATAGGATCTCTACGAACTGCACAATCAGGCTTATCAAATTGAATTAAATAACGCATTTCTATTATGCCATAAATTTTAAGACCAAATATGCTGATTGTCTTTATAATCATCATACCCGGCATTGGGAATTCCACTGCTGGGCATAGTTCAAGAACAGAGGTTTTTTGCCCTCACTGGAAGCTTCCATTCTGTGCATTTAAGTTGCACTATTTCTGACGGATATACCGCCATCTGTCGGTTCTGGTCGCCCCTTACGACGCCTGGGGTAGTGGGAGGTACAATTCTTATCTGCCGGTACTTGACACTTCAAGGTTGGCAACGCGCTAGTGATATCCTTGTGATATTACGAGCGTCTATAGACTGTTCATAGGACTAAACGCTTGTTAGTCGACTTAGTCTCCTAAAAACGAACTAAGTCTGAGGCCGGAGTCCTTGGGATCTTCATCCAGCAGTGGACGTCCTACGACTGAACCTAAAATTAATTCAATGTTTAACTTGACCAAACTCAATGATCAGCCGCTGAGTTGCGTAATAGACAATACTGTCAAACAAACGGACACCGCTTTCTATATAGTGAAAGTACATCAACTAATATATGGATAGGCGAACTTTGACACAAGTTAGTGATTACATAAGATTATTTATTTGGTTTATGTATTAATATTACTAGCTGGCACCCGCGACTTCGTCTGCGTTATTTTAATTTAAATATTAAGTCTTCGTAGTTCCCGTTCCGAATCCGTTCCGTTCCGTTCGAATTTCGGGAATTCCGTTTGTAGAAAAACTCCGCACATCCTAAGAGACCTACGTACCATGTTTCATGGTATTATCCTCCTATTTCAACCCCACACTGGTATAAATTTTAAAATGATAGAACAATTTTTTTTTCTTATTTGCCTAAATACAAAATGTTATGTTTTTATATTCAAAAATGACGAACTTCATACTAACTTTCAACCCCTATTAACCCCCTCACTGGTCGAAATTTCAAAAACGCTAAAACAAATGTTTCATTATTTCTTATCAAGTATTTAAAAATAAAGTTTCATGGTTTTATCTTTTAAAATTGAGAAATCCCATACAGACTTTCAACTTCTATTTCAACCTCTTCATCCCTTTTTCTTCGCAATAAAAGTTAGCCTATGTCTTTTCTCAGGGTCTAAAGATTGTCTGTGCCAAATTTCATCAAACTCGGTTGAGAATTTTAAGCGGGAAAGCGTGACAGATAGGCAGACAGAGTTACTTTCGCATTTATAATATTAGTAGGGATGTGGAAGAAGGTATATTTGGTTAAATATCTTACACATTATTTCATAAAGGTAGACCTCGTACAAAGGTCGTCTGCATTGGTACCCCACTCCCACCTATTTCCACC
>JACJUM010005599.1:2406295-2420905 GCA_020976665.1 Heortia vitessoides
TCTATTATGCCATAAATTTTAAGACCAAATATGCTGATTGTCTTTATAATCATCATACCCGGCATTGGGAATTCCACTGCTGGGCATAGTTCAAGAACAGAGGTTTTTTGCCCTCACTGGAAGCTTCCATTCTGTGCATTTAAGTTGCACTATTTCTGACGGATATACCGCCATCTGTCGGTTCTGGTCGCCCCTTACGACGCCTGGGGTAGTGGGAGGTACAATTCTTATCTGCCGGTACTTGACACTTCAAGGTTGGCAACGCGCTAGTGATATCCTTGTGATATTACGAGCGTCTATAGACTGTTCATAGGACTAAACGCTTGTTAGTCGACTTAGTCTCCTAAAAACGAACTAAGTCTGAGGCCGGAGTCCTTGGGATCTTCATCCAGCAGTGGACGTCCTACGACTGAACCTAAAATTAATTCAATGTTTAACTTGACCAAACTCAATGATCAGCCGCTGAGTTGCGTAATAGACAATACTGTCAAACAAACGGACACCGCTTTCTATATAGTGAAAGTACATCAACTAATATATGGATAGGCGAACTTTGACACAAGTTAGTGATTACATAAGATTATTTATTTGGTTTATGTATTAATATTACTAGCTGGCACCCGCGACTTCGTCTGCGTTATTTTAATTTAAATATTAAGTCTTCGTAGTTCCCGTTCCGAATCCGTTCCGTTCCGTTCGAATTTCGGGAATTCCGTTTGTAGAAAAACTCCGCACATCCTAAGAGACCTAAGTACCATGTTTCTTGGATTTACCTTCAAAAATAACGGGCACCCATACCAACCTTCAGTTCCTATTTCAACCCTACACTGGTATAAATTTTAAAATGCTAGATCATTTTTTTTTTCTTATGTACCTAAATACAAAATGTAATGTTTCTATATTCAAAAATCACGAACTTCATACTAACTTTCAACCCCTATTAACCCCCTCACTGGTCGAAATTTCAAAAACGCTAGAACAAATGTTTCATTATTTCTTATCAAGTATTTAAAAATAAAGTTTCATGGTTTTATCTTTTAAAATTGAGAAATCCCATACAGACTTTCAACTTCTATTTCAACCTCTTCATCCCTTTTTCTTCGCAATAAAAGTTAGCCTATGTCTTTTCTCAGGGTCTAAAGATTGTCTGTGCCAAATTTCATCAAACTCGGTTGAGAATTTTAAGCGGGAAAGCGTGACAGATAGGCAGACAGAGTTACTTTCGCATTTATAATATTAGTAGGGATGTGGAAGAAGGTATATTTGGTTAAATATCTTACACATTATTTCATAAAGGTAGACCTCGTACAAAGGTCGTCTGCATTGGTACCCCACTCCCACCTATTTCCACCTAACTGTAGTGTTTGCTTTATTCTGGTTTGAACAGTTAAATAACTGGCTAATGTGGCATAATATCTTCGAATCACGCTAGTGATATCCTCGTGATATTATTGTTTCTAGAACAATACGCTTGTTTGTCGACCTAGTTTTCTAACAACGACGAAAGAGTCCTAGGACGGCGTCTTGTGGATCTTCATCCAGAAGTGGGTGATGCGACGTAATATCTTCAAGTCACCAGTTCAAACACGCTTGACCAAGTTAATTAATGAATATAAACCAAAGAAGCCCCAACTTGAATGCATGCACAACAATTCATTCAAATCGATCCAACCGTTTAATTTCAGTACAGATAAACAACCTAGATACCGACTGCAGTGCCATCTGCTGAAATGATTTATGAATCTAAACCAGTTCAGCCGTTTAGGCGGAATTCAGTGACATACACACGTACAGTAGAATTATATATATATATCCCTACTAATATTATAAATGCGAAAGTAACTCTGTCTGTCTGTCTGTCTGTCTGTCTGTTACGCTTTCCCGGTTAAACCTCTCAACCGATTTTGATGAAATCTGGCATAGACAATCTTTAGACCTTAAGAAAGGACATAGGCTATTTTTGAACTCGAAATAAGGGTTGTAAGGGGTTGCAAGGGGGGATGAAAAGTTGTTTGCATGGATCGCTATTTTTAGAGCTAGAAACATAAAACTTATTTTTCAGGCCATTGATTCGATATAAATAAACGTGACATTCAAAGTTTATATAATTTGAAGTAAATAGGTATGGTACCCAAAAAACTATTCCACGCGGACGAAGTCGCGGGCACAGCTAATATATATATATATATTATTTGAATAAAACAACATTATGGTTACTACGCATTGTTTCCCAGATGCGCGTGACGGACAGTCACGCGGACGATGTCGGTCGCCAATTAAATAACTCATAACGATGACTTCGCTGTTGTGATATGAATAATTAATTTATATATATACATATATATATATTATTCTACTGTACATATAGATATATATACTAGCTTGCCGTAAGCTAGAATAGTAGGTACCTCCCGCCGTACCAGGTGTTGTAAGAGGCGAATAAGATACCGGAACCGACAGATGGCGGTATATCCATCCGATGCAGTGTAGCTCAAATGCATAGGGTGAGGATGGGCAGCAGCATCCCCGTAGCGATAGCTGCGCTCTGCAATTGCCAACACGCTTGCCCAGCGCGGCAATTATGGGCAAAATTCCTCTGGGATCTATCTACGAAAAACGAAAGTATTAAAATTTTTCTCGTTTTAAAGATCTAAGCAACAGACACGGCGGAAAGCGACTTGGTTTTATACTATGCGCCTGCGCCACCGGACCAGTGACAATTCAATCATGCAACACAAGGAAGCTAGAACAGTCCATCCATCAGTCCCTAATGATGTGTGACGCAAATGGCTAACAAATATGGCCGACTGATACCAATGCATTTCCGTGTTAGGGTCTGCACAGACGAGCCACACTTCTCTTTTCTTACCTATATAATGAGAAGCCGACTGTTATATCAACGCATGGCCTAAACGATAAGGGTTAGAAACTTGAACGATTTTTAAAAATTCACTCCCTAAAGAGATAAAAAGGGGGAACAAAGTTAGTTAAGTTATTCAAACAAAATTCAGTAGAAAGGTGCTTCATTGAATATTTTTAAAAATCATCCCTTAAGGGGGTAAAAGGGGGGTGCAAAGTTAGTATGAAAGTTCTCTGCTCGCGCGGCGCTGCCAGTATTATATAATTTGAAGATAAATTAATCCAAATTAACAATATAAACAGAGATTGCACAATAACACTCATACATAAACGCGTGTTTATTAAATACACATATATAAACAAACCCACATACCTAATCTGTTACATATTTATTAATGAATTTTACACCTTTTAGAATAGTCCTCCCCCTGCACCAGGTGTCGTTAGAGGCGACTAAGGTCTACAACTGATGGCGGTATATCCAACCGAAACACTAGATCAAACGCACAAGGTGGAGGTTGGGCAGCAGCATCCACGTCGCGAAAGCTGCACAATGCGATTGGCAACATCCCCCCTTTTCTTGGGGAGGCCAATGTCCAGTAGTGGACTTCCAATGGCTGTAATGATAATGATATCGTCGTTTCAGTTTTAACACCGCGTATGTCAAAATGTTGACACTTTGTAACAATTGGGAAAACATTGCTCACGTTTCATGAAATCATTTTAAAACTAATTGCTTGTGCATTTAGTTGGTGCAAAATAGATTTCGTTTAAACAATACACGGTATGAAACGTTTACTGCAGCGTTAGAAATGTAATATCGTGTTATCATTGGGCTTAACTATTAAGTCGCCATATGTTTTTTACATTTTGTTAATTTTTATGCCTCTCTCACCCTACAAACCGGAATACAGCAGCGAACACTGCTGTTTGGTAGAAATAGTTGAGAGAGAGACACAAATGCAGATGACCTTGGTATACAGTCTACCCCTAGTTCAAATAGATGAGCTGAAAATCTAATTTTAAATTGAGCTGTTCTCCCTAGCCAATGATTGTGTCTCATGAGGTCTGCGCAAGTCCTAAGACTTGACAAATATATCGTCTTTAGAACACATATGCACGACACATCATTATATATTGCATTCACCATAATTTCATGTCTAGTAAGTTGCGAGTATGTGGAATCGGTAGAGAAGAATGGTACCTTTCTCTGTAGCAGGTTTTTTTTTCGGACAAACCTATTGCTGGATTACGCAGACTTCAATTCCAGCGCCACCGAAAAAAGAGGGCGAGGCCTCTCATAGGTGAGAGGTCCGATGTTCGTATCTGTCCTGCGTGCCCGGCGGCCGCCACCGCGCGTTAAGCTACGGATCGTCGGCGATCGCCAGAGGGCGCCCGAGTTGGGGGGGAATGGTGTACTGCTCATATACGAATGCATGTGCAGTGTCAATGATGGTGTTGTGCCAGTGAGAGGTCGGGGAAGGGTTGCAATTTTCACGGTTTATCGGGCGGGAATACGAGGTGTCGAAATACGAGATATAATAAGATATAAAAGTTATGTCTTGCTAATAGCTATCTAATAATCAAAAGCTAATATATCAATAAAACGACAAAGACATACTTAAGAAGAATGTTCGTACATCAAAGAAGTTTTCTTTACATATATACTCGATATGATGTCACTATACTAGTAACTGAGTAAATGTGACATTGCATTTTTATATTTATTTATTGAACTTTATTGCACAAAATAGTTCAAAATGTACAATGGCGGACTTAATGCCAGTTGGCATTAACCCCCAGTCTACCATTACTTACACGAAACAGGAATACACACACACACACATATATATATATATATATATAGTATCTTCAGTTCACAAGGTTGTCTATAGGCTGCGGTCACATTTACCATCAACTGGACCAAATGCTTGTTTGTCGACTAAGTCATAAAGAGAAGCGACGCGAGCAAATCAGCGTGCTTCGCGCTTGTGTTACTCGAACAAGATTACCCAACACAAACATAAATCAATTAAACATGTTACAACCAGTGGAGCGTGGACAATTAAATAAGCAAACAGAGTGAGAACAAATATGCAAATGATTGCAAAGACACACGCACCAACGTGGAGAAACAATAAATCCACACAACATCTCATACGTCGACCCGACTCGGTGATAAGTCGCCTAATGCACGCGTGTTACTGACATCAGACAACAGAGGACAGAACACAGAACCAACACAAATATTCATCAGACGCACGACCTTCGCGCACAATACAGGATCAGTACCATCTGCGACATCAGACCCGTAATAGAGATCCATTTCTGGACACCGCCCCCCCCCCCCCCCCCCCCCCCCCCCCCCCCCCCCCCCCCAAAAAAAAACCCCTTTCGGCCCCCCCCCCCCCCCCCCCCCCTCATCACCCAATCCACACAACGGATTAATCAAGACTGCACGCGCAAAGACAATGTGGTACCGGTAGAGTAGAATAGCACTTCCCTTGTACCAGGTAGGTCGTAAGAGGCGACTAAAGATCAGAACTGACCGGTGGCGGTATATCCATCCGGAACAGTGTAGCTCACATGGCGGGGATGGGCAGCAGCGTCCCCATTGCGAAATCTTCGCTCTGTGCTTTCTCGGTGAGAACTGCAATGGACGATCTATAACTGCTTGATGATGACGGTGGATAGAAATAAAAACTTTATTAAAATAATAATCGGTAAATACAATCCGCATACAACTAAACCATAATTCTTATTTATTAAGACACAAAGTGGGTACTAATAATATACGCACGCTTAATGTTGACAAGTCACCCGCCACAATCCCTCCGACGATATCGGGGAAGCTCCGCTATGTCGTGCACAGCGCGTTTGACAGAGGAAAGTAAGTTCTAATACCGCGACATAAGACGGAAGTCCAGTGCGTAAGAAAATGCGGCATGATAACTTGCAAATACTAAAAAGTATGAACTTAATTTTTTGGACAACGGATGGACATAATGCACAAATAATTCAAGGAATTTTCCACCGTTTCACAGACAGAACACGTGTCTGGAAAATAACTACTTGCTGGTAACATATTTAAACATAGTAGTGCCCCGCGATTGCGTCCGCGCAGTTCCCCTACTTGTGAGATTGTGGAAATAGATTATTGTTAAATAGCGACCCGGCAGACAGGTAAAAAGAGGGTAAATAATGGCTATTGTGGGATATCCCTATGTGAGATAGAAATATCGTCGTATTTCCCGTTTTTATTAATTGTTTTTAGCAAAAGAGGTTTCAATTTGAATTAAATTTGTTATAAAAAGATTATATTAAAGAAGTAGAAAGTGGTTTGTTAGTATCGAATACTTTAAAGTACCCTAGTAGTAGTAAGTAGCCTAGTATCGAGAGTACATAATTTTGATCTCACTCGTCGCACAGCCAGCAATGTGATTGCAAAAAAAATCTAACATGATCAGTGTTTCTCTACTATATTATGCATGAATTATACATATAAACCTTCCTCTTGAATCACTCTATCTAATACAAAAAAAAATCACGTCAAAATAGGGTAATTTTAAAAATATAAACATACACAAAGAAAGACATCAGAAGCTTTGTTTTATACTATGTAGAGATATTAAATGCTAGTAATGCAACCTATTGAAAGAATATTTAAAATCGATTTACTTGAGGTGATCCCCACACAAAGGTTGTCTCCATTGGTACCTGATTCTCACCTATTTATACCGGCAAATAGCAGTGTTCTCTGCTGTGTTCCGGTTTTAAGGGTGAAAGTTGTAAGGGAGAGGCAGTGAAATTACTGTGTAATGTAACATAATATCTTAAAGCCACAAGGTTGGTCGCGCTAGTGATATCCTTGTGATATCACGAGCGTGACCAGTGATGCTCATTATCACGAAGATTGTGATATCCTACCTATGCAATAGACTGGACAGTGTTTGGGTAAATTTCATTCAAAGCACAAATTTATAAATAAATTGGAGAACTCTATTTTTTGTAAATATAATACTTCAGAAGTATGCAGCTTTCATTTAACTTTTAGTATCTACATACAAACATACATCACGCCTGTGTCCCACCGGGGTAGGCCGAGACTATGATCTCCACTTGTTAAGATCTTGGCACACCTCTCTCGCTTCCCTTACTCGCATTAGTCATTTCATACACGCTCGTTTACTCTCGGTACTTCTGATCTGGCTTCTTTTTTAATACTTCTACCTGGTTAAGATATGTTCGCCTCGGTCTTCTTTGACCAAACATTCCATTTACTTCTGCTCTATATATTTGTGTGTGTATATTTATATATATAAAAGATAAATATATATAGCTGTAAGGTACCGGCAGAATAGTACTACCTCCTTGTAATAGTACCTCCCCTGTACCAGGTGTAGTAAGAGGCGACTGAGGTACCAAAACCCACAGATGGCGGTATATCCATCCGAGCTAAAATGCATAGGATGGGAATGGGATACGCGCTTGCCCAGCGAGGCATTTACGTAGTGGACTTCTAATGATTATAATGATGATATTTATATATATATATATATATTTATCTATAGTCTGTCCGTTACAAACAAAAATACAAATCTTGTCGCTTTATAATATCAATATAGATATTATTTACGTATTCAAAGCTAGGAGGATAAATGACAAGGAAAAACATTATACTTAGCAATATTCTTAAAATAATTATCTATGCAATATAAATGGCGATTGAGATAAAATATACGGGTTTTTATGACTCATCTTTAGAATTTCCGCCACATTATCATCACAACAGCGCAGCTTTGATGCTGCTGCCTATTCCTGCCTTGGACATTTGATCTACACTGATTAGGATGGATATAGCGCAATCTATCGGTTCTGGTACCTTAGTCGCCTCCTACGACACCTGATACACAGGGAGGTACTATTCTACACTGCTGGTTCCACCCGGCAAAATGTTAATGTATAGTATTTAAATTAAAAGCTTGCTTGTTAACCTTCCACCCGTGAGGTACCGGCAGACTAGAATAATACTTGGACCAGGTGTCGTAAAAGGCAACTGAGATATACCGACAGATGGCGGTATATCCATCCGATACAGTGAAGCACATGTACACAGGGAGGGGATGGGCAGCAGCATTCTTGTCGCGAAAGCTACTATCTGCGATTGCCAACAAACTTGCCCAGCGCGGCTATTATGAGCAAAATTCCCCCTTTCTTAGGAAGGTCGATGTCCAGCAGTGGACTTCCAATGGCCGATGTGATGTTGATGATGATTGTTGTTAAGCTTGTGCATACATACTTGTGAAGTCATAGCTTGCTACAATCTGATCGATTTTTAGAGGAACATACTTCGTCGGATTATATTCGTGATATGATCGAAACTATTTTGAAATCCATTAACGGATTTGGAATTTACCCAGCACAAATACATTGAAAGAAATCCATTACGGTGCAAAATGGATTGATATGTTCGCACGGTTTATTTTCACGGTTTTGTAGCTATGACTACAGCATCATAACAGCCATTGGAGGTCCACTGCTGGTAATAGGCCTCGCCAAGAAAGGGGGATATTTGCCCATAATTGCCGAGATGGGCAAGCGTGTTGGCAATCGCAGAGAGCAGCTTTCGCGACGAGGATGCTGCTGCCCATGTCGGCCCTAAAAACACCTGGTACAGGGGAGATTCAATTTTACTCTGTTTCACGGCTTAATGGGATTACAAACTGATAACCACTGGAAACAGAATAGCTGGAATTATCTATCTCATCAGGTACAGCCAGCGTTTGTAATGTAAATACGTTTGCAATGTAAATGTAAAATACGACATCACATTAGAAACGTCTAAAATTTTTAGTGTTTCTTTATTATATTATGCATTTATTATACATATAAACCTTCCTCTTGAAACAGTGTTTAATACAATTAAAGACTAAACTAAGATATTGAAATTGCTTTTAATAGAGTTCGAGAGGAATGTTTAAATGTATACAGATATATGCAATATATAGTTGAAAAACAATGACAATTCTAAAGTTTTCTAATGTGAATGTCGTAAATAAACACATTTTATTGCGCTTACATAGCAAACGCTGGCTGAACCCGACGAGATAGATCAACATAATGTACTACAGTATTGTACACCTTAAAAAGGTCTACAAAAAAGTCTACGATGGTACATGTCTCTTAGGGATAACCCACATTATCCATATTTATACTCATTGCACTCGAGCGAAGCCAAGGCGTTAAGTAATCCGTTGCCTTGTTTTAAAGATGTAAACATAGGTACAGACAGACAGCGGAAAGCCACTTCGCTCTATACTATATAATGAAGAGTCACAAATAAAATCGCGAACGATTTTTCCCCGATTTTCCCAAAGAGCAAGATCAAAGAAATCGTACGTTTCCATCGCGGCTCCAAACTCAACAACCGTGGCGTATTACAATTAAAAAAAAAAGTTAGAGTTTCCCCAAAATGGCGGACCCTCGATAATCGGTCGAGCGAGATCTCAAAGTCAAAGCCGTGTCATTTCACATTAAACACAGTTCAAGGTTAAGATGGCAACTGATTACAATCAGACACAAATTACACGGTGAAATTAATGCACGCTTTTGGAAATTCCAATAGTTTGATAAGTCGACTTAAGTTAACATTATTATCACCATTAACTCTTATTTATATAACGTTGCCAAAAAAGCTTAAAATATTTACCCATTACCACAAAACCGGTTTCATATTCACGTTTCAAGTGAACTTTAAATCATTAATATGCATTTAACTTTAATTTCGTTAATTGATCCGTCTGACATTGAATTGGCAATTTAGCTTAAAGCTATATACATTTAATGATATTTTTGTTCATTTGTACATCTTTAATTGTTTTATTTATACGTCAATAATTTTAAATTTTAAATTATTGACGTATAATCAATAATTTTGCAAAAAATAAAATATTGGCGTATAAATGAGGAAAAATATCATTAACGTTGCATTTTCTCGAAACGGCTATTTTTACATTGTAACACTTTTCGTCGTGGGTTCGATATCCATTTAAGACAATTATTTATATTAATAATATATAGAGACCACGTACCGGCGGTACCGACCAGTAAGGGAAGCAAGAGAGATGTATACCAAGATCGTACCAATTGGAGATCCATAGTCTCTACCTACCGCGATGGGATACAGGCGTGATGTATGTATGTAAATTTTTAAATAATTAAATGACTTTTTTATCTACATTACTAGAGGTAGATCTACCAAAAGTAAACCTCTTACAAAAGGTCGTCTGCATTGGTACCTCCCTCACTTCTACCGGCAAACAGTACTGTTCGCATTCCTGTGTTCCCTTCAGGGTGAGAGAGGCAGGGAATTTACTGGGTAAATGTAACATATTATACTCAGTTCACAAGGTTGGCGACACGCTAGTGATATCCTGGTGATGACACGAGCGTGTATAGGCTGCAATCACGTTCACCATCAAGCGGACCGTGCACTTGTTAGGTGACTTCGTAATATATATCTTGAAATACATCAGAAAACATATTATGTATACATCACCAATCACAAAGACCACTGCTGGACATAGACCTCCCCAAGAAAGAGGGAATTTTGCCTATAATTGCCGCGCTGGGCAAGCGTGTTGGCAATCGCAGCTTTCGCGATGGGGATGCTGCTACTTATCCCCACCATCTGTATTTAAACAACACTATCACGGATGGATATACCGCCATCTGTCGGTTCTAGTACCTTAGTCGCCTCTTACAACACCTGGTACAGAGGGAGGTATTTCTACTCTACCGGTACCTCGCGGCTCCTCTTGTTGTTTATGCATATGCATGTATACAAGCATATACACAAACAACATGTATATGTAATAAGTTTGACGTAACACCAAACATCAAAAATAACAAGTGATTCACAAAATAACGAGCACACAACATGTCTTGTTCTCCAAAATGGCATAATTAGCATTAATTTTGCGCTCAAAAATTATGCAAATGTAGCATTATTGTTTGAAACACCGACAAGCGTGAACCAGCTGTGTTGTTGTAGTTGTACAATGGAACGGTGTCCCGGATGTTTTAGAAACAACTGTTGGATTACCTTATGAAAATCTTAAACGTCTGTAGGTTTGTACTCGCATCAAACTAAAACTGCTACATCAATTACGATTCAGTTTCCACCGGTGTATTTCTAGAGATCTAACTTAAAATTTACCATCGTCACATCAGCTATTAGAAATCCATTGCTGCTGGACATATGCCTCCCGAAGTAAGGGGCAATTTTACCCGTAATTGCCATACTGGGCAAGCGTGTTGGCAATCGCAGAGCGCCGCTTTCGCGGTGGGGTTGCTGCTACCAATTTCCACCCTGTGCATTCGAGGTACACTGGTACGAATGGATATACAGTTACATACCTACACATTTTAGTTTTGTGTAATGGTTGACTGGGAGTTAATGCCATCTGGCATTAAGTCCGCCATTTGTACATTTTGTGCAATAAAATTAAATAAATAAAAAAATAAAAATATACCGCCATCTGTCGGTTCTGGTACCTTAGTCACATTAACGACGCCTGGTAAAGAGGGAGGTGCTATTACCAGAATATAGGTGAGGTGCTATTATAGAATAATAACCATACCAGCCGTAGAACGTCTACTGTTTGACATAGACCTCCTCAAGTTAAGGGGAGTTTTGGACATATTGCACTGGGCAAGCGAGGAGGAAATTACCAAGTTTCAGATAACAAAGTTTCCGATAAATAATAACAATATCATTATTCATCGGAAACTTTGTTATCTTAACTTAATAATAACTTTATTCAACAACAAAAAGAAACTTAAACTAAAATACATTTTGATACTTAGGTACCTAAATTACTAATAATACCATTATCCTTACAAAAAGAGGAACTATTCTTTACTTCATTTTATTATGAATGCTAAATAGTGTCTAATTGTAACGCTTACACGACTGAACCAGTTTAAATAAAACTTTGCATGTTCAGTCAGACCTTGAACTGTTGATGACAATACTGGGTACTTTATCTTGCAGGACACAAATAAATCTATGGAGTTTACATGAGGTATATACATCTCATACAAAAGGTCGTCTGCATCGGTATCTCTCTATCACCACAAATAGCAGTTTTCGCATTGCTGTGTTCCGGTATGAAGGGTGAAAAAGGCAGTGAAAGTACTGGGTAATGTGGCATGATATCTCCAAGTCACAAGGTTGGTAACGCGCTAGTGATATCCTTGTGATATAACGAACATCTATAGGCTGCAGTGACGCTTACTGTCACGCGGACAGAATGTTTGTCAACCTGGTCTAATAAAAAAAAAACAACGTAAAATACGAACAACCAACAAGTCCTCGTTCATTCGCCAGACACAATCTCAAACTGGTTTGAAATATATTTATTATTTGCACCGTGAAATCTTTTAGCCTTCCCGCATTCAAAATAAGTAAGGATTTAAAAATAAAAATTGTAATGGACGGCATTTGCGAAGCGGAAAATAAAAAGAGTAGAGTTAGAGTTGAGTGAGGTAGAGCTGTGGATGTTTTTACAGTACAAAATTCCCAATAGAATTCAGAGAACTCTACAAAATGAAAAATTCACACAACATCTCACACATTGACCCGGCCCGGTGATAAGTCGCTTGAAGTACGCGTGTTACGGACATCGGACAACAGAGGAATCACGAATTGGATAATAAACACAAATATCTATCTTTAAATGTGAATGTTAGGTATAGCAGAAGAGGCACGCGAGTAGAATAAACGCTGTTGAAATGAGAACACTTGGAAGTATGTATGGTGTGAGTTTGAGAGATAGATTGAAGAGTAGTGTGATAGAGATCGATGTAGTGTAAAGGGTGATGTTGTGACAACAATACAGAAAGGAACGTTGAGATGGATTGGACATGTAGAAAGGATGGATGAAAATAGAATGCACAAATATATAGAGCGGAAGCGAATGGAAGAGTTGGTATAGGACGACCGGACGGCGAACATATCTTAACTAGGTAGAAGAGGTATTAAATAAGGGCCAGGTCAGAAGTACCAAGAATAAACGAGCGTGTATGAAAGGGAAGCGGGAAAGTGATGCCAAAATCGTAATAAGTTATGCCGAGATCCATAGTCTCTGCCTACCCCAATGGAACACAGGCGTGATGTATGTTTGTAAGTATATATATATATATATGTGTGTGTGTGTGTGTGTGTGTGTGTGTGTGTGTGTAACTAGCGACCCGCCCCTTCATCATCATCATACCATGAGGATAGAAAACAGTTATTATGGCTAATCCTCAGAGTTAGACTTTTTTATGGTGTACAATACTGTAGTATATTATTTTGATCTATCTCGTCGGGTTCAGCCAGCGTTTGCTATGTAATAGCAAATAAATGGTGCTTTTTCAAAAAACTTCTATAATTATCAGTGTTTCTCTACTATATTATGCATGTATTATACACATAAACCTTTCTCTTGAATCACTCTATCTATTTGAACCGCACAAAAATCCGTTGCGTAGTTTTAAAGATGTAAGTATACATAGCGACGGTCAGACAGCGGAATTGGCTTTATTTTATATATACTTTACTAGCTGTGCCCGCGACTTTGTCCGCGTGGAATAGTTTTTGTGGGTACCATGCCTCTTTACCTTAATTTATATAAACTTTGAATGTCATGTTTTTTTATATCGAATTAATGGCCTGAAAAATAAGTTTCAAGTTTCTAGCTCTAAAAATAGCTTACTATAACTTCCATACAAATTTTCGTCCCCCCTTTGGGCCCCTTACAACCCTTATTTAGAATTGAAAAAAGCTCATATATTTTCTTAGGGTCTTATGATTGTCTGTGCAAAATTTTATCAAAATCGGTAGTTACAAAAAGTTACTCTCGCATTTGTAATATTAGTAGACTTGTAGTGATATAAAACACAAATATATTGAGCGTCTAAACAGGTTTTCTTTACATAATTACATAACGCACACCACGCGTCCAATGTTATCCATAATTGCCTAGTTCTTTAACACGGAAACGCAGATTGCTGTAACAATTACAAAATTGTAAATATCAAAGTCGTCAACAAGCTACGAGGACGGCAATGCTTGGAGTCTCTTTGCGAGATCGAATTTGGAAAGCGACAAACCCTTCAACCATCTAGTCATCTTCATATCAGCCATAAAAGTCCACTGTTGGACATAAGCCTCCCCAAGGTAGGGGGATTTTGGCCCATAATTGCCGCGCTGGGCATTCCTGGTGGCAATCGCCGAGCGCAATTTCCCGACGAGCTACTGCTCATCCCCACCCTATGGTATTTAAGCTGATTTTTCAGATAGATTACTAAAAGGACCGATCCCAATTCCTATCTTCCTCTCACGAACGTTATCCCCGTTCTTCTAATACTCTCTCGCTCTCAACTCCTTCTCATCACTCTAGTTTTTTGATAAACTCTTACAGTGACTGCTATACGACCCTGGAACGAGCTTCCGTTGAATATAAAGCAATCCCCAAACAAATTTATCCTGAAACGCTGTCTCCGTACTTTATTTACTGATGCTGCTTCTCTAACTTTATAACCCTATTTCTGATGTACGTTATTTTATGTATTATATATATAATACATTACGCAATAAATGCATATGATATATTATATATCATATGCATTTATTGCGTTTATTTATACAAATGTGTATGTCACGTTTATTTATTTTGTATATATATTGCCTGCACCAATTTATAT
>JACJUM010005599.1:2420915-2466839 GCA_020976665.1 Heortia vitessoides
AAAAATTAAAAAACCAAAACTATCCCACGGGATTGATATTCATGATAAAAAGTAGGCTATGCGACATTCCAGACAATCAAACAGGGAGACAAATCTCCAATGGAGACTTTTGCTCATAATTGTCGTGCTGGGCAGGCGTGGTGGCAGTCCCACCCCCACCCTATAGTATTTAAGCTGCGCTGTTTCTGATGGATGTACCGACGCCTCCCATTTCCGGTATCTCAGTCGCCTCTTACGACACCTGGCACAGGGGGAGGTACTATTCTACTCCGCCGTTACCCAACGCCTATATCACTATTTTTGTGCAAAATTCCATCTAGATCACTTCAGCGGTTTCATCAATAAGTGTCACAAAACATAAATACTGTTAGCCAGGACAAAATCAACCAACTATTTACATCCTTACTTTCAATTGATTGTATATACATCCCTAGTGTTCCCACTATGATCTGTCATTTCTTTTGTAACTTGCAAAATTGGCGCGTGCAAAATTCTTTTTAATTGTAAATCAAAAATAATAAATTTATTTAATACTTAATTTATTATCTATTAATACACAAAAAATATACATCTAACTAAAACCAAAAATTGGTGATACTAGTATTTTGAAACATCGCCGGCACAACGCTCCCCACTCTTTGTTAAGAATACTACAATATTAGTTACTACAATATTATACCGGCAGAGTAGAATAGTACCTCTTTGTGTACCAGTTGTCGTAAATGACGTCTAAGGTACCAGAACCGACAGATGCCTGGTATTCGGAATATAGTAGCCCAAATGCAAAGAGTAACTGGAAGCAGCCCCGTCGCGAAAGCTGCGCTCTGCGATTGCCAACACACTTGCCCAGCGCGGCAATTATGGGCAAAATTCCCCCTTTCTTGGCGAGGCTATGTCCAGCAGTGGACATCCATTGGCTGTAATAATAATAATGAAGTTGAGTTAGCATGTTTAATAGTAATTATGGTCAAAGTTCGACCACTAGTTTTTATAATATGGTCATTGGTCATGGATAGATCGTGATGTATCATTGTGCGATGACCTCGTTTTCTGCGTGTGTTCTTGCCATAAAATAATTAAATCACGACTCGTATATCGACGGCCAGAAATTTAATTCGCATAAGAAACATATTGACATTAATTTTTGTATATATTTATTTCAAATTTTTGTTAATACTTCAAGTAAAAGAGAATTCAATTTCAATAACATTTGTTATAAACAGCTGACTCACAATTTTAAAAATAGTTCTTTTAAATAATAAAGTTATAACGAATTATGTAATTGTTTTTATTTTTTAATATTTGTTACCTTTGAACCTACACGCGGTCCCTGACGACAATTGAATGTGTGACCGTCGATATGTAAGATACTAGAGGTCCAACCCAGTTTCGCACGGGTGGTCAATGGTTTAAAACATTTGCGTTAAACATTTATACATACATCACGTCTGTGTCCCATCGGAGTAAGCAGAGACTATGGATCTCCACTTGTTACGATCTTGGCACACCTCTCTCGCTTGTTCGATATGTTCGCCTCGGTTTCCTAAACCAACCCTTCTTCTCTTTGTACATCCATTCTACTTTCACCATCCTTTCTACATGTCCACACCATCTCAACATACCTTTCTCTATTGTTGTCAGAACATCATACTTTACACCATATCGATTTTTATCCTTCAAACTCACACCATACATACTTCGAAGTGCTCTCATTTCGACAGCATTTATTCTACTGGCGAGCTTATTCTGTCATACCCAACATTGGTAGTGAATGTAATATCAGTGTTGGAACCAACACACCTCTATGAAAAGACAGTCGTGCCTATGTATATACATATATATGAAATATCTAAAACTGACCATAGTCTTGGAAATATTACACAAAAGATCCAACCCAGATTCTTCGTCGCATAGCCCGCACACACCACGCCCCGGCAACGACGCAAGCGGCATATTTTCTTTAGTTAAAGATGTTTAAACTTGTAATATCTTCTGAAACCGAGAGGTAGGGTAGAGTAGAATACATTCCTCGATACCAGGTGACGTAAGAGGCGACTAAGATACCAGAACCGATAGATGGCGGTATAAACATCCGAAACAGTGCAGCTCAAATGCACAGCGCGAGGATGGGCAGCAGCATCCTGCGCTTGGCGTTTGCCAACACGTTTGCCCAGCGCAGCAATTATGGGCACAACTCCCCCTTTCATGGGGAGGCCGGTGTCCGGCAGTGGACTTTTAATAGCTGGTATGATGAGGTACTAATTCAGACGACCTCACAAAAAATGGCGCTTCGTCCACCAGTGGACATCCAACAATATAAAAATAAGCATGACCTGAATGACCTAGCCCGTTCGACCGATGACCTCCACGATAGAAATACCGAGGATTTTAAAACAGAACCAACTTTACGCGTTACACAAACATTGTTTAGATGATTTAATTACTGAAACTTTACAAGCGCTATTTGAACAATATTCAATGCTACTAGTTTATTTGACAACAAATAGAAAACTGGACGCCATTTAAAAACGAATTGTAAATCAATAAAAATAATAAGTCTTATACCATAGTGACCAATGTCTTATGTGCCCAGGGTCGTGGCTACGATCCCCGCCCGGGATAAATGTGTAATATGATGATATTTGTGATTGTTCTGTGTCTGGGTGTTATAAATATGTATTGAAGTATTATTTTAGAAATTCCTCTATTGTCTGGCGTCCGTAAACAAGTGCTGTAAGCGACTTACTACGGAATTAGGGCAAGTATGAGATGTTGCGGGAATTTATTTAATTATTTATTAGAATTACTGAGTCTAGTGATATCTATTCGTAATACTACGATCGTGTACAAGCTACGATAATACACGATCGGTTGATGCGTGTTATCTTCAGCAAGTGTGTATCTCGTTTTCATCTGCGTGGTCATCCACCGTGACAGACAGACATTTTTTTAATAAATAACTGCGAACCGCTCGCGCGCGCGTTCCATATTTTCCTATAGAATTTGCCTTTTTTTCTTTCACAATGGCGATCGGATACGTCTGAATTCATACCGCCTGCCGTTCGAACATTATTTATTTTAAAAATTCTCGTGTCACAATGTTAGTTACAATAATTCTCGGAAACGGCTTGATCGATTATTTCTATATTATATAAAATTACTAAAATGTCTATAAAAAAATAGGGGTTGGTAATAGAAATGGGAAAATTAAAAAAATACATAAAAAAAGTGTTGCGGGTGAACACCCCTTATCACTTAGAGGTAGCAAAACAGAGTAGCTGATTCTCAGACGACTTACTGAATATGCATAAAAAATCTCACAAGAATCGGTCAAGCCGTTTCAAAGTAGTATGGAAACTAACACTGATACGAGAATTTTATATATCAATTCTTCATACCCTTAGGTGATAAGGGTTGTCCAACCCTAATCTAAGTGATAGAATTTTTAAAATCAGTCCAGTACTTTATGAGTTAATTCGTTACATACATACACACAAATCTAAAAAACAAGCACACGGTCCACTAGACCTTAAACATGATCGCAGCCTATAGACGCTCGTGTCATCACAAAGACATCACAAGCGTGACACCAACCTAAGACTTCAAGATATTAAGTCACATTAGCCAGCAGCTATTTGCCGGTAAAGAAAAGTTGAAAATGAGGTTCCAATGCAGACGACCTTTGTGAGAGGTCTACCTCTTGTTAAAGTAAGCGAAAGGTTGTATATAACATGTTGAACGTTAATTATACCGGGTTGTAAAGCTGATCATTATCGTCATAATACCAGTCCTTGGAGGTTCACTGCTGAACGGCCTCCCGAAGAAAGTGGAAATTTTGCCCAAAATGTGTAGGCAACTGCTTTCGAGACGGAGGTGCTGCTGCGTATCTCCGCCGTGTGCATTTGAGCTGCAATGTTTTGGATGGATATACCGCCACCTGTACGTTCCGGTACCTTAGTCGACTCTTGCGATACCTGGCGAATAGAACAGTACCTCCCCCCTGTCATTAGTTTGACGGGCCCGATGGCGCAGATGTCAGCGATCCTGTCTTGTGCGCCAGGGGTCGTGGGTTCGATTCCCACCCAGACTAAATATATATAAATATATGATGTTTGTGTTTGTTCAGAGTGTGGGTGTAAAATATATGTATTTAAGTTGTATATTTGTGACTCCTCTGTTCTGGCGTTCTGTCTGGCGTCCATAACACAAGTGCGTAATGCGACTTACCACGGAGTCAGGTGAATGTTTGAGGCGTTGTGGGAATTTATTATTAGTGAGAGTACAAGTACATTATTTTTTTTCTTGCTGTTATCAAAAAACTCTAGCTTGCCCTATACTGCATATTTATGGCATGTGGACAAAGTTACCCGAACCTACAGTACTTTTATTGAGACTTGACCTCTAACTTTCGCCTAAGTAAACTTAACTTTAACTTCTTATAACAAAACTTGAAAACTAATTACGAATAATAAATCAGTCAATAATTATAATGGTCACAATTGAAACTTAGTTTTTCTTTGCCCCGGCGACGGCGCTCAACTTGGTAATTCTTTGTCTCTAACTGATTGCTTAATGAAGTAATCAATTAAGTTATAGACGTAAGTATTGGGCTGCCTGAAAAAAATCTAAATGCTTCACTAATATGTCTGCCTGTTACACTAGAACGAGTTAACATGAAAAACCGATTTTCTTTAAACTTAGTATATATATTGCCCACATCATCATCGTCATACCAACCCTTAAAAGTCCACTGCTGGACATAGGCCTCCAACTTTCGTGACGGGGATGCTGCTGCCCATCCTCGCCCTGTGCGATGGAGTTGGAATATTTTAGACGGATATACCGCCTCGGTAACTTCGTCGCCTCTTACGACACTTGGCACAGGGGGAGGTACTATTTTACTCTGCCGATACCTCATGGCCTCATGGCGGAATTTCGGCCCTCAGCCTATACACGCTCATATAGGCTGTCGCACCAATACCAGGAGCTAAAGATCAACTGATATGCAAATTTTAACCATACAGGCGACATTCAATCGCATACAAAAAAAACATTCAAATCAGTCCAGCTGTTTACTTGGTCAGCGACATACACACGTTCAGTAGAAGTATATATATCTACCTATAAAAATGACTATGAAAACATAGGGGTTTGTGACTTAGGCTGTATTTGGGTAAGCTTTTTGACGTGACAACGTCTTATAAATTGGTTTGCCGGGTGACACTTCAAGAAACTGCGTTACGCTCCGCTCACGTTATGCGCTCACAATGAGAGCGAGTGACGTGTGTTACCTCATTGTGACGTGTGTTACGCAAATGTATTGCAAGTTATTGTATGTATATTTGTATATAAATACGTATGTATGTGTAAAGGTAAAAATAAAATTTTGTTAATATGAAATTCAGTGCGAGATTCTTTGTATAAATTAATGTTTTAAATATAAATCTTTGTATAAATAAATGTTTTAAATTGTTACTATTATTTCATCCTTATTCCTACTATACGAATGAATATTCACATTAAAATTATTTTACCACTCAAAGTCGTTGTCACGTAAAACTTTCGCCCGTATACCGACTTTACAGGCAACCAATTTTTTTATGAAAAAAAAGAGGTGGACAACCTTTAACATTTTGGGGGATGAAAAATAGACGTTGTCCGATTCTCCACCCTAGCCGATTTGCACGCTTAGATAATATACATATATAAATGTTTCTTTTATTTACTTAAATACAATCTATTTATATTACACTTCTTACCACCTCTTTGTTTTATTCACTCTTTCCATCTAAAGGTTGCCATGTTTGGTGTCCAATAAAGTATTTATTATTATTTTTATACTTATAAAGATAGAATGCGTAAGTGCTATGAATATACCGCCGTCTTTAAGTAACTCAGTCGCCTCAAACTACCTGGAGGGAGGTACCATTCAAAAATGGCGGTACCAATTACTCGCTAGAACACCGAGCGAGACCGTTGACTCCTCGAGAAAACGTGAAAGTGAAATAATTACTATTCAACGCAAGTGGTTTTTCTTATGAACTATAATCAACAAATAGCAGTTACGCAGTGAAGCAGACATTTACATTACTGCATTGACAGACAGACTTGCAATCTGAAAAATATATATAAAAAAAAAATTCCGTGAAACTAAGGTACCAGAACCGGCGGATGGCGGTAAATCCATCCGTAACAGTGTAGCTGAAATGCAAATGGCGGTGATGGGCAGCAGTGAGCAGCATCCCCGTCGTATGGAAATTATGGGCAGATATCCCTTATCCTTGGGAAGGCCAATGTCCAGCAGTGGACTTCCAATTGCTGATATGATGATGAAAAATAAATTAACACAACATCTCACACATTGACCTGACTTGGTGATAAGTCGCTTAAACTTGTGTTACGGACGCTAGACAACAAAGGAATCACATATATAATCATCATCATTATACCAGTTATTGGAAGTCCACTGTTGGACATACCCCCTTTCTTGGGGGTATGTTGTAAAATATATTAAATACTAACTTAGGACTTCGTCCGCGGAGAATAGTGACTTTGGGGGGTATAGTAGCCTTTTCTCCGTTTTTGCAACATTTCTCACTGACGCTTCGCTCCTATTGGTCTCAGCGTAATGTTATACAGCCTAAAGCCTTCCTCTTTAAATGGACTATCCAACAAAGAAAGAATTATTCAAATCGGACCAGTAGATCCTGAGATTAGCGCGATTAAACAAACAAACTCTACCGCTTTATAATATTAGTATAGATTTGTATTTGTTCTGTGTCTGATTGCTGTATATAGTATTACATTTGTGATCCCTCTGTTGTCTGATGTCCGTAACACGCGTGCTTTAAACGACTTATCACCGAGCCGGGTACGAGATATATACATTTATTATTGATATTGACAGAAGTATAAAAACAAATTGAAACATGAGGATAGAGTCCATGCAAAGGTCGCCTGCATTGGAATACCTCTCTCACCTTTTTCTACCTGGAAACTGCAATGTCCGCATTGCTGTGTTCCGGTTTGAAGGGCGAGAGAGTCAGTGAAATTACTGGGTAATGTGACATAACATCTTCAAGTCACAAGGTTGGTCGCGCTAGTGATATCCTTGTGATATCACGAGCGTATAGCGTATTAACCTGGGCTAAAAAAAAGAAACAAACTAATGAAGCCGTGTGTAAACGGTATAGCCAAAACAAATGCGTGTATTTATTAAGGGGGAGGTTTTAGCCATATTGGATTTGCCCCATTCATCTCATTTCATTTTTCTATTCAATGAGGAAAATAATTAACTGTGGCACAAAAACCACAAATTGATAGAGTACAGGTGATCCGTTTGCCTGACTTTGCCGTTTGTTTGAGATACCGGCAGAGTAGAATAGTACCTCCCCCTGTACCGGGTGTCGGCTAAGGTACCAGACTTAGTAAACAGTGAAACTCAAATGCACAGGACGGGGATGGGCAGCAGCATCTTCGTCCCGAGTCTACGCTCTGCGATTGCCAACACGCTCGGCGACGATTATGGCCAAAATTCCCACCTTTCTTGAGGAAGGCATATGTCCAAGAGTGGACTTCCGATGACTTATATGATGAAACATCCTATCTCTCAATTTAGTCGCAATATTTGTTTTATAACGAGCTGCGCCTGTGACTTTGTCCGCGTGGAATTGTAACGTGTGTTGTAAAACGTGTATTGGGCAGCATATTTTTTTCTAACTGCAAAGCTCCACGCAACGAACGTAATTTTTTTGCCACACTTTTAATCAATGCTCCTTTCGGACGTAGCGTGATGTACTATAGCCCAAGTTACTATTTATTACGTAATCTATCTGCCAGTGAAAGTCCCATCCAAATCGGTGCAGCCGGAACAAACAGACATGACAAGACAAAAATTGTAAAAAAAAATGGTATGTGTACCGTGTATGCATTCATATGCATGTAGAAAGGGGTTATTTTAATATTACAAACTGACACTCTTAATTTTATTTATCCGTATAGATATCTAAATTTGATACAATAGAAAGAGACGGGGCATAACCTTAAATGGGAAAATAATATGAAATACTACAGAAAAATATTAAACAAAGCAACATGCTTCCACTAATGCTACCATAAACAAGATCTCGCGGCATTTCTAAAAAAAATCAAACGACGAAAATCACGTCCGAAAAGACATGTTTCAACAAAAACTCGTTTGCAGCTTAAGGGAAAGCTTAGATACGCTGATTCATGTACTCATAGCGACGGTGTTGCCGTGCGGTACCGGCAGAGTAGGATAGTACATCCCCTGCATCGGGTGTAGTAAGAGGGGCGCCAGGTACCAGAACCGATACATAGCGATATATTCATCCGAGACAGTGTAGCCCAAATGCACAGGGCGGGGATGGGCAGCAGCATCTCCGTCGCAATAGCTACCGTCTGCGATTGCCAATACGCTTTGCCCAGCAATTATGGGCAATTTTCTTGGAGACTTATGTCCAGCAGTGGACTTCTAGTTTTAATGATGAGGTATTATCTGCAAATAAGACTATCGCTGCGATCTGGATAGATTGGGTATATCTAAACATATGCATTTGAACTCTTCTGGTACCATAATCGCCTCTTACGACACCCGTACAGGGGGAGGTACTATTCTACTCAGCCAGTACCTCGCGGCGTAAAAGTAAATTACAGCTTCAAAATCCGTTGCGTTGTTTGAAAGATAGCATACATAGGAACAGACAGACAGCGGGAAGTGACTTTGTTTTATGCTAGTGAAGATCGCAACACCCATTCTCTCCCCCTGGAGTGACCGTCGTCAGACCAAGATCCGACAAAAAACTTCCGGTTGAACCAGTCCAACAAAAAACGAACTTTCGGGTCAACAACCTTGGAATCTAACCACCTGTTTCAGCGAAAATCTTACGTAGCGACCTTCGATGAAATGATGATCACGGCCGGAAAAGCGATTTCTTGGCTAAAGTAAACCAATCAAGAGGACTAAAACATGTTATAAAGTGTTAAAAAATTATATTAAAGTCTAGCAGCGCCCCCTGGTTTCACCTGCATTACCTTGTAGAACTTTCGTACTGCCTTTGTACCCCACCCGCCTTATACCCCCTTAAGGGATAATTTTCGCAGGCGTTGCAAAAACACGTCAAAGTAATTCAGCAATAGTCACCATCATCAAGTTAACCAAAAGAGCGAGAATGTTGCCCAGAATTGGGCGAAAGGACGATGCTGCTGCCTATTTCAGGCCTGTGCATTTGAGCTACACCGTTTGAGATGGATATACCGCCACCTGTCGGTTCCGTTACCTAAGTCGTCTCTCACGACACCAGGCACAAAGGGAGATCCTATTCTGTTCTGCAGGTACCCCACGGCAAGTCCAGCTATTGGTAAATCCAAAAAAAATATTAAACTAATGCTCCCACGCAGGCAACGACGCAGCCAAGTAAGCGACCAAACACAAATTTGAAGCAATTATTCCAGTAAAAAATCCGTTTAAACAGAGTAATTATATTCCAAATTCAAATTAATTGAAAGCTGGTTAAAAAGCGCGGGAACAACGGTCGGCCATTGTTTGATTTGCCAAATCGGCGTGAACCAGATTCTTTTTTTTTAATGTTACTTTGATTAATATAGCTATGCGAAGGTCGATTGCTTCACGTAAATATGGTAACAAAAGAAACAACCATAGTGGTTTTTGAAATGATTTAGAAGGCCATTTTAGTTAGTTGGTGAATGCAATTGAATTTGTTTTATTGTCTATGGTTTTTATTTAATATAAAGAAGGAATATGTCATCTATTCTATTCTTTAGATTTCCGTTACAATAGAAGCAGTTTACTTTCCTTTCTTTGCCTGCCATTTTTATTATCAGTTGTTGGTTTTATTTGATCAATTATTTGTTTATTTAAAATGTCTTTGATTTTTATGTATTATCACAACATGTCAGCGATATTAAGTCCTCCGTTGAACATAGGCGCTACGCAAGCGTGGTGGCAATCATAGAACGCAGCTTCGCGACGAGGAAGCTGCTGCCCATCCACACCCTTGTACAAAGGGAGGTACTATTGTACTCACCGGTACCCGGCAATTTTTTATGTATACTTTTTATTATTAGCATAATTCTCGTGAAGTAACATTCGCAAAAAGTTTGAATTGCTTGCATACTTTTTAAAACCCTTTCGTAGGATAATACTCAATGGATCATTTGAATTCGATATGTGCTCGTCCGAATTAAATGTAAGTAAGTCATACATTTGTTCCCGTTTTAAAATTATATAACGGAAACATGTTTAAAAATTAGAAAAAAAGTTCCATTGAATTCTGAAATGTATTATGGCATTTCAATCTTTTTTTATATTGACATTATAATAAAATTAGCAACTATAGATCTTAAATAATTATGTAATCTATGTAAAATAAATTAAATTGTTTTTTTTTATAATTTTGTGCCTATTGGATTGTAATGCTATGTTTTCCCAATAATGTATAGTGTTTATTTATGGTAAAAAGTTTCTCTCGCCCGATAGCATAACCTCTTTAAATGCCTCCCTCCGTCGCCCTCTTACTGGCACTTCACAATCATATTCACACACGCACACACACCCACTCACTCTCACTCTTTTGCATAGCTATTTTTCATCCCCAACGATGGCCACCCAAGCCTAGGACGAGCCTTAGAGGCGCCCTCGGATGATCGCCATCGATCCCACTCAGATCCCGTGAGTCTTATGAGGAAAAGACCGTAGCTAAACGCGCGGTCGCCTCCGCAGAGAGGGCCACTTATGAATAAGCAACGTCGCCTTCTTCTCCGGTGGCGTTGGAATTGACGTCTGGGTAGTCCAGCAATAGGTTCTCCAAAAAAATAAGTTCCTGTAGGTACCTGATTCCGTACCTCGCGGTATAATATTGTCCAATATCATCAAAACTGATTCACCATTCAACCCGGGAAAACAAACAACCTTTCAGACAGAAAAACTTTCGCATTTATAATATAATCATAGATGCATAAATACATACAAAATAATTAAATAAATTTAATATAAAAGAAACTAAAATTACTCATCTGAAATATATCAATTATAACTATCAACAACGACAAACAACTTCATTATATACAACAATAGCGACGTTTAGGCAACTTTTCCCCAATGTCATTATTGCAAGTTTCATAAAAAGTTTTAACTCACTTTCACTAGGCCGCGTGTCTGCGATGCCGTTGCGTCACCGTGAGATATCGTTTTTATTGGCGCGAAAACTATTCCATTATGGCGGACGTATTTGCATTACGAACTATGACCTTCGTGGTGTTAGTTCATCAACTACATTTGAATATTTACGAACGTGTTATTTTCAAAGGTGTCCGGCCGTTTTTAATCTGTAAGTTATTTTCTATTGCATTATGATTTAACTTTACGATTTCGTTGGATAAATGAAGACCCGGGGCATTGACCTGTCAGCCATCTTGTTAGCATAAACTGTGAATGTCACATTCAATTAACAAACAAAAACTTAATAATGTATTAATGGGTTTACTAACATTCCAAGTGGTTGTACCTATATAATTAAAACTTAATAATAAAACCTTTCCAGAAATTCTTAACTGAATAATCTCAGTGTTGCTCTGTTAATTATGTTTTTATTTGAACATATTTAACAACTAAGCTACACACATTAAAACATTTTAAACACGACCTCTTTTTTAACTAACAATCATCATTTCTGATGTCCAAAGACTAACTGTAATCTACCAATTTGTTCTGTAGCTTAATGTGACAAATCCTTAATACTTTTAAAAACGTGAAAGTTTGTCATGTCCATATGAATGTGTAGATGTATGTTCGTTTTCTTTCTCGCCAGAACTTTTAGACCGATCTGGATGAAATCTGGCACAGATTTTTTTTTACTTTTTACCCCAAATTTTGTTCCCGTGGGATCGGTCCAGCTTATTATTTTTCTCTAAGGAATCGGCATTGACTTTTTGCCGTTTAGATGTCAGGGAGCGACATAGAACTATTCTCGGAATTACAAGCTACACGTTCATAACGTGATTACAGTGGTACGCGTTTCTAATTCAAAATTCCATAAAAAGAAATGATATAGCAATTTCTTCACATTTGTTTGGCAAACAAGTTATGGCAATTTGTTAGATTTTTATAAAACTTAGATTTATCAATCTTAAAGAAAACGCTATACAACGCTTCGACTTCTCTTCTAAGTAATGAATACATTTATACAATATACCAGGTCATCGCAGTCCTCTGACTTAAATTGACTTGACAGTAAACGTGACCGCAACCTATAAACGTGTTATCACAATGATATCAATAGCACGACGCCAACCTTGTAAACTGAAGACACTTGTGAACACAAAGACTTTCACTACCTCTCTCACTCTTTTAACCGGCACACAGCAATGCGATCACTGCTATTCGCCGGTAGAAATAGGTGAGAGTGAGGTACCACGCTGCCCATCCCCACCCTATGGTATTTAAGTTGCGCTGTTTTAGATAGATAAACTGCTATCTGTCGGATGCGGTACGTCAATCGCCCCTACGACACCTGGTACAGAGGGAGGTACTATTCTTCTCCGCCGCTACCCCAGGGATACATATATTTATCATGAGAAAATATTCAAACTATACATTAGGATATAAACTATTCTATCTCTGAAGTAGGATCAAACTGTGCAAAAATGTATTAAAATCAATAGCTTAGAAAATCATCCCGGCGATACACCATGACACGAAATCAATACATCGCTACATATAAATAAAATTTGAGTGTCCGTTTGTAATATTATAGTAAATACATTACAGCTTTTGCAAGTTCACTGCTGGACATAGGCCTCCCCAAGAACGAGGGAATTTGCCCGTAATTGCCGAGCTGGGCAAGCGTGTTGGCAATCGCAGAGCGCAGGTTTCGCGATGAGGATGCTACTGCCCGCCACCTGTCGGTTCTGATACTTAGGTCGTCTCTTACGACACCTGTTACAGAGGGAGGTACTATTCTACTCTGTCAGTACCTCTCGACTTAGTTAATATTAAAGTAAATGCTTTTTACTAAATACATACGGATGCAACATATAAAAAAATAATATTTTTTAAAATTATTGTCTGTCTTTCTGATCGTTTGAGATAATATCTAAAACATCTGGGAGTTGATAGAATGAGTAAATTAGGATAGATAACATGACGCTACGACATATAGATGGGGCATCAATCAAAAATGTGTTAAAACGGGTGAAAATTGAAGTTTATCGTTAGGAAGAAAATATACTGGCCAGTCACTATTTCAGGCAAATAGTGTCGCAGGCACAGCTAGTCTATATATATATATATATGTTTAAGAATGGAAGCTGACTGACATATCGACGCAGGACCTGAACTATAATGATTAGAAACCCAAAATATTGCACGAGGGTTTCTTTCATAACGTGGGTGAGTACTAAGAAGGGATTTATGAAAATTCACCCTTTTAAGGGGGTACAACGTTGGTATAAAACTCCGCCGTTTTTAAAGTTATCCGAACGAATTTCAGTGCGAAGACCCTTTATCAAAAGTCATGAAACACATGTAAAATATTTTAAGGGTTGAGAGGGGTAAAAGGGTTGGGCAAATTTAGTATGAAAGTTCTCGGATTTTCAAAGTTATTACAATAAAATGTTACATTTGGGTGATTACAATAATGATTATTGCCGATATCCTTTATGAATTGTGAATTCAAATAATCGTACTTTCATTCATAGATATTTGTTGTTATAAGGAGTAACATACTATACGTCACCGCTTGTACAAGCTCGTGTCTTTCTTACGTAAGACACCTCACCCTCGCCCTCTCACTCTCAGAGGGCTAGAGAGGCAATAAAGTAACTGTGACCAGACAACGTCCTCGGGTACCAATTTTGATATGTAAAGAAAGAAATTACTTATGGTAGATTTCATACAAACGTCGTCTGCATTGGTATCTCACTCTCACCTATTTCTACTGGTGACCGAATAGCAGTGATCGCATTGATGTGTGCCGGTTTAAAGGGTGAGAGAGGCAGTGAAAGTCCGAGACAGTGTAGCTCAAATGCATGGGCAGCAGCTTGCCTCTCGCAAAAGCTGCGCTCTGCGATTGCCAACACGCTTGCCCAGCGTGGCAATTATGGGCAAAATTCTCCTAATTTTGGTTCAGCAGTGGACTTGAAGGGCTGGAATGATAATGATGACCCAGCTATTTCACCGCCTCTCTCACCCATCAAACCGGTCAAATGAACACTGTTATTTAGTAGAAATAAGTGAGAAACAAAACACCAATGCAGAAGATTTTTGTATGAGTCTGCCATCTATATCAACTTTAGAACTGAATATAGTTTAGTTTTAAGTTCATACGAAAATAAGGCTTAAGCTAGGTCTTAACAGAGATATCCAGTGCGCGTCACACAGGCAAAGCCGTGGGCGTCTATTAATCTCTTGGCGGGCTCGATGGCGCAGATGGTAGCGCTCCTGTCTTGTGCACCAGGGGTCGTGTGTTCGATTCCCAAATTTATATATTTGTGTTTGTTGTGGTGATAAAAATATATGTTCTTCAGTATTATATTTGTGATTCCTCTGTTGTCTGGCATTCGTAACTCGCGTGCTTTAATCGACTTACCACGGAGTCAGGTCAATGTATGAGATGTTGAGGGAATTAAAAAAAAAAATTACCGCGGGCATAGCCATAAGTCGGCGACCTATTAGATCGCGATGAATTATCGCAACGAAGAAAGTCGGGTTACATAACATAGCGCGGTGTAAGGCCGCGTGTAGATCTACGCCAAGAAATAGTGAAAGGCGGCGATTTATCTTTAGCGAATTGGTGTGTACGTGCGAACATTGCCTGTCGAACTTTGCTAATTTAGAACCATGATGGCGACAGTATCGGCAATTTTTTTTTTGTTGCAGTCAGCGATCATCCGCTTGATGATTAACGTGATTTCAACGTATAGACGCTCGCGTCATCACAAGGATATCACTGGCGTGTCGCAAGCGTGCAAGCGTATTGGCAATCGCAGAGCGCAGCTTTCTCGAAGGGGACGCTGCTGCCCATCCCCACCCTGTGCATTTGAGCTACACTGTTCTGGATCTGTTGGTTCTGGTACCTCAGTCGCCTTTTACGACACGTGGGGGGGAGGTACTATTCAACTCTAGTACCTTACGGCTATAATGACTCACGTATAAAAGTATTTAAATTTACCTTCCAAACACCAACCATTTAATAAAAACTAAATTCTGTTAATATACGACAGTAATAAATTAAAAATGTTAATGTTTTAACATAGCGCGTCCATTATGTATGTTAATAATGGGCAGCGTCTTCGCTCGAGTAACTTTTTAACTTACCTCAAACTAGCTTTCCGCCCGCGACTTCACTGCGACGTCTTTCCTTCATCATCTCTGAGGATCTTTTGTTATTCTCGCAAAAAGTATACCCGTGACGTTTAACTGAGCCGATTCCATAGAAAATAAAGAGCTAGATATATCCCACGGGAACACGCTTTAGGGATAAAAAGAAGCCTATGTGTTACTCCAGACTATAATTTTGGAGCTGAAAGAGTAACAAACATACACACACACATACACACACACACATATATATATATATATAAAGGAAAATATTTTCCGTTCTTGCAACAATTTCCATTAATGCTTTACTCCTATTGGTCGATGCGGGATGTTACATAACCTAAATCCTTCCTCGATAAATGTACTACCCCCCACAAAAGATTTTTTCAATTCGAACATGCAGTTCCTGAGATTATCGCGTTCAAACAATTTTTTTACGCATTTTTTCCAAAAAAATTACGCCAGTTACAAGCTTTTTATGCAAAACTAGCAACCCGCCCTGGTTATGGATTGTCTCAAACTGATCATCTTGAAAATCTTGTACCCACAATCCAACATACAACATTTTTCATATTTTGTATTACATTATTGAAATTTGAGTAGAGATTCCAGATTTTTCTAATAATAAATATAGTCTATGTCAGTCCAGAATAATGTAGCATTGTAAAGGTGAAAGATTTATCAAAATCTGTCAGGTAGTTTTCGAGTTTATTCGGGTCAAACATACAGAAATACATAAATACAACTTTTCCTCATTAGTGTAGATAATAAATATCAATATTTACATGAAAAAAATAACTTAAGTCATATTTATAATACAGACGACCCTGATGACCCTGATAACCCCGAGAGATAATAAGAGTAACATGTAGGTTTAAATATTTTTGCTGGGTGGAGATTGAACCCGCGACCCTTGACGCACAAGATTGGAACACTACCAAATGCACCATCGGGTCTGGCAGCTTACATACAATTTACACTTTGTAATAACGATGTTAATAATTTTATTCCTACCGCCAAATCGCTGCTGTGGTCCGGTCTGAAGGGTGAGAGGGGCAGTGAAATTACTGGGTAATGTTACATAATATCTTCAAGTCACAAGGTTAATCGCGCTAGTGATATCCTTGTGATATGACGAGCGTGTGACTGCAGTGAGGTTTACTACCACGCTGACTGTATGCTTGCAAATATTTATAAGATAATTAATTGTAATTTAATCTCAGAAATAAAATAGAATTCCAATTTGTTTATCTGTAAATAAAGATAGCAATTTTATTTGAGTATATCGAGTAGATATCACACAATAATATATTTTTTTAGTTACATTTTTTATTTTACACAATTTACACAACTAACCAAAATTCTTACCTGTAAATAAAGAAACGATAGTTAAAGTTTATAATTATCATATCTCGATTTAAACAATTGAATATTAATCAATTACTTAAACTAAAAGAAAATTATAATAACATTTTATGAACAGAACACATTTGTCTTTGACAATGACAGCTCGATTGACGCGACAGGCTAACGGTGCGCGCGCATATACAGATTAAAGAAATATATTTCTTGATATATACACTGATATGCAAAAAAAACGGGCACCTAAGCAATAAACCATTTCAAATGTTACTATTGGTTTGTTTGATAATTATAGGTATTTTACTTTCACAATTTTGTAAATTAATAAGCGAATCGTTTTCGTCAGTATTATCATAAAATGTTGATAAAATTTATGGGATTTAATGCTTAAGTTCACTAGTAGTGTATGCTCGCTAGTAGTGCATATGCTCGTGAAGTAAAAGTTAGCAAAGATTTTTGTTTGTTTTTTCTTTAATAAAGTAAAAGCAGATAAATGTTTAGATCGAGCGTGACCTCCTCTAGCTGAAATCACAACTTGAATTCGTCTGGGTATGCTAGCGAGGATATCCCGGATACTTGCTTGCGGAATACGTTCCCACTCCGCGGTAATCACATTCTTCAGCTCTCTGATGGTCTGCGGAGCCGGTTGTTCTGATCTTACACGTCATTTCAGAACGTCCCAGACATGCTCTATAGAATTGAGGTCGGGACTTCGAGTTGGTCAATCCAAACGACGAAGGCCGGGCGATGATTGCGTATATTGGCCGCGAGAAGCCTCCTCCGTCCGTCAATAGACTAATATGCACATTTCACTCTCATCTTATTTCTTCGAGGTTGTTCTTAAGGTCCACATACGAAGACTTGCGATTTCTCAATGCACGACTCACAAGAAAATGATCATCCCGTGGTTGGGTACATGGTTTTCTTCCAGAACCAGACCATCTCTCGACGGACCGGTGTCTTGATACCGCTGCCAGGTCCTTTGAACCGTCGAGCGACTCACAATTGGCCTCTAAGCTACGAAGCATTGGCTGCAACCCTTTTCGAGCAGCGCAATAATTTTGGTAGCTTTTACCACTTTCTGTAACATTATTGAGACAGCTAAACAGCAATAAATGAAGCTTTGACAATAAAGATTATGAAATAAATTCATTAAAATTGACTGTAAGTTATGAAAGCCGATATTATCTTTTGGAACTTCGCACCAAAAATGTAGGATAAAAAGTTGTTTACTGTAAAAACGAGCATTTAACGAAAATTTGAATTAACGTACTATTCTAAACACCACGGCATTTCTAAAACCGGCCGGTAACATGTACAAATGATTGAAATCATTTGGGTACCGTGTTTTTTTAAAGAAGAATTAAAATCAAAACCACCCGTTTCTTTTGCAAATGAGTGTATAAAAATGCACATACAGCAGACATAAAAAGATCGTGTAGACCATGCCTTACTGATACAATAGCTGAGAGATTACTGTGTGAAGATATTAATTTTTTTCTTGGCTCAACGTTCTAAATTGTACCGGCAGAGTTGAATAGTACCTACCCTATACCCAGTTTAAATAAAGGCGGGTATTGGAACCGACAGATGGCGGTATCCAAACTAAAGTGCCTCGAATGCAAAAATGGGTGGATGGGCAGCAGCATTCCCGTCGCGAAACTCTGCTCTGGTATTGCCGCGACGCCTGCCCAACGCGGCAACTATGGGCACATCCCCGTTTCTTGGTGAAATCTATGTCCAGCAATGGACTTCCAATAGATGATATGATGATGATATCTATTGAATGTTAAGCAAATGAAAGAGTCTATACAAAATTAAATAAATATATATATATATACTTTTTTGTACAAATAACTGTTAAAATCTTGTAAGGTCATAAAGGTCATCGGTCATTTAGTAATACTGTATTCAGATTCGACGACAATCACGGCCTTTGGCACACAAGACTGGTTCGTCCTATTGGGTTCGTCTAATATTTGATATGTTCAATGTGCGTGTTAAATATGTACGTACCAACATATTTGTATATAAACTGAGTCTTTATTGTACGACTAAACATGCGAAAAAAACTAAACTAAAAACTAAACCTAACTAAAAAAAATGAATTACATCATTACCATAATGTTTGCATTTGTCAGCGACTTAATTACAACTATGTACCATTTTTTATCATTACTAATATTATAAATGCGAAAGTAACTCTTGTCTGTCTGTCTGTTACGCCTTTCCGCTTAAGCTTCAACCGATTTTGATGAAATTTGGCACAGAAATCCAAATCAAATTTAGACCCTGAGGAAAGAAATAGGCTATTTTAATTCAAAATAAGGGTTGTAAGAGGTCAGAAAGGGGGATGAAAAGTTGTATGGAAGTATCGCTATTTTTATCAATGAAGCCTATGATTCTTCCTCATTGTTCAAGCTATGTACATGCAAAACTTTATTAAAATCTGCGCAATCATTGACCCGTGATAAGATTACAAACAAACCGACTCGCCTACTCATAACCAAGCCGCGTTCGCTTGTATTTTACATTTTAATCACACACACAAACGCGCAATTCTCGATTTTAAATAAATGCCTATTCGGCTGTATAACACGAAGTCCTTTGCGTGACATGCGTTCTGTCGTTAATTAAAAACGTAATTACGCCGGCAATTTTTATTCATTAGTTGAATTGAATTTTATTAGACGAGCGGAGACGGCGGGTTTTGGTTTATGGTACAAATATTTATATTTTAACCCAATTTATCGGCGGAGTAGAATAGTACCTCCCTCTGTACCTGGTGTCGTAAGAGACTATAACGCACCGAAACCGACAGATGGCGGTATACCCATCCGGAACAGCGCAGCCTAAATACTACAGAGTGTGGATGAGCAGCAGTATCCTCGCGCACTGCTGCGTTATTTATACTGAACAAATAAGAATATGTAACAATTACTTCATCTTTTATAGGGGGTGTCAGTTGCCTGTATTAAAAATATATAAAAAGAAATTCTAAATTAGTATTTCGCTACCTATTTTGTATGTTACATATTTTAATGTTTAAAAAATAAAAATAGAGAAAGACGAGATACTCTTTATCCATCCATATTGATAGAAATGCGGATCGGAATCAGTATTATTTCATGAAATGAAGTCACCATGCAATCATACAGTCTACTCGATGATAAACGTGACCGCAGCCTATAGACACTCGTGTCATCACAAGGATATCACCTGAGTGTCAGCAACCTTGTAAAGTGAA
The DNA here is from genome assembly GCA_020976665.1 of Heortia vitessoides. Lineage (NCBI taxonomy): Eukaryota > Metazoa > Arthropoda > Insecta > Lepidoptera > Crambidae > Heortia > Heortia vitessoides. Next base: position 2,440,883 of record JACJUM010005599.1, read on the forward strand.
GATAAAATTTCACATTTACCCAGTAATTTCACTGCCTATTTCACCCTTCAAACCGGAACAGCAATGCGAACGATGCTTTTTGGTAGCAGAAATTGTTGAGCCTGAGTTACCAATGCAGACGACCGTTGTAAGAGAGATCTTCCTCTAGAATCGCGTAGCATCTGCATTACAATAAAAAAATTAACGTTGCAAGAATACGCTCGACTAATCGTGAAACGTAACGTAAATAACGAAATAAATTTTGGCGCTAAAATCACCGTTCTAATAACAAAAGAAACGAGATTACTTCTTAGGCAAAGGGTCGTCCCTTCCGCCACACAATATACAACACCAAAAAGGATAATTGACATATGTAATTGGGAAACCAACGCGACACGGAATGGCGTCCCGGCCCGTGTTATTGTTACAAATTGATCTCTGCTGTGATGGCAACAAATAACTGAACAGTATATATAGGGTTACTAGTTTACGAAAATTTACATTCGTTAATTTTAGCGGTGAATTTATAAGAGTCAAATAATTAACCTAAGAAGAGTAGAGATAACACAATTAAATAGAAATGTAGTCTATAGTTACGGATTACAATCGGCAATTTCCAAAAATCTAATTTAAATATGGCGGTAATTTTACAATACAATAAAAGAACAGACAAAGGGAGTACGCGCGGTACAGCCAAACGAAAAATAAATTAAAAGGATTAACTAACAGTTCTAATTACGAAATAAACGCAAAGGCGTCGCGCTCCTTACAACTAAACACAAAGCCAGTGTTTCATAGTTTATAGATATAAACTGATCTCTGTGATGGGTCTACTCGCATTACTTAGATAAACCTTAACAATTTACCTGCACATTGACACAATTAAAACAACAACAGAATCAATACATGATGCATCGGACAAGAAAATAGTTATAAAATAAACAAAAACCAAAGTATATTTTAGTATAGTTCAAGAATTAGATTGGTAGACACAGGCAGCTTTAACAGAGTTATGTTAACCTCTTTACGTATTTGTAAATACGTGAAGAGGTTTATTACCTTTGAAGTAAAAAAAAAAAACGATAATTTCACAACACAACAAGGCAAAGGGACGAAGCGTTGTACAGCCAAACAACAAAAGTATATTAAAAAGGATTAATAGGTAGTTCTAATTACGAAACAAACGCGTCACGCAAAGGCGTCCCGCTCCGTAGAGCCCAATCACGTTGACACATTCTATTGTTACAAATTGACCTCAGCGCTGGCTCCACATGACTCTCACATTACTTAGATGAGCCATATTATTGCGTTAGTTTATACAATGGCTGTTGTAATAGTTTGAAAGGCTGTGTAGGCTATGTGTACGTTGAGTCTAATAAAAAAAATACGACTTTCTTTTATTTGAATGTTCACTTATAACAGATTGCGAGGTTCACGTAGGAAGCAAATGGGTTCAGTGTTGGACTAGCAGAACCCGCGTAGCTTTTGTTCGTGTGACAATAATAAATACAATAAAAGTAGAAAGTAACTCATAACATTAAAAGCGATCTGCCAATGAACTGCTAATTCTGCACCCTCGTTTTACCCTCTAAGGGTGTGAATTTTTTAACCACAGCCAACGTAGTGTACAGGGAGGATTTGAGATAAGCATACATTTTTTTTCAAATTAGGGATTCATGGTCGTTTTAATTAACATGCTTATTACTTAAATATACGTACCTATTTATGTCGACCCGTGCGAAGCCGGGACAAGCCGCTAGTAAAATATGAAATTCTTTTATTTAAAAATAGTTCATATTTATAGACGAACTCACGAGCAAATGCTAGTTTCAATATACACTCCACAAGTTTTATATATAGACACGTGTTAGCTTTGAAGGATCGCCTAATGACCTCCCCAAAAGGGGGTCCACCCCCATTACGGACAGATCACGTCTCCAAAGACATGATAATGTTTTACCAGCACGGAAATCGCATAAGGTAGACGAGTTTTCTAGCGTCCTCAAGGGAAAACATAGAATGTAGCAATAACAAGTAAAAAAAGAGCAAAATTGAAAATAGGGCGGAACAGGATTGTATATTTATAAATCGATACCATAGGTAACGATTTTTTAAATAAAATATATCGCGAATAGTTGTATTACCACAGCCGTGAGGTACCGGCAGAGTAGAATGGTACCTCCCTCTTTACCAAGTGTCGTAAGAGGCTACTTAAGTACCAAACGTCAGTTGGCTGTATATCCATGCAGAAAAGTCAGCTCAAATGTATAGGGAGGCGATGGGCTGCAGCTTTTCCGTCGCGAAAGCTGCGCTCTGCATGCGCTTGCGCAGCGCGGCAATTATCGGAAAAAAAAACCTCCTTTCTTGGAAAGACTTATGTCCAGCTGTGGACTTATAATGGCTGGTATGATGAAATTAATCTCGCTCAACTCTCTTAAGATATTGTGTGTTAAAAGTTAAAAGTTAAGCTATTATTATGACAGGGCTGATGGCGCACATGGTAGCGAACATATCTTGATCTGCTCCGCGATTGCCAACCCACTTGCCCAGCGCAGCAATTATGGGCACAATTCCCTCTTTCTTGGCAAGGCCTGTGTACAGCAGAGGACCTCCAATGCAGAGGACCTCCACTCATAATTTATAGACGAGTGACATTGCATACATTATGGTTGAAGATTTGTTCTTCCATCATGTAAAATGCTTTTGCTTAGAACTTGTACATATGTATATATAATATGTATAAAGAATCTTATCATTGGATCTGTAATTTTTCGGATTACAAGGTACTCTTTTGTAAAAAATTCGGACTATAGGGGTTATAGGCAGTACTCTGTAATCCGAAGAATTCGATAGTTCGACACTGCCCTGCAAAATGTTTGTCGGACTACCGGGGGTCCACTGTAAATACATATGTGCTTTACATTATGAAGTCAGCAAACAAGAATACGTTCCGCTTGATGATAAACGTGACCGCAGCCTATACACGCTCGTGTCATCACAAAGATATCACTAGCGTGTCACTAACCTTGTGAACTGAAAATACTATATCACATTCACTATACAATAATAGTGAGTTACACCCATGGCATTCGCGACATTTTTTTTTAATGTAATCAAAGACATCTCGAGTTACGATCCGTAATCAATGCAAGGTGAACAACTAGATTCAAGTCTCATATGCATTAACATTTACTTACATGCGTATGAGTGCATAGAAGCCATTATCACAGCAACCGGAAAATGTCCACAGCTTGACATAGACCTCCACAAAACGGGGGAATATGTCCATAATTGCCGCGCTGGGCAAAGCGTGTTGGCAATTGCAAGGCAGCATTTGTGACGGGAATGTTGCTGCCCATCCCCGTCCTGTGCATTTGTGCTGCCGTTGCGGATGGATATACCGTCATCTGTCGGTTCAGGGTCGTGGAGGTATTAATCCTCTTTGCCGGCACCTAATTACGGTAATGTTGTTTATTGTTGTAGTAAAAATTAAATGTAAAAAACAAACAAATATTTACGGGACCGATGGCGCCGATGGTAGTGATCCTATCTTGTGCGCTAGGGGTCGTGGGTTCGATTTGTCCTATATATTTAAGTAGTATATTTGTGATTTCTCTGTTGTCTGGCGTCCGGAAACAAAGACTTCTAACAAAGTCGGATTAATGTATAAGATGTTGTATTTTGTATAAGATGTTGAATTTATAACTATTACACATATCAAAATACGCACATACAGCACAATTTTTGCGTCGCGTTACCAAAAAAGCGTAAAATTGTATAGAAAGTAGAAAAAATATAGGACGTTCAGTTGTGAAAATGTCGTATTCGTCCGCGTGGAATAGTGACTTTTGGGGGTTTAGTAGCCTTTCGTGATAAATGGACTGAAATAAGACAGATCGTATCGATCACTAAAAGAATTTTACAAATCGGACCAGCGGTTTCTGAGATTAGCGCGTTTAAACAAACAAACTATACAGCTTAATAATCCCTACTAATCCCTACTAATATTATAAATGCGAAAGTAACTCTGTCTGTCTGTCTGTCTGTCTGTCTGTCTGTCTGTCTGTCTGTCTGTTACGCTTTCCCGGTTAAACCTCTCAACCGATTTTGATGAAATCTGGCATAGACAATCTTTAGACCTTAAGAAAGGACACAGGCTATTTTTGAACTCGAAATAAGGGTTGTAAGGGGTTGCAAGGGGGGATGAAAAGTTGTTTGCATGGATCGCTATTTTTAGAGCTAGAAACATAAAACTTATTTTTCAGGCCATTGATTCGATATAAATAAACGTGACATTCAAAGTTTATATAATTTGAAGTAAATAGGTATGGTACCCAAAAAACTATTCCACGCGGACGAAGTCGCGGGCACAGCTAGTATTAGTATAAATTTGTTTAAGTTATTGTGTTAAGTAAAAAGTTGTATAATATTATGGAATTAACACTGATAAATAAAATCAATATATATCGTTCGGGTTGTTATTTAATTAAATCAAATTAGTTTTATGGTATCATTTCTTTTTTTTTATAAATGTTCAGATGGACATGTACAAAGGATTGATGAAAATAGAATGCACAAATATATAGAGCGGAAGTGAATGGAAGAGTTGGTATAGGACGACCGAGGCGAACATATTTTAACTAGGTAGAAGAGGTATTAAAGAAGAGCCAGGTCAGAAGTACCAAGAATAAACGAGCGTGTATGAATGGACTAATGCGAGTAGGGGAAGCGAGAGAGATATGCCAAGATCGTAACAAGTGGAGATCCAGTCTCTGTCTACCCCGATGGGACACATGCATGATGTATGTAAGTAGTTTTTAATTATATTATTTTACGTATCGACCCGAGACATTAAAAAATGCACCCCACAAAACGACTATTCTTTACTAGCGACCTGCCCCGGCTTCGCTCGGGTCCAATCAGGATAAAAAATTATTATTGAGTTATCTCTAAGAGATAGACATATTCCATCGCAGATTAATTTTTTCACTACCTACTTACCTATTTTATTTAGAACTATCAGGGTACGGCCAGCGTTTGTATGTGATCGCAAACAAAATATATCTATTTACCTACAACATCACATTAGAAATATCAGTGTTTCTCTATTATATTATGCATGTATTGTACATATAAACCTTCCTTTTGAATCCCTCAATCTATTTAAAAAATGCATTAAAATCCGTTGCGTAGTTTGCACCTGCATACCGATGGACAGGCAGCGAAAAACGACTTTGTTTTACGCTATATAGTGTATTGTTGCAATAAAAAAACAAGTAATCCTCATCTAGTAACAAAAGCGTTATTTGATACTAATGCATTTATAAACAACAACACAATGGCATCAATTTGTGATCGAACTCTTCGCTTCAAGTTATTTTCTTTATGATGACACAGGCGTGACCTCAATTAATATTCGTAATATTAATTAGTACTTTAAGATTAAATTAATTTTGTACGGATAAGATAAATAAGTAATTTTTTCATGTAAATATAAACGGCCATTGAATTATTGTATTAGAAAAATTACGTAAAATATTATATATTCCTATTAGAAAACTTAAAAATATTAAGATATAATAAATGTCTTTTTTCTATATTGTAATAATCAATTAAACTTTAATCTAATTTTCTATTAGATAAAACTACTTTAATTAACAAAAATAGAATAGAGAAAATCAATCATTATCATTTATATTCGAAATTATATCATCAAATCATTATTTCTTTGCCTGTCTTACAAGCTAAATGCATTATTTATTAGACAAATACATTACTACCGCATGCAATGGCGTCAATACCAAACAAACTGTTAATTCAATAACAGAGTCGATATATAGTAATCTTGTTAGCTCGCTCAATTAAAAATGTTTTCTTTGTCAAACGAATCGAGCAAAAGATAACCTAAAAAATATTTGCGAAAATAGAGAGGGACAATCGCTCAAGCTCTCTCTATGGTTTGCTGTAAAGAGGTTGTAACTTACTTGGTCAGCCTTAGGATGTTCGTGGGTGCAATGCACGTGTCTATGTGCGCTTATAATTTCCGAAAAAACATCGTTTGTTAACACTAACAACACCACAAAGGAACATAACACCCTCAAATTCGACACCATATTTGTAATCGGCATTTTAAATAGTACACACGAGATTTTTCACTCAATAAACATTTAATGTTTGTTTACATTTTAATGCGACGGCCGTTAGCGTGCAATCTGTCTCTACGCTTTGTCGTGACTGACAATTTTTTTGTCATTACAAGCGAGCGAAGTCGCTTCGCTACCGCCATGAAGCTCGTGCGATACCGCAAACTCATAAAGTCATAGATGGTCCATTACGAAGTGGTTCTGCATTGTATTTTTATATCATCGTAAGCAGGAAACTTTGGATCACTGTTATGAATTTTAGCAATGTAATATTAAAATAAACAATAATGTATTGAATTAAGAGAAATCTTTTAAATTTAATTAATTTTATTACCAGGTGTATATTCGTCAAAAGACACTTGTCTGAGAAATCCCACGCTCTTCCTAATGAGTTAATGCAGACTTTAAACATTTTCTTGAGAGATTTATCTAGATATATGTGTGTGAGAATGTGCGTGACCTCGAATACGTGTAAGGTGTGTTTTAACGTGAATTTTTGTGAGGATGTATCCGAGAGAGCCAATTAGTACCGACTGGTTTAGATAGTATTTGCAAAACAATGGATTTCTAACTCCTTTAAGTTACTCTCGCCTAAATATTTTCAACATCGTCATAACTAATAATAATAAATTCACACATCACCTCAGACATTAACCTAACTCCAGTATAAGTCGTTTGTAAAACAGACAAGACAATAGAGGTATCACAAATGTATTACTTAAATATATGTAAAGAAATTAGTTTTCTTTAATTATCTATGGGCCTATCTATGAAAAGAGGGCGCGACTGACAGTGCCAACTTGATGACGTTTTTAAAAAATGGCGATAGGGTAGCTAAATAAAAATTAATAAAAAGTTTACTAATTGTGTAATAAAGGAATCGACTAGCTAATTAATAAACTTTAAATGTCGTTTCTTTGTATTTTCAGGTATGTTGTGTATCGGGATCGTATTGTTCTTGTTGTTAAAATAGATATTTGTGCTAAATTAAACTTTGTATTTTCAGAGCAACACGTTTATTATTACAAGATTCCTAGATCACTATCGAATTGTCTTATATATATATATATATATATATATATATATTTAACAACTAGCCACATCATAAAAGCATATATTATCATATAAATATTAGTTATCTGTGTGGATTAAACCGAAAACAATGGCGCACAAAATAGGATAACTCAGTCAAAATACATTGTATCGTTTGTTATATTTGGCTTCGCAAAGAATCATACATCTAAAAAGAGTTTGCTTTGAACTCATGGTCAATAAATGGCCATGCTTATATTGCAAAAAGTCTTGGTCTTGCAATAATAAAAATTATTTATAGCCAACTCGCTATTTAAATGAACTAGCAGCGCCCCGCTGTTTCATTCGCGTATAAGAAAATCTAGTATCATTTATGCTTCACTGTTATTGGTCCTAGTGTGATGTTATTTTGCCCATAACCTTTCTGGATAAGAAGGTTATGTAATACGAATTTTCTCTGACCTTAAAGTTTAGGACCTGCGTTGATATGTCAGTCAGACAGCTCCTCCTTTAATATATATATGTAACGTTTTATTGAAATAACTTCGAAAATTTCTTCGAGTAATTTCATACTAACTTCGCCCCCCTTTACGCCCTTAAGAGATGATTTAAAAAAAAAATTCCCCATATTTCAAGACTTTAAATGTAAAACCTTTATTCTGAATTATATTTGAAAAATAAAAGTCTCATACCAACTTTACATACTCCTATCCATTCCATCCATTACTCCTCAAGGGGATGAATTTTAAAAATCTTTTCTTTGTGCTCCAAAAATTAAAGTTTACTGAGCCTTTAGGCCCTGAATTCATATGTCAGCTTTTCATATTACAAATATATATATATATATAATAAAATCACAACGGATTTTGATGCGAATTTATATAATTATATTGCATATAAACCTTACTCTTGAATCACTCTGTCTATTTAATAAAATCGCATTAAATCCGTTGTTTTCTTTTTCGTTGTAATTTTAAAGATCTAAGCATACATATGGACGTACAGACAGCAGGAAGTGCCTTGATTTAAACTTTGATACGGTGGTGAAGAGAGCATGTATCGACCGGGTAATCTGTACACATTCAGTCTGAGGCGACAATGCGGTTCAAAGGGTGGGTGAGAATCGGAGTGAAGTTAGTAACGAGATCCATGTCAGCTGATTGATAGTTTGTTAGACGCGTTCCTAGGAAATGCCACAATTCTTTTTTGTGTTATTCTCTAAACACTTTTATTCATTATTCATGTGATGTCAGGGTTTTAAATAATCATCATTAGCCATTGGACGTCCACAGCTGGACATAAGCCTTCCCAAGAAAGAGGGAATTTTGCCTATAGTTGTCGCGCCGGGCAAGCGTGTTGGCAAACCCATCCCCACCCTTTGCATTTGAGCTACTCTGTGTCCGATGGATATACCGCCATCTCTCGGTTCTGGTACCTTAGTCGCCTCTTACCTACCTACCTCTCGGCTGTTTTTCATTCTTGATTTGCTTTATGTCCTAGAGAACTCCAAAAAGGGCGTTTTAACCCTGTACACTGTACTGTGCGGAAGGCGATCTATATCACTCTATAAGCAGTACCCGTGACTTCGTTGACGTGGAATAATGACTTTAGGGGGGTATAGTTAATTCCAAAACTTTTTATTTATTTTAAACTTGATCCCTATTTAATCATTTCCCACAACATCACATACATTGACCTGACTCCGTAGTAAGTCGCTTAAAGCACTTGTGTTACGGACGCCAGACAACAGAGGAATCACAAATGTACTACTTAAATACATATATAAATATTGTCTCTGGGCGGGGGTCGAACCCACCTTTGGCGCACCCGACAGGATCACTACCATCTGCATACATATAATATATAATGACACCTATGTTTTTTCTGTGTCTGGGTTTTAAATATATGTAGTAGATTTGTGATTCCTCTGTTGTCTTATGTCTGTAACACTAGTGCTTTAAGCGACTTATTTCGGTATCAGGTGATGAGATGTTGTGGAAAAATAATCTGTCTGACCAGATCAGTCAACATTTAGCCCGCGGGATTGTTAAAGTCATCGCTAGCTAACGCGACCAATCATGTGACGGGAAGAGATTATATCACACTAACTGTGCCCGTGACTTTGTCCGCGTGGAATATTTTTTTTAGGTACCGGTAGGTAGTAAATAACGTACTATAAAGTTAGATTGGGGTTTGATTAATATTCAACGGAAGCTCGTTCCAGAGTCGTATAGCTGTCACTGTAAAAGAGTTTGTCAAAAAACTAGAATGATGAGAAGGAGTTAGAGCGAGAGAGTATTAGAAGAACGGAGATTACGTTCGTGAGAGGAAGATAGGAATTGACTTGCTATAACACCAAGCAATTATGTCATACTCGCTGGTAACCTCTGGAAGTAATACTGTGTTTTAACATATGCTACCTAAGTGGATTCACTCGGACCGGTTCGTTGACAGACCTGGACTCAGGGTCGGAGCGGAACTATAGCGACGCCAGACTCTCTTGAGACTGGACCAGGTGCTCTTGTAACTGGACTTCAGCTCGTGTGGTCGTTGCTGACAACACAATTATTAGACCAGGTCGACACACAAGCATACAGTCCGCGGGACAGTAAGCGTCACTGCAGCCTATACACGCTCGTGATATTACAAGGATATCACTAGCACCAACCTAGTCACTTGAATGTTTTATTACCCATTAAAGTAAGCCGTGGAGTATAGACGGAGTAAAATAGCTCCTCTACCTCTTTCTGTACTAGCTCTCGTATGAGTAATGACTGGATAAATGTGATATAGCAAGCTGAGAGGTACCGGAGTAGAATAGCATATATTCCATGTATTCTATTAAAATCTGTCTAACCTTTTCTGAGATAAGACGGAATAGACAAGTCTCTCATTGCTTTTTTTAGATAAATTTATTCCAAAGATATTTTGTTTGTAAGCCGTGAGATACCGGCAGAGTAGAATAGTACCTTCCCCTGTACGAGGTGTCGTTAGAGGCGACTGAGGTATCAGACCCGACAGATGTTGGTATATCCATCTGAAACATTGCAGCTCAAATCCACAGTACGAGAATGGACAGCAGCATCCCTGTCGCGAAAGCTGCTCTCTGCGATTGCCAACACGCTTGCCTATCGCATTCCCCTTTTCAGCAATGTACCACCAATGGCTGGTAGGATAAATATGATATATTATCCTTATTTCACAAGGTTGGGGACTCGCTAGTGATATCTTTGTGATGACACGAGCGTCTACAGACTGCGGTCACGCTTACCATCAAGTACCGTACGCTTGTTGCCTGATATGCTTGCTTGTTTGACAGCTGTCATTCTAATCAAGCCTCACTTCAAGGATTGTTGGTTGGTAGCGACATGTTCTTTCGCAGTAGACGCCCTTGATTACGGCTCTGCGTTACCTTAATATATTTCACACACGTCGAAGTATACTGACCTCATTTACCTGCGTAATGTTGCGTGTCGCGCATCGCAATTGTGTGAAAGTGAGAATCTAGACATGTATTGATGTTGCCCATTTCTAATTAGCTGTTCTGATGGTTCCGTGTGGCAAGCGCGGATCCACCGGTGTGGGCACGATGGGAATGCCCACAACCTTAATAGAATTGTCACGTCACACTTTTACGGTCTAACAAGATCGTTAGGCTGATGTGCCTCAATGGCACAGGAAAGATTATCCGGGCAAGCTCTCCTAAATATACACAAAGATGTGAACTTGGATATCGATGAGATCATCAACGCTTTCGCAAAAAAGAAACGTAAGCTTGCAATTGTAATTTAAGTAAGTACATAAATAATGTTGTTTAGTATTGAATATAATTTGATATTCTTAGAAAATGTAAAAAATTAAATCTCGCTTGGTGGATCTCACTGACATTACTCCTGATACAACGCGAAAATACCTATTATCCCAGTCTAGTGTCCCTATATTGGCTAACTGGCTACTAGAAAAAAATAAAAAAATATAAGTTATTGATTAAAATAGGTTTGGATCGAAAATGACTATTTAATTTGAAGAAATCGGGTCCGACTTCCTCCTAAGTATATTTCAATTACTAAGGCCGAAGTCCTGATGCTCAGAAAAAAGTTCATAAACGACTTGCATGATTGTTAATGAGCATGTTCATGCTCCGATACGTACTTAGCCGATTATCATTTGTTGATTTATATTAATTGATTGTATAGTACCTTTCATTACTGAAAATAGTACAGTTTCCATGAGAAATTCAGGCGGGCGAGGCCGCGTGTTAAAGCTAGTCTTGTAATAATTTGTTAAACCTTCTACAAAAATTACTGAAGAGTCGAAATTACGAATCCCTTTTTTCCCTCTACATTAAATTGCCGTGAGGGACCGGCAAAGTAGAATAGTCGGTACCTTTCACGGCACCAGGTGTTGTAAGAGGCGACTAAGGTGCCGGAATCGACAGATGACGGTATATCCATCCGGAACAGTGCAGTTCAAATGCACAGGGCGGGGGTGGGCAGCAGAATCCCCGTCGCGACAGCTGCACTCTGCGATTACCAACACGCTAGCCCAGCACGGCAATTATGGGCAAAAAATATCTTTTCTTGGAGAAGCTATGTCCAGCAGTGGACTTTAAATGGCTTGATATGGTATGATGGTGATGATGAAATAAAATAACTCACTACATATTATAAAACAAAGTCACTTTTCGCTGTCTGTCCATATGTATGTTTAGATTTCTAAAACTACGCAACGGGTTTTAATGCTGTTTTAAATAAATAGAGTGACTCAAGACGGAGGTTTATATGTATAATACATACATTATATAGTAAAAAAAATACTGTTATTTCAGAGTTCTCTTATGTGATGTCGCAAAAATAATTTTTATTGCGATTACATACCCTAGCTGGTTCAACCCTTCGAGAAAGATCAAAGTAATGTACTACTATTGTGCACCTTAAAAAGGTCTACAGAAAAGTCCGAGATGGTATATATCTATCTCTTAGGATAACCCACAATAAGCATTTTACGTCCTTTTTAAGCTCGTGCGAAGCCGGGATGGGGCGCTAGTAAATAATAAATTTAACTACATATATTAATATACATACATAATAATAATTGAACTATAATAATACTGGATTATGTAAATTGGATCATTAGTTACGCTAACAGTTGTTACGTATCGCAATGCCCGCGCAGGGCGTCACATGCTACTCTATTTTTTATTATATTTAGTAGTCATGTTGATGTGGCAAGCAATAAATTTATTTGTATTTGAATCTGTCGGTTCGGGTACCATACGACACCTAGTACAAGAGGAGGTACTATTCAACTCTGCCGGTACATCACTGCTACCTATTGTATATATCCATCCGGAACAGTGCACCTAGAATGCACAGGGCGGGAATGGGCAGCAGAATCCCCGTCGCGAAAGCTGCGCTCTGCGATTGCCAACACGCTTGTCCAGCGCGGCAATTTAGGCAAAAAAACGTTCTTTCTTGGAGAGGCTTCAATGGCTGGTATGATGATTTTTGTTTTTTTTATTTATTTAACTTTATTGCACAAAATGTACAAATGGCGGACTTAATGCCAGATGGCATTATCTCCCAGTCAACCATTACACAAAACTGAAAAAGTATATATATAGTGATGCAGGCAATATATATACAAAATAAATAAACGTGGCATACATATTTGTATAAATAAACGCAATAAATGCATATGATATAAAAATATATATACATAAAATAACGTACATCAGAAATAGGGTTATAAAGTTAGAGAAGCAGCATCAGTAAATAAAGTACGGAGACAGCGTTTCAGGTTAAATTTGTTGATGATGTTGTTGATGATGATGTTAGATTGTATAAATTGGATATTATTATTAAAGCTAGCTGGTAGTTAGTTAGTTAGTTTTAACAATCTGCGACATAGGGCCCATCACAATTAGGAGAATAGGACCAACTTCTTAACTTACCTTCCGGTACAAAGTACCTACTTAGCAACTAGGTAGTACTTTCCATCTACATACATACATAGTATATGATGATTATATATACTAGAATCATCAGGCGGGACTCGAACCTGTATCAATCCCATTCCGGTGGCACTTCCTTAAGCCTCAGTAGACACATTTTTTTTCTCTCAATATTGTTTGTAATTACTCTAAATTCAATATTTTATGAGTTTGAAGTAATAGTTTAAGTATGTAAATATATTATTAGATTTTTGCTTGAAAATACAGGATTTTATATTAAAAGTAATATTTACTAGAATAAAAAATAACTTGTCGCTCACAGAGTGTTCATGCCAGTTGCTGTTGAATCATCTGGTGTATGGAAAAAAGAAGGAAATTGCTTCATTAAAAAATTAGGAAGGCGTTTGGTGGACCTGGGTTTGGACTACCACTCCGGGGCTTTTCTGATGCAGAGGATCTCGCTTGCTGTGCAGCGTGGAAATGCTGCAAGCATCATGGGGACCTTTGGGTCGGATATGCCCCTTTTTGAAATGCATATATTTTTTTGGAATAATAAATAATATGTGTTAATTTTGTGATAAATTCCTCTAATGTGATTGTATAATATGTATTAGATATAATAAATAATATGTATTCTTCAAACGTTATCTCAAATTAAATGATTAATATATACTTGTCACATATCAGGCAAGATTCGAACCTGCATCTTTCTCATTCCCGAGGTATACTCTTCTTCTTCTACTTCTCTTCTCCTTAAACGTTAACAGACACATCATTTTGTGCTGAGAACTCAGAGCGACCTTTTCAATGTTGTATTTAATTTCAACAGTTTTCATACCTTTAAGTTTAAAGTTATCGATTGAGAAGGAGCTTAAAGCACTTGCGTGACAAACACAAATATCATCATATAAATATTTGTCCTGGGTGGGCATCGAACCCACGACTCCTGGCGCATAAGATAGGATCACTACCATCTGCGCCCGTCAAAATATCAAAAATATATTTTCTTGAAAAAAATACTTGTCACATATATCAGGCGAGACTCGAACCTGCATATTTCCTATCCGGTGGACTTGCACCACCATTGTGCTACCGACGCCTTAATAGAATTTTTCCTGCGGTTCCATTCGTGGTGTGAAGTCAACGCCATCTCTTCAATGTATTTTTAAAGTTTTAAGCGATTTAGTGAATTCTATCATAAATATGAAATTCTGCATTTTTTTCAATATTATACCATTAATATATTGATCATCCGCCATGGACAGACGTTCCGACTAAAACCGCAGGATCGCGCTGGACACAGGCCGCATACAACCGGTCCTGTTGGAGATTACTTGGGGAGGCCTATGTCCAGCAGTGGACGTCTTATAGCTGATATGATGTTGACTATGATGATCAAAATATTGAAGGTAATTTTCATTTGTATAGCCGTGAGGTACCGGCGGAGTAGAATAGTACCTCCCACAACACCAGGTGTCTTAAGAGGCGACTAAGGTACCAGAACCGACAGATGGCGGTATATCCGTCCGGAACAGTGCAGCTCAAATGCACAGGGCGGGGTTGGGCAGCAGCATCCCTGTCACGAAAGCTGCGCTCTGCGATTGCCAACACGCTTGCCCAGCGCGGCAATTATGGGCAAAACGTGATGATAATGACGAATTTTAATTTTTGGGGGCCCAAAAGTTCAACTTGTATCATGTCAAGCGGGCGTACAACTTTGCCACATTTCCTTGCATTTCAAGCACTTCGAATTTTCCTAGCGTTCCCACAAGACAACTTGATTATTTTAAACTTGCAAAAGCACTCAAATGTGTTTTTAAAAGTTTAAAACAATCTAGTTAATTTTATGTTTACTAGCGGCCCGTCCCGGCTTCGCACGGGTAGACATAAATAGGTACATATATATAAGTAATAAGCATGCTAATTAAAACGACCATGAATCACTAATTTGAAAAAAATTGTATGCTTATCTTAAAGCCTCCCTGTACACTACGTTGGCTGTGGTACTTGTAGGTGGCAACGAAGCATATTGATTTTCAGGAGATCCTACTCGAGAAAGTGCCAAATACAATTGCTCTCGTCTAGTTAGTTACTCGATGCGCTGCGTGGCGGGCACCGCCGGCATGTATTTTAATTTTAATTTCATGATGTCTTTTGAATGGAATGTCCGATTTCTATAATTCGAAAAGTAATCATCAGGTATTAAGACAGTTTTGAATATGAAATTATTTATTTGGATAAACAATTATAAATGGTATGGATAACACGGTCTGATTTTGATCGGCATTTCTATCAATTGTTAAATGTAGAAAAGCAGTTATGGTAACTACAATAGTTAGACATGGTCTCGCGAAGTTTTTTGTAGATATTGATATATTCTATAATATTGCCAAACAATTTTTGTCCTATCATTATTATTCTTCGCAGCGTATGCGATGAAAGACATTTTATGGCTAATTTTTTTATACATTTGGTTGGTTTTAATAGGAATTTCTAAAGTAATCTAGTACTAAATATAGCCTATGTTACTCAATGACAATGAAGCTTTCTAATAAAAAAAGAATTATTAAAAACGATCCAGTACTTTTTAAGTTTATTCGCTACATACAAAAATACAAATCTTTCCTCTTTATAATATTAGTGTAGAAGTGTAGGTATACAATTCTGCGGAGTGGTACCGGCAGAGCGGAATAGTACCTCCCCCTGTACCAGGTATCGTAAGAGGCGACTGAGGTACCAGAACCGACAGATGGCGGTATATCCAAAGCGTTGTAGCTTAAATGCAATAGGACGAGTGTGGGCAGCAGCATTCCCGTCGTGGAGTAACGCTTTGTAATTGCCTGCCACCACGCTTGCCCAGCGCGGCAAATTACCCCTTTTATGAGGAGGCCTGTCCAAATCCAAATGTCCAACATTGGACGTTTTACGGCTGCCATGATAAAATTCTTCATATTATATATGCACACATCAGTCATTGGTAGTCCACTGCTGCACATAGTCTCCCCCACCCCCAAGAAAACGGGAATATTGCTTGTATTTGCCGCGCTTGGCAAGCGTGTTGGCAATCGCAGCTTTACCAGCGGCGATGCTGCTGCCAATCCCCGCCCTGTGCATTAAAGTCACACTGTTTTGGACGGATACCGCGATCTCTCATTTCTGGTACCATAGTCGCCTCTGACGCCACCCGGTAAATGAGGAGGTATTATTTTACTCCGCCGGTACCTCAAGTCTTAAATTTTGGGATAGCTATATATCATTTTGGGTGACAAAACCATCGCGAGGGTTGCCTCGCTCTCAAATCAATTCCCCAAGTGTAGGCATATTAATAAGGATCGAGAAATAAAACAAGATCTCCAACATAATGTTTATATCAATCTAAAAATACTTAACACCAGAATATATGTGCTTATTATAAAAAAAGCTGTTACAAATAAAAATAAATGTATTTTATGTAAAATAATAAATAAATAACAAATTCACAACACATCCCACACATTGACCTGACTCCGATTAATTGCTTAAATCACTTGTGTTACGGACATCAGCCAACTGAGGAATCGCAAATATAATACAGGTTTAACAGAGAAAATGAAAAATTATTATATAAATATTTGTCCTGGGTGGGGATCGAACCCACGACCCTTAGAACACAATCTTAATATTGCAAAACATCTCACATTACCAAACACTTGCATGGAATTATAGATATTTCTTACAATAGAAATATTAATTTGCTTTCATCATATATCACATGAGGTAGACCTGATACAAAGGTAGTCGGTCCTCGGTACCTCACCCCCACCTATTTCTACCGGCAATGGCGGTCACGGTATGAAGGGTGAGAGGCAGTGAAATCACTGGGTTATGGCATAATATCTTCAAGTCACAAGGTTAATCACACTAGTGATATCCTTGTGATATCACGGACTTATTGCTTGTTTGTCGACCTGGTCTAATAAAAATTAAATGTAACATTAACTTAACACCGTCTTAGGAAACTAATCTTATCAAAAGTATCACTGACTTCAATTTTAAGGATTGGTAACTATATCGCAAACAAACTGTGTCACTCTATTGTCTGTCTGTCTTTATTCTAGTGTCTATTAGAACAGGCTTCTTAACCAAGGGGCCGTCCATTAATACGTGAGGCTTGAAAGGGGGGGGGGGGGGGGGGTCTAGCAAGATATCACGTGTATTTATTTTCATCATGAGGATCATCAGAAACTTTTGGAAAGGACGTGCCAGCGATGTGGATTACACTTCTATACAAAGAAGAAAGTTAAGGTGCATGCAAATTAATGTGACAATCAACCTAATCCGAGCAATAGTCTAGAGATGAACAATGTTCGTCCTTCGCGATCGAAAGAGATACTCTAGTTTATGCGCGAAATGATGAGTGGCTTGGTGAAACCGACGTTTATCTTCAACAAAGCCAGTGCCAACAACTGACCTGCAAGATGCCTATCCAGTTGTTAGTGTTAAATCATCACCAGCATCATATCAGCCATAAGACGTCCACTGATGGACATAGACCTTCCCAAGTAATCTCCAACAGGACCGGTTGTATGCGGCCTGAGTCCAGCGCGATCCTGCGGTTTTAGTCAGATCGTCTGTCCATCTTGCGGGTCGACGCCCTACGCTGCGCTTGGTATTAATGTATTATTGAATAATGTCTTGCTAATTCGTGGACCGAGGACAATTTACAATAAATATTTTCATGTACCACAAACATATTATTCGGATGATTAAACTATTTTTTTTATTATTAAACACGCTGCAACCTTTCTGTCTAGACTTTTTTTATCATGATTCTTGGTGTCAGAATAAAATAAGGTAATATACTTCATGCTACTAGCCGTCGGGTACCGGCGGAGTAGAATAGTACCTCCCTCTGTACCTGGTGTCGTAAGAGGCGACCGAGGTACCAGGAAGATGGCGGAATAACCATCCGAAACAGCGAAACTCAAATACTACAGGGTGGGAATGGGCAGCTGCATCACCGGCGCGTATGTTGCGCTTTGCGATTGCCCATAATTGCCGCACTGGGCAGGCGTGTTCCCCCTATTTTGGGAAGGTCTATGTCCAACAGTAAACTTTCTATGGCTGATATGATAATGATACTTAACACCTGTATTTAAAGGTAATATTGGGAAAATTTCAAGATTCTTTTTAGGTACTAAAAATACACGTGATGTTGGATAGGGAAGTGAGGGGTTGGGGGGTGGCAGTTTTAAATCACACTACATATCACCAAAGGGGGGAGGCGGTGGTATAAAAATGCTAAATAAAAGACACAAATAGTAAATGCAATAATATAAGCAATTACAAACAATAGTATGTATACAGGTTTGAATTGCTTCTCGAAACCATCTCACAGGTGAAGCCTCACTCTGGTTTTCGTGTTCGGGCAAGTGCGCAGCCGGACTGATAAATTCTAATTGGTAAGCCTTCAGCTTCGTGGACGTCAACTATTCGGTTCCAGCATCGGTATGGTTGTGTGGAAACAGGTCTAGGAGGTATCCAAACAAACACCATTTCACTATATAGCACAAAACGAAGCCTTCCTCTATCAGTCTCTATACTTAGATCTTTAAATCAACGCAACGGCTTTTGATGAAGAAGAACTCAAGAGGAAGGTTTATATGTATAATCATACTAGCCATTGAAAGTCCACTGCTGGATATAGGATCGCAGATCGCAGCTATCACGACAGGGATGCTGCTGCCTATCCCCGCCCTGTACATTTTAGCTGCAATGTTTTGGATGAATATACTCTGCCGGTACCTAATGCATAATATAGTAGAAAAACACTGCCAATTGTAGGTTTTTTGAACAGGCACCATTTATTTGCTATTGCATAGCAAACGCCGGCTGAACCCGACGAGATAGATCAAAATAATGTACTACAGTATTGTACACCTTCAAAAGGTCTACAAAAAAGTCCGCGGTGGTATATGTCTATCTCTTAGGGATAACCCACAATAACCATTTTTATCCTCATTGCCCCCGTGCGAATTTGGGTCGCCAACTATAAGGAATTGATGTCTGATCAAAACCTGCCTAGAGAAGCTCGCATACATTGGTTTTTTAACGAATTTTATGTTGTACTACACACGTGAGGTACCGGCAGAGTAGAATAGTACCTCCTACTGCACCAGGTGTCGTTAGAGGCGACCGAAGTACCAGAACCGACAGATGCCGGTATATCCATCCGAAACAGTTCAGCTCAAATACACAGGGCGGGAATGGGCAGCAGCATCTTTCCTTATCGCGAAAGCTGCGCTCTACGATTGCCATCACGCTTGCCCAGTGCGGCAATTATGGGCAAAACACCTCCTTTCTTGGAGAGGCCTGTGTCCAGCAGTGGACTTCTAGTGCCTTGTATGATGATGATAAATATCGTGAATTCCAGCAACACCGAATGGACGAGAAGAATAACAGCTCCCCCTGCACCAGGTGTCGTTAGAGGCAACTGAGGTACCAGAACCCACAGATGGCGGTACACCGAAATCTTTGTAACTCCAAATACAATCCGTTGCAGTTTTAAAGATCTAAGCATACATACGGACGGACAGACTGCGGGACGTGACTTAGTTTTATACTATGTAGTAATATTAAAATTACAGTTTCTTACATGCTTTATATTAGCTTCAGTGAAAAATTCCTATCTTCCTCTCACGAACGTAATCTCTGTTCTTCTAATACTCTCTCGCTCTTAACTCCTCATCACTCTAGTTTTTTGACAAACTCTTTGACAGTGACAGCTATACGACTCTGGAACGTGCTTCCGTTGAATATTAAGCAATCCCCAAACAAATTTATCCTGAAACGCTGTCTCCGTACTTTATTTACTGATGCTGCTTCTCTAACTTTATAACCCTATTTCTGATGTACGTTATTTTATGTATATATGTATGTATATATATTGCCTGCACCACCATATATATATTTTTTTCTGTTTTGTGTAATGGTTGACTGGGAGTTAATGCCATCTGGCATTAAGTCCGCCATTTGTACATTTTGTAACATTTTGTGCAATAAAGTTAAATTAAAAAAGAAATTTAAAAAAAATCAGTTTAAAATGAACTAAAAATCAAAATAATAACAGAGTGAAAATAATGATCAACAAAAAAATACCAGTAGTGTTGTGAACAAAGCGTGGGGTGCGTTGTGCCGTAATGTTCGTAGACCTAGCAACCCGTATTTTTTCAGAATACTTCCAGTTATTGTTGTTCACCATTATTTTTGTATTAAAAGTGTGTTATGTTTTTTAAAATTCGGTACAACGCAAACTTGAAAATTTCCTTGTATAACGCAGTAAGGACTAAGAAAGGATCTTTGAAAATTCACCCCCTAAGCGGGTGAAACGGGGGTGCAAAACCAGTATGCAACTTTGATTTTTTTTGAAATCACTCGATTAGATAGTAATTGGAATTGAAACATGTAAAATATTTTTCGTAAATCATCCCTTAAGGGGGTATGATAGTATGAAAAATCTGCAATTTAACCTTCATCTGTTAATTTAAGATGTACAATAAAGTGCAATTTTATAATATCCAAGAAAGTTTCTGAGGATCCGATTTAGTTTAGTTTAGTTCCGTCCAAACAAAATCTACTGAACGGATTCCAATAAAACTTTACAATAATATAGATAACACAATGTTTCACATATTTACCTGATTCCTTGATATGTCGCTTAAATCACTCGTGTTAAGGACACCAGACAACAGAGAAATCACATATATATTACTTTAATACATATTTAACACAAGAAACCCAATTCATTACATATTCCATTCATGTTTGTCCTAGGTGGGGATCGAACTTATGACCTTAGACTCTTAGCGCAAAAGTAAACACTACCAACTGAACTATCGGCTTTAAGAAGTATCCTAAATATTTATACAGTAAAGAACATTTTAAAGTCCTCTCAGACCTAAAAATCTAATAGAAAATAATTTACTTTGAAATAATACACTATTAACTTCTGATAAGTAAAAAAAAATGTAAAATAAATTAGTCATCTTCATTTCAAAGTTCAAACAAAAGCATTGAACCGGAGACATCTAGTCGTCTCACTCGCGCTTACAGAATTACTAATTGGTGACGTCATTATTTACGTCTCGCATCCTTCTCTAGCAACACAACATATTTTATTTTTAGTGGAATCACCAACTCACCATTGCACGTATTGAGAAAAGTATTATTTCATCGTACCAGCCATTTGAAGTCATGTGCATTTGAGCTGCATTATGTCGGATGGATATACCGCCATCTGTCGGTTCTGGTACCTCAGTCGCCTCTTACGACACCTGGTACAGGAGGAGGTACTATTATACTCTACCGGTACCTCACGGCCTAATCTTATTTAGGGAATATTAATTAATTGTGGCCGCGTCGTTTAGGCGGTGACAGATTGAAGGTTCATGTCTGAACTGCAAAGCTTTCTGAAGAAGTCCTTGGAGGACTGGCATCTTGCGCTAACGCAATGTGGACATCTAGAACAAACAAGAAACTTACAGCACCCACTGCGTGGTCAGGATATCAAATATCTAAAATAAAAAACAATTTAAAAGTAGTAATTGCAATTTTCAAAGCCTTTTACACACAACATATTTGTCAAACTTGACGACCGTGTCGCAAGCTAACTGAAAAGTCAAACTAAGATTGTAAAACGCCATTAAAAAAACAATTTGTTTTATTATCAGTAATGAACGCGTTATTTAACTTTACATTTTTTGTGGCGACGTTTCGGTTACCTTGCGGCAACTGTTCTTAGGAATAATGATAATGTACCACTTAAATACATATTTTACACCCAGACACAAAACAAAGATAAATATCATATTAGTTGAACGTTGAAGAGAAGTTTTGTTATTTTACTATCAATATACGAGACATCCACCGCTGGACATAGGTCTCCTTAAGTAATATCAAATAGGTTATGTGCGATCATCATCTATCATTTACTGATTTATTATAGTTTGTCCATCATGTGAGTGGATGTCCAACGCTGCGCACGCCGGCCATCGGAAGTCGTATGTGCGCGCTATGTCGGTTACTTTGGTTCGTACACGGAGATCCGTAGATCCGTGGGGAGATATATTTATATATCTACTACTATAACTATGTAAATCTTTTTGGTATATAACTGGTCTCAAGACAGTTCCTTGAAGGAAATATTTATGCACCTCGTATAGATACATATTAATAAAATAGAAGTGTCCGTTCGTAATTTTATAAATCTATTTAAAACAGGCAGGTATGTACACTGTACAGTATATATAACAACAATAAGTTTATATAATCTTTTGTCTGTCTGTCCGTTTGAGGTGAACACCGAAACGACAGGATCTATTTTATCGGAAATTTTACTGGATCTCGGACTACTTTTATTATTTATTATTCCCACAGGAACTGTACGGGTGAAACCGCGGCATACTTTAGATTTAAGCATCTACCTTCAATCAAATGGTACAAGACCATTTATTTATGAGGAACAGGGAGAGACCTAGATCGCATCCCTGTGGAACACCTAAGAACATACCTGGTAAGGAACTGGTTGTTGACGCTCGGCCCGTTCTTGATGTGTGTAGAGACGATGTCTGCGAGTGCTGCTATGAAGGTGGGATGGTCATTGGGGGCAGCCGCTCGCTCTATTTGGATGATACCTGCCTGATAACAAAATAAATCATCATCATTACTTTGAGAGGTTTTATGCTAAGAAATTGCCTGTACCAGGCGTCGTAAGAGGCTTTTAAGGTACCCGAACCGTCAGATGGCGGTATATCCGAAATAGTGAAGCTCAAATGCACGAGGCGGGGATGGGCAGCAGCACTCCCGTATTGATAAAGATTCCAATAACACCTAACGTTAGGTGTTGTTGATACACATACCGGCGCCGGCGCTAACAAACCGTTGCCTCAATAGAAGATGTTAGAGCGATTCAGTTCCAAGCAATCTCATTATTTTTATAATCTGCCAAGCAGCAATAAGCCTTGGCAATAAGTTTATCTTTATCATCATCATCATCGTCGTCATCATCATCATAATCATCATCATCACCACCACCACTACCACCACCATCATCATCATAATCATCATCGTCGTCATCATCATCATAATCACCACCACCACCACCACCACCACCATCATCGAAATCATCACCACCTCCGCCACCATCATCATCATAATCATCATCATCACTACCACCACCACCATCATCATCATAATCATCATCGTCGTCGTCATCATCATCATAATCATCACCACCGCCACCATCATCATCATAACCATCGTCGTCATCTTCATCATAATCATCACCACCACTACCACCATCACAATCATCATCATCATCACCATAATCATCATCATCACCACCACCACCATCATCATAATCATCATCACCACCACCACCATCATCATCATCATCATCACCACCACCACCATCATCATCATCATCACCACCACCACCATCATAATCATCATCACCACCACCACCACCAACATCATCACCACCACCACCACCACCAACATCATCATCATCATAATCATCACCACCACAATCGTCATCATCATCATCACCACCACTTACCTCTTTCGCTACTTCGTCACAGTATTCAATGTCCAACTCGTGTAAAGTCTCGATGTGCTCGTTGACGAAGGCTATGGGCACGAGGATTAGATGCCTTCGACCTTGCTTCCCGTACGCCTGAAGACAAACCAAAGGTAGATATAGTGGGACCCTCGATAATCTGACACCGACTTCGTTAATCCATACAAAGGGGATTTGTATTTACGTAAAGAGGTATGGCACCCAAAAAAAACTATTCCACGCGGACGAAGTCGCGGACACAGATAATATTAGATAATACTTAGAGATAATTACATTATTTTTAACACGCTTTATTATTAAATCGTGGGGGGCTCCATATATCAGTTCTTGAAAAGCGCTCCAAACTATTTTCACAATCATATTAATTAAAAAATGAATTAACAAACAATCAATGGTATTATTGCGAAAAAAGCGTGGGGCGCTTCTAAGAACTGACATATAGAAATTGTTTTCCACTTTTCAGTTTCGTTCATCATTAAAACGTGTTTTTTAGTTTTTTTTTACTATATTTTTAATGCGTAATTGTATTTCTGAACCTTAAAAATCCGACAATTATACCACAGTGTGTATGCCAAATATAACATAGTCATAGAATATTAACTACATCTGTAGAACTATACAGTACTACCGGAAAACACTTACATGTATTCATTTATTAACACAATTATACGGGTTATCCCAATTACACAATTATGAAGTTGTAACAAAAATTAAATGATTATACATCGAGCTTAATTATCAATTTGACGTTGTCGCAAATACGTCAAAGTCCGGGTGAGACATAAGAAGTGTGCTGCGTGCGGTATAAAGGTGATTGCGCACGCGCACGACACGGCAGAGGCGCAAACAGCCGATGTCTTCGTCCGGATCGAATGCACAGATGGTTGTCGGCCACAAAGATGCGTGACAATTGCTTTACACATTCAGGCGAGTCCACATCTCCACGCGATATTGCTATAGCGGTTGACAGTTTTGCACGAGCTCTCCTGGTTACCAGAGAATTCATCCCCAACATTCCCAGCAAGAACTTAGTTGGAAACATATAGGGATAATAGCCAGAGAGAAGCTTTCTGAACTTTATTTTGTAATAAGGACTCAGTAATGCGATTATCACACACAGTCACTAAACATACCTTGATAGCATCATCAGTATACGGCTGCAGCCAGGGTAGTGGTCCAACCTTCGACTGCCATACCAGCCTGTGTGGATTGGGGACGTTCAGATCGTTCATCGTGGCGGCTACGGTCGCTGCCACCTCGTGGGGATACGTATCACCTCTGGAGACAGCCTGGAATCGAAGACGTGGGTCAAAGCAATGTCAAGGTATATCATCACGTATCGATAGTGATACCACGGTGATGACGTTGATGGCGATAATGATAACGATAGTTATGATGATAGTAGTGATGATGGTGATTACGATGATAGTGATGATGATGGTTTAGCTACTAGTGGGTTACCTTCAAGGGTAGGCTGTGCGCCGTGAACAGGATCACGACGTTATCCCTGATCTTCTTGTCGAACACGTCCAGCTTCTCCCGGATCCGCTGCGCGAACACCCTCGCCAGTAAAGGGTGGGTCGGCCACCTCTCTATCATACTGAACTTTATCTTTGACGGGATTTCCCTGGAAAGAGAAGAGGTGGAGTGGATTAGAACCTGCCATATACCAGGTGATGAATTATTTGGTGATTAATAGATAAAATTATAAAAATACTGTTTTATTTAAGTCATTAATTGAACTTTATAATTAACTAGCTGTGCCCGCGACTTCGTCCGTGTGGAATAGTTTTTTGGGTACCATACCTATTTACTTCAAATTATATAAACTTTGAATGTCACGTTTATTTATATCGAATCAATGGCCTGAAAAATAAGTTTTAAGTTTCTAGCTCTAAAAATAGCGATCCATGCAAACAACTTTTCATCCCCCCTTGCAACCCCTGACAACCCTTATTTCGAGTTCAAAAATAGCCTATGTCCTTTCTCAAGGTCTAAAGATTGTCTATGCCAGATTTCATCAAAATCGGTTGAGAGGTTTAACCGGGAAAGCGTAACAGACAGACAGACAGACAGACAGACAGAGTTACTTTCGCATTTATAATATTAGTAGGGATTCATATTATTTCTTATTTTAAACAAAAATAAATTACGCATTCGATCAAAGAGGCACATCCGACCCAAAGGTCCCCAGAATGCTTGCAGCACTTCCACGCTGCACAGCAAGCGAGATCC